>NW_004624791.1:8382875-8477310 GCF_000247695.1 Heterocephalus glaber
GCACAATTTCTCCTGTCATTTGAGAAATTAATTCTGATTTCATTTTTTCCAGATCCCCTTTTGTTTGCCTGTTCAGTGGGTCCAGGTGGTTGAGTATCAGAGTGTTCCATTTCATTTCCCTTTGGGGTTGCTGTAGGTGATCTGGAAGTCTGGTTTTGAGACTTATTTATCTGTTTTCTCATTTCAACTGGGGGGGGCAGGGGGGTGCTGTTGGCGCCCACATGGCTCACCTCCTCTGAACTGGGAGAGGTGGGACAGGGGCCAGGAGTGGAGTTAGGGATGGTGGCCCGAAAGCCCCTTCCTCTGTGCTGGGAGTGGCAGGATGGATGGTGGCCCCAAAGCCCTTTCCTCTGGGCTGGGAGCAGAGGGAGGGTTGGTGGCCGGGATGCCCCTTGCTCTGGACTAGGAGCAGTGGGAAAGCAACTCAGAAGCCCATACCTCTGGGCCAGGAGTGGCAGGACAGATGGCGGCCTGGAAGCCCCTTCATCTGGGCTAGGAGTGATGGGAGGGATGGTGGCCCGGAAGCCCCTTCCTCTGGACCAGGAGCACTGGGATGAATGGCACCCCAGAAGACCCTTCCTCTGGGCCCAGAGTGGCCAGATGGATGGCAGCCCCAAAGCTCTTTCCTCTGGGCTGGGACCAGGACAGTTTTAATATCCCATTTTAACATGGTATTTTATAAATGAAATATACTTTCAAAATGATAGAAGTAATGCTTTTTATGAAAGCAACTGGAAAAGAGTAATTGTTACATTTTTTTAAGGAAAAATTAAATTTTTAAAATCTTCAAACCCATAAACTCCAGTCTTTCATGAGAAAAACATCAAACCAATATCAATTTAGGACATGTTTCACTATACCTTACCAAAACCATCAAAATCACCAAAAACTAGAAAAGTTTGAGAAAATGTCACAGCCAAAAATAGCTCAAAGGTAAAACAACTAAATTTAATGTAGTATCACATATGAGATCCTGGAACAGAACAAAAACATTAATTACAACTAAGTGAATTTAAATTAATGAATTAATAATATATCAATCTTGGTTGATTATAACAAATACACCACTCTATGGGAAAATATTATTAACAGAAAAATGTTAGCAGAATAGAATATTGGAACTTTATTTTCTCTGTTCAATTTTCCTGTAAATCTAATACTGTTCCAAATAGTAAAATCTGATAATATTCAATGTAGAGCACTTTTACATATATTTTTTTGCAAAACACATAAAATACAGTTATATCCAACTTAAATATTGAGAAATTGAGACAGAAACAAATCACCAACTTTCTAATACAGATGTGACACTGGAGAATATATTCTGGTCTTCCTGAAAATTGATTCAGAATTCTGAGTCACAATTTACTTTAAATTATTGGACTAAAAGAAAGGTTGAAGTTTAACAAAAACTTAGGGATTACCTTTACTTAAAAATTCATGGAAAATTCATGGAATGTCTATAAGCTCAGTGAAGGTGAAGGTTCAGACATTCCATAATGAAAAACACAAATTACCACCTTAGATTTGAGGTTTTATAATTACCCTAGTGGTAGAAGGGAGTAAATGAAGCTAAGCTGCCTAAAGCTATAACCACAAGGTATGTTGTGATCAAGGATTATCTCTAATTATAGAAGAGACAATTTAATGAAAATTTAGGGACAAATTCATATCTTAATCTTAGTCTAAAAGATTATTTATGTTCTTTACTATTCTAAAGTACTACATTTGACTCCATTAAAAACTTTTAAAAGTATATCTTCACATAAAATGGATGCCATTGTAAAGTATGGTAGGTAACCGTAAAATTGTGGTTGTCAAAAGTTACAAAATATTTATAACTTTTATAGAACTATGTAGAACTGAAAAAAATTTTACTGCATTTTTAAAGTCAATTTGAACTGAAATTCCATTGACAAAATCTCAAAGACAAAATCAACAACAGTAACCATTTCTCTACCAATAAATTGTTGACAAATATCTTTCTTAAATCATGAAGTATCAATTATCTTCTTACATTTGAAAGGCTTCTTAGTCTTTGCTTAGAAGTATAAACACAGAAATTTAGTTCACAATTACAGTAAAATATTCATATTTGTATGACAACTTAATTTTAGCACATATAGCACAGTATGTACTACTAGTGTGGATTTATTTTTGTCCCAAGGACAAGAATAAAAGATTTTACAATTGCAAAAATATTCCCTTTAAGATCTTTAAATTAATAGGTTTCTAATTTGAAAATATGTTTAAACTAGCAAAAGATATGTAAACTTCCTTATTCACATAAATCTTAGGAGATATACACACACACACACACACACACACACACACACACACACACACACACATATATATGTATATCCCTTCCCTATTGGTTGGTGAAAGAATTAATGTAATATTGCTTCAGGTAATATTGTAAAGATCAATATATTGAACAACACTTTAAATTAATTTGAGCATCTCTTGAAGGCATTGTATTTTGCTACTTTATTGTTTTTATTAATTTTATTGATAAATTTTAGATATATTAATTACACTTTGATACATTTTAGATGAATATTTAGATGATATTGACACATTTTAGATGAATGATTACATTCATCGTAGGGTATTTTTACCTGTACAACATATATGATTCATCTTTTTTTCCCATTCCCCTCCCCTCCCCTCAACTCCTCTTGCTCTCCTTATTTACAAAAGCTTTGTTTCTATTTTTTCCTTCTATTCTTTTTTCTTTTTCCTTCTTCTCACTCTCCCTTGTTCCCCTTTCCATTTGAACATTTTCTTCCCAATTCCCAATATCTGTTTATACATTTTGGTCCTTATTTACACTTTCAATTTCTCAGAACAGAGAAACCATGCAATATTTGAACATGTATGTCCAATTTATTTCACTAAACTGTATGGTCTCAAGGTACATCTATTTAGTTAGAAATGTTTCAAGCTTATTATTTTGTATGGTAGAGTAGTGTTCCATTGTATAAAAACAAAAAGCACATTTTTTTTATCCATTCATCCTTTGATGGACATTTGTGTTGTTTCCAAGATTTAACTATTACAAATTGTGGTGCTACAAAATTTTTTTGTTTGTTTGTTTTGTTTTTGGTACCAGGGATCGAACTTGGGACCTTGTCCTTGTGAAGCAGGTGCTAGAACCACTGAGCTAAATCCCGGCCCTGTGTTGTTACAAATGTGGGTGTGCATATATCTCTGTGACATGATGCTTTTAATCCTTTTGGGAACATACTAAGAAGGAGAATTGCTAGGTCAAATGGAACCTCTACTCCTAGATTTTGAGAAATCTTCACACTGATTTCCATAATAGTTGCACCATTCTACATACCCATCAACAGTGAAGAAGGGTTACTTTTTCCTACAGCCCCACCAGCCTTTGCTACTGGTTAACTTTTTGACAACAGCCATTCTTTCTGGGGTGAGATGAAATCTCAGGGTTGTTTTAATTTATGTCTCTCGAATGACCAGTACTGTTGAAAATTTTTCATATATTTATTTGCTGTTTGTACTTCGTTTGAGAAGTGTCTATTCATTTTAGATGCCCATTTTGGGATTCAGCCTTTAAATTTCAGTGGTCTGATATTTTTGAGCTCTTTACATATTCTCCATGTTAGCTCTTTGTCTGAAGAACAGCTGGCAAAAAAATTTTCCCCCTCTGTAGGTTGTCTCTTCACTCTGTTAGTACTTTATTTTGCTGTTCAAAAGCTCTTTAATATGATGAGGCCTCCTTTATTGATTCTTTGTATTATTTACTGTGCTATCTGGTTTTTTTTTCCCATAAAGTAATTGCCTAAATTTATATCTTCAAGAGTTCTAACTATTTTATCTTTCAATAGATTTAGGGTTTCTGTTTTAATACTTAGGTCTTTGATCCATTTTAATTTTAGCATATGGTAAGAGATAAGGGTCTAGGCTTAATCTTTGGCAAATGGAAATCCAGTATTTCCAGCACCATTTATTAAAGAGGCTATCTTTCTCCCAGTGAAGGTGTTCAGCTCTTTGGTCAAAGATAAGGTGGCTGGGCAAGTTTGCAAGTGGTTCTGTATCTTCTAATCTATCTGTACCATTGATCCTCAGGTCTGCTTTTTTTCTTTTCCTTTTTTTTTCCAGTGCTGTTTTTATCACAATAGCTTTGTAGTATAATTTCAAGTCAGGGTTTGTGATGCCACCTGCCATACCTTTGTTCCCCAGAATTGATTTTGCCATTATAGGTGTCTTCAGGTTCCAAATGAGTTTTAGGATTGTTTTTTCTAATTCTCTGAAGTATACAGTTGGTATTTTGATTGGAATTGCATTAAATCCATTTGGCATCTATGTTCATTAGTATTAGTGAAGATCCCAGAAATTCAGTACAAAACAGAATATTAAAAGCTGTTAGAGAAAAGAAACATATCATCTATAAAGGAATCCCATCAGAATCACAGCAGACTTCTCAACATAAACCACTAAGTCAAGGAGAGATTGGAGTGAAGGATGTCAAGTCCTAAGAGAACAAAACCTCTAACCCAGCCTGATGTACCCCACAACTATTTTTTACTGCTGTAGAACAGTGTAGCCTTCTTTGAGTAAATCTGAGTATAAATTATGTAAAATAAAAATATGCAAAAGTAATATATTTTCTGTGAAATAGTGTTTATAGTTTTTGATAACTACTTTTTAAATTTTTAGTGTTTTACTTGACTTTTAATGAGGACCTAGATGTAAATTTATTTAAATGGAAAGACCATTTAGCTATTGAAAGAATAAGGACAAAAAATGGTAATTTTCACTCTAGACAGGTACAAAAAATATTTTATTACTGCTTAGGATGTCTAAACTTGTAAGATTTGTTTCACTCAAATTCAATACTTATACATACTTTAAAATGGTATTGTTCTTATTTGAATTCTCAATGTACAAATGCGACAAAATTTTAAAATACTGAAAATTAGAAATTATTAAAATTAACAACATTAGTAGCTCAGAGAAATCACTACAGGTATATAATAATGTTTATTCTTCAAGATTTTCTTCTGCTTATATATCCTTGTATTATTTCCACAAGTTGATATATTGTTTTATAATCTGATTTTCCATATCTCAGTACTGCCAACTTGTTTTCGGAACATATCATTAAATAATCTTTTAGAAACTATATTTAAAGATATAATATAGTTTATCTTCAAATAGAATAATTAATAATTATAGAGTATCTTTTTCTTATTTTAAATTATATTTTTACATTTTGTGATTGTAATGTTTTATATTTGATTCCACAAAAACTTTAAAAAATATGTCTTCACATAAAATGAATTCCATTATAAGGTATATTAGGTAACCATAAAATTGCTGTTGTCAAAAGTAATTTTCAGAAAATAGAATGACCAGCTAAATTGGATTTATCAATGTGCTTCATTGTTACAAATTTTTAAAAAATATGGTAAAATCTCCAGTGATTAAATCATAATAGCTTCTATTTTCATGACATTAAAAGACAAAAAAAGATAATTTTGATATTTTACATTACAATGACACTAATACTAGAATAAAATGTAATGCTCTCACATATTAACAATCAGTGTTGTGTTGGGTGCTGTTGTTTCAAATATTAATCAGATATCTGTTATTTTGTACTTCTTTGCTTCAGAAATCAGCTTTGTTCCAGGATTTTCCTTGCTTCAAAATGTCCAAGACATTATAATTTAATGTACTCCTCTAGAGAACACAGGATTCATTATAAAACCTTTTGTTTCAAATATTGAAGAAAAAGATCATCTGTCATTTTTTATTATATTTGCAGAATTGAACATCAGGGCATATAGTATAAGAGGGGCAATTCTTGAAATGTGTGAAGATAAGTCTAGGTGAGTTTATAGTGAAAGCAACAATTTCCATGGAATTATGTAAAACAATCATTTTTTTTAATTTGGGAGGATTGTACTGTGAATATGGATTTCTTTATTGAAAATATATTTTTATTTATTTTATTTATTAAGTTTATCAGTACATTCATCGTGGGAATTTGTGCCTTTACATGATATATCTTAGTTCTTATTTTTTTCTCCAGTCCCCTGTCCTCCATTCAACTCTTTCTCCCCTCCCTATTTACAAAGATTGTTTTTGTTTTTTTCCTTTTCTCATATTTTTTCTTATTTAATGGAACAATTAAAGATTCCTTGCGCTGTCCAATGTACATGATAGGATCCATATTTTATTTTACTTGATTTTAAAGATGTGAAATATAAATAGTGAATTTGTTGAAAGGTAACATTTTAAAATTTGTCTTCAATACTTGCATCCATTGTTCTAAGCAGTGTGCACAGATCTCTGAGCTCAATGGAACATTTGCACTACTGAAGTAGTATTCTGATTCATAGTTCCAGGCAACATTGCCATTTTCAGTGAAATTCCAAATACCTTATTATCTTCAGGGATAAGTCATAATGGAGAATAAGTTGATGAAAACAAATGAATCCTAGGTTTTTATTAACCTATCAGTAATAACATCTCCTTAAATTAGAAATAACAAAATTATTTATAAAATAAGATATGTTTACAGTAATAAAATCTGATGCTCAAAAGTTGGAAATATGAAGCCATTTTTGGGTGAATACATTAGATAAGATCACATACATTTATTGATGCAGTAAGTTTCCCTTTTCCTCTCTTTTTCTTTCACTTATGTAACACATACTCCACTAGACATTGAGATTGACACAAGTTGTGATATATCTAAAAAAACAAGAAAAATAATATGGACAAAAATTTGTGTACAGTGATATAATACGCTAGGCCTAAAAAAAATAATGAGTGAAAAAAATTGACTGAGATTTTGACAGAGGAAAACAATTCAGAACCTACTAAAATACATATGCCCATGTGAACACACAGGCAGAATCACCTGCCTAATGATGCTTAGAATGTTTCTATTTCCTGCTCTGTCTTTTCTTCTATTCTATCTACTATATCAACTGACAATGACAGAGAACACAAGAGGTGAGCTTTTTAAAGAGTATTTTTTACTTTTCCTCCTCACTGGCTGCACTAATACCTACAGAGATGATTATTTTGTCTTCTAATTTACCTATTTAGAGATTTGTAAAGACTGGAAATATATTATTTTCCTATGACAATTTCACTTCCAAAGGAAGTATCATCAATGCATCATATCAGCCCAAGGCAAATGAATAATTTGGCTAAATTAAAGGGTGGAAAAAAACATAAATAAAAGAGGAGAGTCTACTTTGTAGATCTCTCTCTTCCTCCTTCTCTTAGTCTTTATCTTTTCTCCCTGGTCCTTCTCTTCTCCATCTTTCTCCAGTTTTCTTTTGACATTTTGTCCCTCCCATCATCAGTCCCCCTCTCTCATTTTGTTGGTGTAGCCAACACCAACTTCAGATCTATATGTTTTGTCCTCACAAGTGTGTAACTCTTGTGCAGAGCCTGAACTGAACTGAATAAAACAAAATATACAGTAATATTCAGTTGATGCATTCCTATCGGAAAATACAAACACCTTTGAGTTTTAACTTTTTTGTTATTGTTGTGGGCAAAATCATATTCTTTGTTTTCTATAATAATTTTCAAGTATATTTAAAAGGATAGAAAAAACTACTGCTGATCTAAATTATTTTGGATCAGAAAGAAAAGAAGTGGCTTTCACCCCTGTTGTTTCAGCTCTTCTTTTACTCAAATATTGCTCTTCTATTTTTTTCGTCTACTCTAATTTCAGGTCTCATTACTCTAGACATTCTTCAGTCCTTACTTCACAACCACCTTATGAAAAGACATCTCAATCCTTTCTGTCCTTCTCAGTTCCCAAAATTGCTTTGGTCTACATCTGCTGAGTTTTGTGATTTTCTTTTCTGTGCAGGAAGTGCTTGTAAAAGCAAAACAAAACACAACACAACAACAACAAAACATTTTCTGTGCACTTTCACATGTAAGGCTTTTGTTTTGCATTTTATATATGACATAATATTACATAATGATAAGGTTTATTTTAAGAACTTGATGCATGCATTTTACCAGTTTTTAATCAATTTAAATTGCCTTTCTATTTTCTCCTCCTCCTATTGTCCCCTTCCACTTTCCTCTAAAAGTCTATCTACAGTCTATCATTTTCCCTATCCTTTGTTAATCTGGATAGTTTTGTCTCATCCTCCTTGACTCAGATTCAGTAAGGTGTTTCTAAACTATCATGACTTGTTACTTCTAGGATAACATAGTTTTCAGAGATTCCCAGAACATCTTCCTAAAAAGTTTATATATTTATAGCTTAATTACTGTAATTATCAGATTTCTCACTACAGTACAAGTTTGTAGGTGGAAACCGTACAGTTTATATTCACAATTAATCATGGAGGACCTTCTGTTTGATGTGCCTTCAAAAAGGAACTTGATCTATGGTTAATTGAAAATTTTCAGCTGTTACAACTTTTAGATCCACTAAAATATATGTCAGAGAAACTGAGGCTGCTCCGTGCCAGTTATTGATCATGAAGGTAGTAAAGCCAGGCCATTTTGGCCTGTGCAAGACTCCTCCAATGATCATTATTTAGTCTGAGGCTCTCTCTTGGACTTCCTGAGACTTCTTTTTTTAAAAAAATAGTACATTACATTCTGATATTTTTTCTATTCAATTTTCCATTTTTCTTCTTTTAAAGCAAACAGAACTGTGCTACAGATTGAAGCCTCTCCCTGACTCCTGCTTCCTTTCTCTAACATTTCTTATTTCTCTCAGTAATTATTTTTTTATCTTTCAATGGCATCATGCCATTGCAAGAGGACCAAAATAGATAAACTGCTATATTCTAGGAACTACCACTGTTTCTAGAATATGAGAATTCAACTAATGCTATGAAAATCAGTTAATGCTTTTGACAAAATGGACAAAATATGAAATGTATGCATTGACAAAACTCTGTGATCGATCATCTCCATGCTGTTCAGTCTGAGGAAACCCTACTATATCCTAAGTCTCAGGGAAGTTTATACTGATAAGATGCTCAGTTGACCTCTTTATTATATACCATTTTTGTAAATAAATATTTACAAAATATTTTATATGACATATTTAAAATTATAAGTTTACATTTGTCCCCTGCAAATAAAATAAAAAGGACTCCCTCAGTGAAAAGTTATAATTTACAATAAAATTAATATGCCTAGTTAGACATGTATTTAAAATGAGCTAAATGCATCTTCCATTTTATTTATAAAATGTTGTAATTATTCTAAATTCTAAAGATAAGAAATTATATCTGCATAAGCAATATAATATATTCCTTCATAACTTATGTCAAGAACAATATTCCAGTAGAAGTCAGAAATACCAGATTGTGAAAAAATAGTGCTACTTATTTTTCAATACATTAAATTTATTGGTACACTTTAGGTATATAATATAATGGCATTAATCATTGGGAATTTATACTTTTACATGATATATCTTGGTTCTTATTAATTTTTCCCAATTCCCCTGCCCTCCCTTCAACCCCTCCACCCCTCCCTATTTACAAAGATTTTGTTTCTGTATCACATCATTTGCATACTTTTTCCTTTTATGTACTTGTCTTCTATTTCTAAACAGTTTTGTTTCTAAATTTAATCTTAATAACATGTTTATCATTTTTCTTGTTGAAGTGACTGAAATGGCATAATCAATACACATTTGTATTCAAAATCACTTATACTCTTACAGTAGTCTTCTAGATAAATATTGTCAGAAAATATTTGTTTTATTAATTAAGTTGAAAACTTTTCTGTAAACTTCGTATATGTCCTATTGCATGACTTTCATTTCCCTCCAACAGGAAAGAGACTGATAGGAAAGACTGTTTCTGGAAAACCCTGAAGATACTGAAGATATTGAATCCAAGAATACAGAAATTTTCAGATACTCAAATTTCTCAAATAAAATATCATGGCATTTGACACATTTTAAATCATCTCTAAATTATGTATAATAGTGAACACAAAGTAAATGCTATGTAAATAGTTGTTGTACCATACTATTTAGGGAATAATGGTATGAAAATAAGTCTCTGCATGTTTCTACTTTTCTTTCAAGTATTTTCAAGTATTAACTGAATGCACAGATGCAGAATCTGTGTAATCATAAAGACACACAGTTATTATAAATTAGATAGATAATTTGGGAAAAATTGGAGAAAACATTTTAAAACTGAGCTTGTCTGCATCTTACTTGGTTCTGTGAATAAATGACTTAATCAAAAATGCCTGTATTGATTACAATAAATATTCATATATAAAAAATGAATATTGATGAAATTTTTGAAGAGTGATATAGAAACACATAGAAATTTCAGTTGAGAAGAATAGAATGTCAACATACCAAATGCATTATTCAAATACAAAGGTATTTGATATCAGTTAATTTACTATCACAGTTTGCTTTTTTTTTGTTAAATTCTTTTATTGGTACATTTTAGGTATACAACACAATTACATTTCTCACTGGAAATTGTACCTTTACATAATGCATCTTGGTTCTTATTTTTTCCCCATTCCTAGCCCTCACTTCAACCCCCTCCACCCTTCCCTATTTACAAAGACTTCATTTCCATTTTTTCCATTTCTCATCATTTTTCCTTTCCCTTCTTTCCTTTCCCCTGATCTTCCCACTATCCCTACCCCTTTGGACCTTTTCTTTCTATTTTGCATTATGGATTATTCATTCTAATCATTGGTACATTTTAGGTATACAATATAATGACAGTCATCATTGGAAATTTGCACCTTTACATAATCTCTCTTGGTTCTTATTTTTCACCCTTGCCTAGCCCTCCCTTCAACCCCTCCATTCCTCCCTATTTAAAAGATTTTGTTCCTATTTACAAAGATTTTGTTCCTATTTTTCCATTTTCTCTTATTAATCCCATTCACTTCTATCCTTTCCCCTAGCCCTCCCACTTACTTCCCCCTTGCCCCTTTTCTTCCTATTTCACATTACCTATTGTACATTTTAGTCCTTATTTACAGTTTGCTTTTTAAAAATGATAAACATCACACTTTTATGTTAGCTGTTGCTGTTTGGGGCAAGTATTTTTTCTCGTCTGTGATATCTCAGTATTTTGGTGGCTGGTGTCTTGGAAGGAATAAAGGACTTTATTAAATAAATCTGAATTAAGATTGTACTTATTTTCTTTATTATCTGTGTGATTTTTCTCTCTCAATGTCAGCTCTCTTCTCTCTAGAATACCATAATGATTTTAAATGCATGATTAAAATTATGTACTGATAGACATGTTGACACACCAAGTATATTACATCATTAAATATTTCATCTTTTTACTTTTCCCTTCCGAGAACCCTGTATACAGACACACACACACACACACACACACACACACACACACACACTGTTTATTTGTTATTTCAGGTCATAGAGAGTCTTCTGGTCTCCATTTGACATGAAGTTTCATGAGTTATAATCTGACTTAAATTGTCCATTAATTTTGAAAGGAAATGATATCTCAGACCTGTTAGATTGACAAGGAGGATTTTAGAGAAGATTTAAAAAGTTTTCTCATTTTTACAGTTCTAAGTTATTTATTGTTTTCTTCTGGTAATTTATTATATTGTTGAGATAAATAAATCTGCTTAGGACATGTAGGATCCCACCAAAGAAACTTTCTCTGTAAGTTGAAAAAAATCACATTCTAGGTGATCATAATAAAATCATAGATTCTAATTCTAGCTTTGAACTACTTTAAATACTTTTTAAACATCTTTTGATGAAGAGATAGTTTAAATTAAATGAATATATGAAAGCACAAATGGAAAATGAGTATCTTTTTGGGGCCATAAAGCAATGGTGGCAAACCTAGGGTATGAGTGCTGCAGTAGACAAGCAGAAGCCTCTCTTTAGGCACGTGAGCCCAGTCACTCCAGCCAATGTTTGACAAATTATCAGCATGCACACAACAGCAAAGATTACACTAATTGTGCAAAAGCATGCCAAATGCAAACATTTACCTCTCATTTAGAAGCTGTTTGTATCATTGAAAGCTCTGTCATTGCGTTTTCCTTTTAAAAGAAAAGATACCAATAAATGAGGGATTTTTCTAAACTAAAACCTCAGTACTCAGGTTTAATTGCAGTGTTGTCACTTTGCTATGAATAAGTGGGTTTTGGATTGCAGTTTGGGCACTTAGTCTCTAAAAGGTTCACCATCACTGCCTTAGAGCATTTGATTTTGGCTTTTCTTACTGAAAATCGTGTTGATGGTTTTAGTTTCTTCAGAAATATGTACACAATATTAATTAAAATTAATGCTATTGGTGGTAATTTTAATATAACGTATTATTTTAAATAATGAGAATCTAAAGAGTAGCATATCTAGATAATAAATCCAATTTTAGAGAAAAGTTAAATAATGTAACACCTTGACCAGATGTCTTAGTGTTAGCTTAGATTTTCTAAATATGGTTTTCAATTTTTTAATAGTAAGAAGATGTAGTTTACTTTCCTTTTTTAATTAGAGAAACTTTTAATATGATCATGACTACTGAGTATAATTTGGTTAAATGACAGAAGAAATCCTCAGGGATATAGTTTACATCAGGCTCAATGTACCTAGATCTTTAACTTTTTTTTCCCTTAATGTTGCCTTTCTTGATTAGAACAGCAGGGGTTTCCATGAAGAAGGATTCAATGTTTATTAGTGTAAATTATATTCCACATTTAGATTACTTTCAGAAACAAAGTAATGAATATGCATTCTTCTTGTCCTGTACTTGCTAAGTTGCTTATATTTAAATCTTTCACTGCTTGTCAGTGAACAAATATTTATCAGCCACACAATCTGTGCAGGGACCTGTGTACCACATCACAGGTAAACAGACACCAAAAATCAAACAATAATTAAATTTTCTTTCATTAAAGGATTTTGGTTTTATGTAGACAGTTAGACATTGACATATTATCTTAAGAAAATTTTTAAATGATGGTGGCAAGTCTACCAATCATATTTAGTATTTTAAACATAATACAATATTTTGCAGGTGTGAAAATTTCCTGTTTACTTCTTTGATCTTTCTATCCATTACTAAGCATGAGTTTTGCCAATATACTAGTTATAATGATTAGTTAATCCTGTTCAAATTACTTAAGTAAATTTATTTTATATATATGTATTTATGTAGCAGGAAAGCTAATATTGTAACTATAAAGGCTTAAATTTTTCTACAATGTGACAGAGACAGTTCAAAGTAAGCTTTAAAAATAAAATAACATTCAGAAATATTCTTGAGTACCATTTTCCCCATAGTGAAGTTATATGGAATTACAACAAAAATTTAAATTTATTTGGAGGCATCTTATTAAAATAGCTTTACCTAAATATGATTTATATATTCTTTGGAAAAATTATATCAATTTAAAGTATTTTTAGGAATAAAATACCAAAACTTTACAGTATACTAGATGTAATTACACAGTAGATATTCAAGAAATGAGGAGGATGATGATGATGATGATGATGATGATGATAGTAAGGACAATGATAACAATGATGATATTGATGTATTATGATTATTCTTATTTTGATAAGGAGGAGGAAACTAATGTAGCTCATGTTTCTAGTTAGGATGACTGAACAGTGGTAGTAGCAGTAGTAGTAGTAAAAACCTATTACTTTGAAACCCTTAATGTTTACGACAGGTAAATATTTGAAGAAAGTAAGGTTTTAAACAAATAAAAGGCAAACAATTGCATGAACTTAAAAACATATTAAAAGAAGGAAGGAAGGGAGGAAGGAAGGAAGGAAGAGAGGGAGGAAAGAAGAAAAAAGGGGCTTCCTAATCATATATAAATATTCTTATCCATAAAAAAGTATTTATTCTGGAAGAAGAGTGTTATTATAGCAAATCTGTACATTATATAGTGAATACTATTTAATGAGTATAATAGTTCTACCATTAAGTATTCAAATAAAACTAAGAAATATATCATGAGTTAGTCTAGAGGCTTTTGACTATGGAACTGAATCCCTGGGTATAAGATGAGACAAATGTCATCTCTGGTTTTGTGGCACTTAAGAGAGGAGGATTATCTGATTCTGGTTATCCAGCATTTCTCAAATTATCTTTTTATATAATATTTTCTAAATTTGAATTCAGTTATTAATAGCTTAGTTAAGTGTAATTTTTCAGGGAGTCCTTGAAGTCTATGGGTTTTCTCGGATACCACATAGCTTTCAGGTGCATTTAAAACCAGAAATATATCCTTTAAAATTAGAACAAACAGAAAAATAAAACACAAACATGTGGTGACTGTGTATGTGCTAGGCATAGAATCTCTGAAGAATGTGCTTTCATAAACACAATTTTATTACAAGGGCAGGAGAGATACAATAATCAGGAAAATGAATTATGACCGTAAATGGTCAGTGTTGACTATTTGTGTGTGTCCATGTAAGGTGAAATGGAGGAGCAAAAAATGTTGGCATAGAATTTGAATAACTATAAAATTATTTAGAAAAACTATTTCTCTGGAATGTGAAGGCATTTTAGGGAATTTTCTTTCCACCTAAGGGATACATTGCTATTCTCTTTTTTTAGTTTTACCTTTATTTTTGGTTGCACTGGAGAACAACAAAGGTATTGGTTTTAATAATGTTTTCCAGGCTCTCTTAACAATATTATTTTCTGCCAGAAAAGTTCTTAAATCTCATCTGAACAGTGGTGCAAATACTCTATCATCAAAAGGAAAACATTTGTTTCAGATTAGATGACAAAGCCTTGTCATCAAGGAGTTCATAGAAAAGGATAGGACAGAAAAAAATCTTTCATTTTTATAAAGCATAAGAGAGCTCATGACAATAGAGGAAGATGATGTCAGCAATGATGCATTGCTGTAAAGAAGGAAAAATTGAACCCCTAGATAATGAACATGGGGCCAAAAGTTGGAGCTAAGTTATTGAAATTTCTTAAGAGGGTAAAATTTCAGTAAATGAAAAACATGGGGAAAAGTTTATACATTTAGTGTTAGACAAGTTAAATTTGGTTTTATGAGAAATTTCTATTCAAACTTCTACAAAGTTAGATATTTGATCCTAGAGACTAAACAAGGGAAAAGACTAAAAATATGAATATCTGGTATTACCAATTTCAAATTTCTTCATTATTTACTCTCTGAAAAAAAAAACAGGAGTGAATTACAAGTGCCTTCCAAGAACATGTGAGTTTATGTCATTTGTGAGACCAAGTATGTTTTTACTGGTTAGGAAAAGTGCAGACAAGAACAGATACTAAAATTTTGCAGAAAATTGCATATTTTACTTTTTAATTTTTCAGTAAAAGGAATTCAGAAGTTCCAAATTTAAACACATAGTTTCAAATATATATTGAAAGAATTATTTGAGCTACAGCTGTGTTCATGAAGTATATTTAAAGTGTTTAATGAGATATGGAGCTTCCAAATCATAAAATATACCATAATATATATTTTTTGAAATATAATAGCAACCATTTAAAATAAAACTGCACAATATTTACATGATATAGGAATAATGTAGTGATAGACAATTAGGGAATTAAGTCATGCATCAATTTCATATTTTGAAGTGTTCAAAATAATAATTTATTTATTGTCATATACTTGTGTACCAACTAAATATATCAGACATCTTAAATAACTTGGAAAAATTATTTAAATCTAGAAACCAGTTGAAATGATATGCAATGTGTGATCTGGTAATTTTTTTTTTTTTTGTACCAGGGATCAAACTTGGGATCTTGCATTTGCTTGGCAGGCGCCGTAACCACTGAGTTAAATCCCTAGGCCAATCTGGTAAATTTTAACAACAACTCTGGTAAAAAGACAGTTAATATTTGTTTACATTTCTGAATATGGAATGCAAGGTACTAATTTGATATGAGAGGTTATAAAATCTTATCCAAACTTTGAATATGAAGAATCAGAAAACAGTACAGTCTGTTTCTTCACTGTCAGTCTAAGGCATATTTAATATTGCTACATGGGAATTATTTAATTCTTCAGAATAACATATCTACTTTCACTTTGATTCCTTCAAGTTGATAATTTTTAGACATTGTGAAATTAGATGTTAATTTAAATTTCTGTCTGTAATACAAGTTGATCGCAAAACTTATTATTCTGTTATCCTATTGAGCTTTATCTAGTTCTGCATATAATCTAATAATATGATTCTCATATACTTGCAAAAGCCCTAATAATAAAGATTTTCTCAAATGTTCTTGGAAGCATCTTTGCTTTGAATATCTATTTTGAAATGAGTTCCTTTGGTCTGTTACTGAAATTGAAGGGGATATATAGGAATTCATCATTTTAGTTTTCTGAGAATCTATAAGGAACTGTCAGTGTTCCAAAATGGTGATTATACTGTTTTTCTAACATGCCCTGGTCAGTTATGAGTTGAATAATGATATAAGGAATGTAAACTGAAATACTGCTGAAGGAGACAAGGTGGTGATTGCTGTGGAATTACTGAAAAAGTTTTATCCTGCTGGCAGAGCTATAGAAACCCCATTGTGGAGGAATTTTCCTGCCAAATACCTCTTTCAGTGCTGGCATAAAACTGTTAAAAGCAATAGCATGTAGCTATACCCTCTTCTTTCCCCAGAACTGCTCACTGGCTGCAGGAGAAGAGGAACTGCCAGAAGATAAGGGTGCTTCATCAAGCCTATCTGGATTTTTATTCTTTAATTATATCTTACATTAGAGAGTCCTAAAATACAACAGTAGTTTTGATAAATAACTCATTGATAAGTTCAATGAGAACAGCAGCTATTTTGTTTTATTAACCTATGAATCCAAGGTTTATATGACAGTACATAGAAGTGAGCCAAAAATATTTGCAGAATAAATTAATGAATAAAAATTCTACATGAAGTTGGAATTAATGGTGTCACTTAATATAGCTTATAATTATCAATAAAAGCAGAAAGGAATATAATGTTCATTTCACCAAATACTAAGGTTTAAAGGAAAAACTATACACAATAAAATCAGGTAGATTTAGTTAAGCCCACTTATGCTGAGTCAACATGAGAAGCTTTCCTAGCCCCTTTGAGACTGACTTCTAATATGACATATTGAAACAATTACTGTACACCCTTAAGATCCATTGTGCATACTGGGTAGTCCTTGAGTTATGTAGCATGTGCTTTGTGGGAAATAATAAATTTGCAAACTATATGAAGCCATACTCAACTATTATTTATAATCTAGAATTTTGTCATATATTTTATTTGATAGAGTTCTAATGTAGAATTTTGAGAGCAAAGATCTGTAATTAGATCAAAATATGTATTTTTTTTCACTTCACAGTCAGTAAAAATCTCCAGGTCCTTTCCTGTTACTTTTTTTTGCTAGCCATCAACCTTTTTTCTCTCAAGGTGCTAATTGTTTTAAGGGATCTCATGCAGATCTCTATAGAACACCTTATGAAGTGCTACCACTTGTTCTCTTAATTAACATATAAGATGAATGTCATGATGTAATCTTTTCCATAATAATGCCTTGTGTTTAGTAGTTTCTCATTTACATGGATGTGAAATGATCTGGCAATCTGGCTACAACATCTGCTGTTCAATTACCAGCCAGACATGATTTCTGCAGATTTCATCATCTTTAGTCATAGCCACAGGTCTGACTGTACTTTCTTTTCAGCCAGTGAAGGATATTCTGGTCAATTTTGAGTCATAAAAGAGGTAGTTATACTATCTGTAGAACTATGATCCTACAGTTGCAGCATACCATGTTTAGACCTACAGCAACTGCATGTAAAATTATTTGCTGAAAGAAACATTGTTTGCTTCTTCCTGCTGTTGAATTGAATCCAATGAATTTGGCTAACTTAAAATAATTTATTTTTCACTTATTAGTTACAAAGATATTTTAGATTAGGTTCATGCCCCTCCTCAAAAGCTAAAAATAAATCAAAGACATTTTTTATACTTATTATAGGCAACAGTCTTCTTCTTTACTATACTTTATTAACTCCGGGCACTCTACTGACAATTTGATTGGTGAAAGCATCATGAATTAGCATAATGTAAGAAGCATAGTTATTTCTCTGGTAGATAGCTAATAATTTGCAGGACATAGTTGTACAATGAAAAAGCATACTATTCACCCACAGGATCAGAATGAAACCTCACCCAAAATTTGACTCAGGTCTTATACTAATGATCACACACACACACACACACACACACACACACTCTCACACACACACACACAAGTATAAGAAAATGTTTCTTATGTATAATGTTCTCTCAAAAGAAAATGGAAGTAGTGTAGTTGATTGATTCATTCCTATCAATTATACAAATGATCTCCAAGAAATAGTAACAGTGAGAAATCCCTTTATGTTTATCTGTGGACACAATATTTCCATCACAATTTTAGGGTTTGTGGTTTTATAAAAGTAGGTACATAATATATACTGAGCTAGTGAAAAGTCAGTAGTCACTGGAGTGGAGCAAGTGTCAAAGATACTACAGGAAAGAAATTCTAAGATCATCATTGACACGTGACCCCAAAACAAAATGATAAAAACCACATGCATATTCTGCAAGAAAATTTGTCACTGTGACTCTTATACAGGTTTTGGAATAAACCGTAATTTGATAGATTTAAAAATGGTCAAGACACTCCAATTAGCAGCTAGTTATAACTAATATTAGTATAGTTCTTCTGTCTTATTTCCTCAGTGCATATTGGGTTCTCTTGATTCTTGTAAAGCACTTAAAAGTGTATCTTGCTTGTATAAAGAAGTGAAATGTCTATTATTCAGATATCAAATGTTTTCTTTTTTAATGATAAATGCACTTGTACAAATATATTCAGAGTAGTTGAAAATAGGACTGCTAGGTTAGCAAATTATTGAATTCTAAAATCCATGATTTTGTTTTCATTTCCTTTTCTTCTCTGTCTTTGGATAAAATGAATTTAGTAAGAAAGAATACAAAGTTCAGATGTATACTTATTTTCCTGTTGTGAATTGGACGGTCTCTCTGAAAAATTCAATATGTTGAGGCACTTACTTCCAGTGTCTTAAGATGTAAAATTACTTGGAAATAGTATTATTGCAGATTTAAAAACTTCAAATGAAGTCATGTTATCAAGTGGACCCCCAATCTATACAACTCATTTTTTTTTTATAAAAAGAGAATTTGGATATAGATACCCAAATAGGAAGAATGATTTATAAAAATGAAAACAGAGATCTGGGCCTTGTATCATCAATAGCTCAAAAATGTCAATGATCTCCAGAGGACCCCCAGAATCTAGACAAAAGTCATGGAGCAGACTTTCTTAGAGGAATCAACAATGTTGACAATTCTGTGATTTTTTTAGTCTTAAGAACTGTGTGAAAATAAATTTCTGTTGCTCTAAGCCACAGCTGGTCATACTTTCTTACATCAGTCCTAGAAAATAAATTCATGGATGTACCAGAAACAATCATTTTTAAAATTTATTCACTGTATCTTTTTTCCCCAGTACCAGGGATCAAACTCAGGACCTTGAGCTTGCAAGGCAGGCGTCGAACCCCTGAGCTAAATCCTTGGCCCTTATACATCTGTCTTTAATTGCTTACTGCTCCAAAGTTTTATTTTAAAAACAAATTCTATCTAGATCCTTTGACTCAACTGAAGCAAAAATGAATCAAAACATATAAATTAAAAGACTGATATTAATTTTTAGTGATACTTACCAGGGGCAGTATTTCTTTTCTTACTTTTTTTTTTTTTTGCACCAGAGATCGAACTCGGGTCCTCGCGTTCGTGCAGCAGGCGGTGAAACCACTGAGCTAAATCCCCGGCCCAGTATTTCTTTTTTTATGCATAATAAAATGAGTTGGTGCATAGGCAACCACTACAATTTTGAACTGGTGCTTTATTTTTTCTTTTTATTTTCCCACATCTTTATTTCCATTTTTAAATCTCTTCATTTAAACATTTCTTTGCATCCTCTTTTAATTATTTTTTAACTTCTTTTGAATCTTGCCATAGATTTGCTATTAAACTAGAGTCATTTGACTGCAGAGTGTCCCACAGCCTAGATTTCATCACACTTCCTCAAGGATGTTGTTCAGCGTACTCCTCCACCTTGGGTATTTCTGGGCAGTTGCTGGTTGGACTCAGGGCTTGTTTTCCTTTCCCTTAGGTGTATACTTCAGAGTGGAGTTACTGGTTCACACGTTGACTCTATGTTGAACTTTTGAGGGGAAGTGCCAAGCTTTTTCAAAAAGGCTTATCAATTTACATTCCCATTGGGAGTGCCTGAGAGGTGCAATTTTTCCACATCCCTAGTACTGACGATTTTTCCACTGTTTTGATTATAGCCATCCTAGTGGAATGAAGTGGTATCTCATTGTGGTCTTGGATCCATATTTTGTTAATGGTTAGTAATGTTGAATATTTTTCATGTGCTTCTTGATTATTTGTGCATGTACTGTAAGTCCCCAAATTCCTTGTGAACTTTCACAGACACAAAGGAACCTTGCATTATGAACATTTATAGATGCAAACAAATCGCAAAAGTAGCTCACTTGTCAGCCAGACAGTGTCACAGTTGTGCTGCTGCGTGCTTACTGTACAGTGTGACAGTGTGCAGTGGTACAGTGCTCAGTCAGAGCCCAGGATGTCTGGAAGCAAGAGGAAAAGCAGGGGTGATGTGGAGAGGACTGTTAGGAAGCGCAAAGCACTATACATTGTATATTTGTGTGAAAGCTGTGTAAGACTCACTTACTCAGACTTACAAATGAATCTGACTTATGAATGCTCTCCTGGAATGAAACTCCTTCATAAACTGGGGGCTTACTGTATTTTTTTCCTTTGGAAAAATATCTAATCAAATCGTTTGCCCATTAAAAATGCTTATTGTTCTTGTTAAGTTGTAAAGGTTTGATATGTATAAGGATATAAGCCCCTTATCAGATAAATAATTTGCAAATATTTTCTCTCATCCTAGGAGTTATCTTTTCAATTTCCGGATGGAGTCCTTTGAAGTATAAAAGTTTTACGTTTTGTAAGGTCCAATTTATCTATTTTTCTTCTTTTGCACTTGACATTGTATCTGAGAAGACTTTCCCCAAATCAAGACCATGAAGATTTGCTCATGTTTTGGTCTAAAGTTTCAGAGTTTTAGGGTTTATATTTCCATCTGAACTGCTGCTTTATGATGATGTCTAAACATGTAACCTAATAGTAAAATAAACTTAACAATATATAATTAATTTCAGTTATATGGCTTCTGTAACCAAATACCTAATTTGAGAAGTTTATAATCCTTTTTCTCAAATTCTATAAGCATATGTGTGTGAATTTTTAAAAAATGACAAGTTAAAAAAATTTAGTGACAAATCTTAATGACATAATCATGAGTACAGATTACAAATCTGTTTATGTTGATAAAGTGTGCTAGTTTGTCAAAAACCCTGAATGAATAATAGGGTTCTAGAAAAATGCATTTCAGTAGAAGATGAAAAATATTATTTGATATAAAAACCCTCCAATATAACAGTGACTTTTTACTATAGGCAGAGCCTCATGAAATGATATTACAGTAAAGAAAAATATTAAATAAGATCTTGCCAAATATTGAGGAAGGATAAGTAAATATTAGTGATCAGATTTCAGGGCCAGCTACACCACAAATAAGAGCTAAAACTGAATTACTGTGTAATAATTTGTTTAGAGATATTAATTATTTTGAGATAGTTATCCATTAAATTCACATAGATTTATTAAGCAAATCATATTTCCTAGGCATCAAATATACACAAATAAATATGGCTTAAATTTCATAATAATATTGATTGTTATAAAAAGTATATGAATAAAATTATTGATTATTTCTCATAAGTCAATATTTTGAAAAATAAATAACTAATTTATTTGTCAAGTGTAGCCACAGTCATGTCTATTAGCAGCAAAAATACATTTATTGTACAAAGTTATTTATTAAACAGTAATGTTATTAAGGAAGGGACATGGAATATATGAGTAGAAAATAATTTTTATAAATTGCACAAGAGTTAGACTCACTATAAATTTAAAAATGCACATTTGTTGATAGCTCTCCATCTAAAGACTCATTTTCATGAAATGTAGTCTTCTTAGGATGATTAGCTATTTTTCAGGATGCTGTCAATCACACAGATGCTGAAGTTTTCAGCTTGTTTCCTTCTCTCTCTGATTTGCTGTGTTGTGTGTTGCCACTACATTATTGATTTCAACTTAATTCTGCAGTGATGCGTAATGAAATTATGAAGATACATTTAGAAGTCACTTTGATTCCATAATATGAAAGAACTTTAAAAGAACATTCTATATTTCTGAATGTATTTTAGTTCAAGAAAAATTACATTATCTGTCAAATTGCAAAGGTTGTATGTCTTTGAGAAGTAAAGGTAGGGTTGAACATTGTTTAATATCCCATAAATAAGAAACCTATCAAATTACAACAAGAAATATATGAGCTAAAACTAGAATTCCTTATTAGCCAACATACTTTTAAAAATGATGATTATTGCAATGTGTATTTTAATTACATATGATTTAATATGATAAATGAACAATTTAAAGATTTGTATACACAAGCCTCAAACTTGAATAAATGGTTGTACTTAAGTGTATTTACCAAGTGACTTTTCTTGTATAATGATGCCATAATGATAATAACTTATGTAGGAAGTGAATTGTATCTTTGTATATTGTTCTTACCCATGATATTTAGTTACATGTTGTCTAATAAAAACTGTTATTTATAAACCATTGTTTTACCAGAATTCTGAGATATGCACAATCTAACAAAGTAGGGACATGTGACATAAAATAAGCACTTTTGGAAGTCTGTGAATCAAGGAATTTGAGTTGCAACTGTTTAAAGATTTTGGTTTATAAAGATATATTAGAAAATTTTATGAAACTCAATTAATTACTTTTATGGTGTTTAGACTTATTTTATTAACTTTAAAGTGAAGTTAATCAGAAATCCCTTCAACAGAATTTGTTGAGTGTCCACTGCTCTAGGCATACAATTTTGCTTTGGGATTAATAAGCAAACCACAGTCAATGACTTCTAGAGCTCATATAAAATTACAGAGGAAAAATTTACTTCGATATAACCATCAATTGCCTCTCTTTGTATTCTACTCACATTATCAAAATATTGTCTCATTTTTCCTCTAACAGTGAATATTTAGTAAGGATTTTCTTAAGATAAAACTACTTGTAATATTTATCAGAATAGTAGCCTTCAACTGATAAGCAGTTTTGGTTAGAAAAGCTGCTTAAAGAACTTTTTAACATAGATGCTGATTTTCAGTAGCGCTTTTATAAAGGCGGCAGCATGGAAGGTCAATTGAGAGGATGTTGGCCTAAGATGAAGTGTAGCATGACTCATAGTATGGTGAAAAGAGGTTTGGAATTTGATTTCAAATCTACATTTGGGTTTTCTTGATTTACAAAGGGAGATGATGCAACCACCCTCATATAATTATTGTAATAACAAAATGAGATTGATCATGTGCTAGTAAAATACAGACTGGATAACAGACTGATATTAATCAATGTAAATCTTTACTTTTCTTCTATCTTGATTCTCACTTTCATCAATATCTTTTAAACAAAGTTTAGAAATATTACTAGAAAATAATTTTGATAATCAAGAAAATGATACAGGACTAAATCCTGATGAAAAATCGAACCACCAGTGCTTAATATTAAAAGTGAGTGATATAAGAAAATTAAAATTCAGATTGTCTGAGTTATTTTGTTAAAAGACTTTCAGACTACAGATTGCAAAGGGGTATATTTGAGGACAAAAATGCTTTTGACTTAAATTTCTATTTAATCTTTGATTTTGCAGTGACTAAATTTTTAAATACATGTCCAGCCTTATTTCATAATACATAAAATTAAATTTAGTAGGTCAATAATGTCTTGAGTAGATATATTAAATAGAATTAAGACAAAATTAATAAGATATTTTTAAAGGAATTACTACTAATTTTAAATTTTCAAATCTTATTTTTATCATCAAAATATTATTCATTATTGCTTGTGAAAACCAATAATGAGGGATATTTAAAAGTTACCACAGGAGAGATGACAATATTTTACATACTGTGTATTACTAAGAATGGAATTGACAAAAGAATTCAATGTCCTGACAATGAAAATTTGGACACTTATAACAGTAAAAATTAGGGAGGTAAAGACTGAATGTGACAAAATTTGACATATATGTTTAATTTCAAATTAGAACTTTTTAATTATGCAGTTGTCAAAAATATTAACTTACCAAATGAAGTTGTTATAATGAAAAGAGCAAATATTTCAAAATTTATGTGAAGATTTGTATTTTGATTCATTTCCATTACTTCAAGGTTTTTTTTTTTTTTTTTTTTTTTTTTTGGTACAGGGGATAGAACTTGGGTCCTTGCGCTTGTGCAGCAGGCAGCGAAACCACTGAGCTAAATCCCCGGCCCCTACTTCAAGGTTTTGATATTAGATTCAAATCTTTTGTACTTCAGAGGAAAGTTTTATATGCTAAGTGTTATGTTTAGATTTAAAATGTTCTCCAAAAGTCTCATGCATTCAGAGGTGATGCTTTTGGAAAGTAATTGGGTCATGGCAGCACTATATTCATCAATGCATCCATTGATGAACTTGTACCTGTATGTGCTCTTAGGAAGTGGAATGTGGTTGGAGGTAGGTCACTGGCTGTATGACATAACGTGATGCAATACAATCTCTGACTTCTTCCTTCCCTTTCTCTCCCTCTATTTGGGAGTGCAGTTTTCCTCTGCCATGCCTTTACATCATGCTGTTTCTGCCTTGAAGCCAGCAACCATAGAGTGACCCTTCTTAAATAATGAGCCATGTTAAATATCTCCTCTTTTAAGTTTTGGTTGCCACATGTTATGTTCCAGTAAAAAGAAAGTAAATAATACACTAAATTATTTTTATCTGTAGGAACTTCCTGAGGCCTCTTAGAAGTCTGAGATCAAGTCTTATTCATTTTTACCAAAGAGTAAATAAAATAGTCACATCTCCTTGGGGACTCAGGTACAGCAAATTTGAGTCCTGTAGTCGCCACAACCCAGTATCCATCTCTTTCAGTTGCACCCTGAAGGATCTTTCACAGCCAGGTACCACCAAGAGACATGTACATTCATGATGCAGGAGGAAGTTTTACCAACCTTAATCCTTTTGGTCATCTTGATGTGACCAAGCTCCAGGCCCTTGCAGTCATTGTCCAGAAGCAATCTTGCCTACTCAGTGACCAAGAACTAGATAGAGAGTCTACAGATATGGATCCAGTTTGAGGACCCTGACCACAACCACAGTCAGAAGCCAAACCAGCCATTCCTTTCTCAAGGGTATAGCATATTTAGTAGAAGCCCTTTCAGGGAACTGATAAGATCCATACTTGCTGTGTACCTAGAAGTAAACTTGCATTCTGTGGTTCCAACTTCAGACCCAGAAGCTGATCCATCTCATAATGCCATCCTGAACAAGATTCTGAAGGTAGAAATCAACTCAGGAATCAAGGTCCATATCCATCCAATCCCTTGTTAACAGGTCAACCAACTCTGAACTCTGCCTTGAACCTATCCATTTGACTTAACTCCAGATGCTCAACTGCAATCCCATCAACCTGAATAGAGGACAAGGAGGGCCTCTGTCTGACAAACCAATCTGTAAAAACTATGAAATATTATCTCCTTCAAGTCAATAAACACCAGTTAATTGATGTGAAAACATCATGAAGTGTACTCAAAGATGGCTAGGATATCTCTAAATGATATATATAATGTTAAGGGATTTCCCTTGTATACATAGTCCATCATTCACCAAAATTTCATTGCACGATGCATGACTATACTATGACCTGTTCCTGGAATAGTCTTTGTTTGTAAATATAGTTGATACATTTTGACATAATTTTGGTAATTAATTGCTTCCTACTCCAATTTTCATTTTCAAATAGATAAAACTCAGCCTGTAATCCCAGTACTCATGAGGCTGAGGCAGGAGGATCATTCTGAGTTTGAGACAAGCCTGGACTGAATAGCAAGACTTTGTCTCAAAAACAAAGCAAAACAAAATAAAACAACAAATAGGTAAAATACTATAATAAATATTATCTTTAACATCAAATTTTTAAGTTTTACCACATTGGTGTGCATTACTTAGAAACATTTTATTCTTGAAGAATTACCTTATGATGTACCAGGTATATTACTGATTTTATTACAGATGTTTAGTGTAGATAAGCAATAGATTTAGCATCATACATCTATTAAATGTGTTCATTCTATACAAGTGGTAATCAAAATATACAATGAATATTTACATTTTTAAAATACTACAGTAAAAAGCACATTACTATTAATCCCCCTCAAATAACTCCCCCTCACTTTGAGCACACATATCCCATCATTCTTTCCAATTTCTGAAGCAGTTCTAGAAGTACTCGTTTGACAGCTTTGCCAGCTAAGATAAAAAATATGATGAATATTGCTCAGGGCCATCAAGGGAAAATTGGGCTCATTAAAACATTTTGGTGTGGCACTTTGTGGCTTCTGACTCATTACCAAATAAAACTGATAAAGAAAGGTAAATGTTTTGTATTGCTTCAGAACACCGTGGCAGCCACAACAGCACAACTAATCACACTCAGGAAAAAAGATTTGCAGAATTGCTTCAAAAATTGACAAGAATAGTGATACACCTGTCCTTGAAGTGAGGAGTATTTTGAGGGAGAAATAGTGGCTTTTTTTAGTGTAGCATGATTTTTAATTTAAACATTCACTGTATTTGTTGATCTCACCTCATATACTGCTTCAGAAGAGGTTAACATACATCATACTCCTAGGTGTTAATTGACAAAAAACAAGTTGTTTGGCATTTATATTAAAAGGTTTTTATAAACACACCCATGTAAAACATTCTGTATGCACTAATATCCATATTCAAGACTTATTTATTATGAGATCTCACTAGCTGAACTGAAAGGATTCATAGGTCTGCTATGCTTAGCAGGGATTTCTCACGGTAATCACCAGAATGTAAAAGATGGAAAAGCAATGGGTCAAAACATGGCATAAAAGTTTATGCCTTTGTAGATGTGAAGAAATATTGCACTTTAAATTTAGAAAGATATCCTGAAACTCAGCCACCAGGTCCTTATTCAATAGTAATAAACCAAATGATGTTGTGAACAGACTTGTTGCTGCCATCTCCCAAACTAATCAGAATGGGACATTCGACAGTTGGTTTACCAGTTTCCCATGGCTGCTACATTTTTCTAAGAGAGCACAAGTTGACCAGAGTAGGATCTGTATGCAGGACTGAAGCAGAAATTCTAAATGAAATGTTGCAATTTCAAAACAGAGAATTGTATAGTACAACCTTTAAATTTCTGAAAGATATAACATTGGTCTTATATATGGCCAAGGAAAACAAAATAGTACTACTAATATCAAGATTACACCATGATAGAAATATTGATAGGGAAACCTCAACAAAAGCCTGAGATGGTAACTTTCTACAACAAAACCAAACCAGGGTAGGTGTAGTTGATGAGTCATGCAGCAACTATGATGTCACTCAAAACACAAAGTGTTGGCAAAATAGTTATGTTTTATTCAGCCTAAATATGTGTGACATAAATAGTTTGATAGTTTACAAAGAAAATAACAAGTGCAAAATACCACAAAGAAATTTTTCTAGAGAATTGGTACTGGAACTCACAAGAGATCACTAACACTAGAATAAAAACAAATCTAGGAACTATGCAAAAACATTATAGAACACATTGGTGAGCTGACAGGTGAATAGGGAATTGTAGCATCACAAATACCTACTACAACAACAGGTAACAAAAAACAATGTTAACTGTGCTCTACAAAAAGGGACAGGAAAACAAAACATACATGCTATCAGTATAAGCAACATTTGTGTATGTAAAATGCAGTTTTTCTGTCTGAAGACTGCCTAGGGAGATGACAGTTGAAGGAAAGGTTATTTCTGTGGTAGACTTTTGTTTGTATTTACATTGTACTCACATAGGTTTTTATTTCTGATGTTATCTATTAGGTTTCTGATGTTATCTTAAGCAAATAAACAGCTGATATGAAAATGTTGATGTCTATTCTAAGCACTCTTTACGTATTTGATATTTTATTTCATTGATATCTTATTGTCCTGCTAAGTGGATGTTGTACAATATAGTAAGAAGCTTTTGACAAAAGAGGACTACAAGAGAGGTGACAAGAATGGCCTATCACACTGGAAAGGAAAGGCAAAGACATGTGCTGTCAGAGTAATGGAGACATATCCATGGAATATCCAGTTGTAATGTGTGAAGATTGCCTCAGATGTGCCAATTGAAGCAAAGATTATTTTTGTTGTAGAGTTCTATTGATATTTTCATTGTAGTTCATATAGGAATTTATTTCTGATGTGATCTTTTAGGTTTTATAAGCAAGTAGACCAATTCTCAAGTAAAATTTTACTTTGAAGGAATTTCCTGGCAGCTTCCCATTAAATTTGACTTACTAGTTTTCATAAATTTTGACCTTTAAAATTTTCAAATCAAGTTAAATTACCTTTCTTCTATCTCTTTATTTATATCCATTGTATCCTTCACATGCCCTTAGTAGTTCTCTATTTAAATTAACTATATTCCTATAATATTTCCTGATATATTTCATTTGTCTTCACGTGATTTCTTTTTCTATGCTGCATTCATTGAGCAGACAATCATCAACCATTTATTGCCATTTTAAATTTGAATATTTATAGTTGGTAGCAATTTGTGTCAAGTCTCCATTAGATGATATGAAGTTACAGGGCTTCAGTTACTGAAATACATAGCCCACATAACCAAATTCAAAAAAATACCTAAAGTCATTATTCCCTAGGATAGGTGATCTATCTGATTACATTAGGATTTTGGCTTAACTTGCAATGTGTGGCACTAAATATCAAGTATTATGAATCCCAAAGCACCTGGTCAAATATTCCTATAAAAGAACTTATTGCCTCTCATCATTCTTCTCTCCAATTGATTCTAAAATTTATAGAGAAGTGTAGAGTGGTAAAAAGAAGCAACTCTATAATTTTCAGATACTATGAAACTAGTTTAGGGAAAATTGCTTTTAAGTGCCTTGTGCAGGATCTGAGATTATCAGGCCTCTGTCAAAGGAACCTGAAAAGGTAGTTTTTTGAGTTTTGTTCCTTATCTATTTTATGATGACATTATTCCTTAATTATAGAGGTTTAAAAGAAACATCACAAAGCAAAGCCTGCAGAACTTACATAGTATTGCAAAGTGGAGAAAATGGTCTAGATGAAGTGTCTGTAGCTTGAATTGTGAGCATGACTGTTGTTTCCTTTGACAGAGGCAAATAAAAATATAGATGCATTTTTTGAAAGATACATACATGCTTGATAAGGAATAATAGTTGACAAATTTTTGGATGTAATCAATTGTATTAATTAAATATAACAGAAATAACATCTCTTGATTATTGATATGCATATATGAAATTCCTTGGTTTGATTACTAGCTTTAATTTTAAGGTGGTTGTCCCCAACCATTTTTGGTTTCAGGTTCTCTTCTCATTATTAAAAATTATTTTGGACCCCCCTAAAAATATGTAACTTGGATGCACATAATATTATTTAAATTTAAATTATAAACTTAATTAAATTATAAACTTTATTAAATTTTAAATTATAAACTCTAGAATATTAAGAAAAAATTTAAACTTTGTAATTTAAAAATAAAAATAGCAAGTCTTATGAATAGGACACTTCAATGAAACACAAGCAATAGATTAAAATTTTGCATAATGAATGATGATTATATTCTCATATCTGTATTATTCAATCTTTCACAATAATTTATTTTTCTTGCAATATAAATAATAAATTTGGTGATCGAAATTTTTCTAGTCAGAATAAAGGGGTATTTGGTAGCCCTTTCATATATTAATCTTGTTCTTTGATAAGTATCTCAAAACTCATCAAGTAGTTGTTTATCAAAGGTAGTTGTAGTGAAGTTTCTGAATCATATGCAAAATAGTTGGATTATGTGTTGTTGAAATATGCTTATAAATTTTGTAATTTAAATGGATCTTTTATTTTAATAATTTTGCAACATCCTGTACTTGTCATCTAGAAAATATCAGTCATTGAATTAAGCAAATATTTTATATACTAAAATATTTTACTGTACAAAGTCATCACACAGCATAGGTATTTAGGATAATATTGGTATACTTTCTTTTTGGAATATGAATGAAAATAAAAATATAACCTTCATAATATTATGGAACTAATTTGCCTTTAAAAATCTCTGAGAAGAATATGAAGAAACCTCAAGGGTTCATACCTTTGATTACCCATGGTTTAACAGAAGTAAGTAAAATTTGACACCTGTAAATATTCCAATGTTTTGGTAAACTGTTACTTAAAGTGAAAGCATGGTATAAGGTGGGGAAATAGACTGTGAAAGATAGCTTTTCAGTGGGATTCTCTGTAAGGCAATTGATAGTGTCATGTAAAGAAAGAGTTAGTAATGATAGGAACTAAAGATCTTTTCTGCTTGCACAAATATGAAATGAATATTCTTACAGAGAAAATGCCAAGAAGCAGCAAGTATTATAGCTACTATTTGTTTTACTTCTCTGTATTAATTTAAAATATTTTAATAGAGTACTCAATAATCATATTATGCTTATTATTAAATCCTGTCACATAATAAAAGTATTAAACCATTTTTTGACTTTTCTCCAACAATATCCATGGTTATAGGCTGCAATCCAATTGTATATGTTTATTTTGAAATATTACTATTTATTTTGTTTGTTAATATATAATACAGTATTGTGGCCATGAGCTCTAATTGAAAGAAAAGGTGTGTAAACAATAAATGATTTTGATTAATAGTAAAAAACACTAGATAGATGCCTGATATCAACATCAGGAAGAGAAGACCAAACTTAGGTTCTATTATCAAGGGTGAGTACAAGGTCAGGGTTTTGGTGCTGTCATCAGTAAAGCAGATGCAAGACATATATTCATAAAAATGTAAATCAAGACCTAACTGTAGCACATATAACCTTTTAATTACATCTCCATTTCATTTGTTTCTCCCAATTGTCCTGAGTGTTTGCCACTGTGTCCTATGTTTCTATAAAGAACATCAATCACATTGTCTGAAATGTATTCAAGTATTAATTTTTACTCCTTGTTACTCTTTTCTGGGCCAAAAGTTCTTCAGTCAATCAATTAATCACTAAAGTTATTAGGTGTCAACTATGTGAAAGACATTGTACCAAATGAAGTCAATACATACACTGGCTCTTGACAGTAGATTGCAGTAAAACAAGTTAAAGATTTAGGAAAATCCTTGAAAATTTATTTCTCCTTTAATTTCTCCCTTATTTCCAGAAGTTAACAAATTACCATTGTCATTTTGGTTTGTCGTAGAGAAGGAAGAACTTTTATTAATTACTTCTTGTTCTGTTCTTTCTGCTTTGAGAAAGTAAGTGACTAAGGATGATAAAATACTGAGGTAAAAGTCTGAGAAACTAGGATGCAATAATTCTTACAGTGTCTTGACCTGCACTCCTGTGGATAGAAAACAATCTTTAGATTTAATACACTTCATTCTTCTGATTTCCAATTGTATTTACAAAAGGTGTCAAAGTCCCGGAAATAAAAGGCTCCCTGTGGTACCTGAGCAAGGATAAAGCAATGATTTCTCCCTATCTTCAGTTTACTTAGAGAATTTTCAAGTAGCTGTTGGTCACTGACCTAGGAAAGAGCGATGTCTGCAAAGATCTAAGTGTAAGTACTTAGGACACAATGTATTAGTTGCCTAGGAGGACACTAGAGTTACAAACCAGCTTCCAAAAACTGCCTACAGTGACGGTGAACCTTTCAGCGCTTTCATGATAAAAACAGCCCCCTGTGGCATGTGTGCCATAGGTTCACCACCACAGATAGGACCACATATGTTGAATGTCATTCTAGGGGCAGAAATTTTCAATTTTTAAAGTAATAAATGATCATTTACCTATTTACTATCCAAAATATATATAGGTTAAAGAGCAAAATAAAAGATAGATAGTGAGAAACAGGGAGATAGATCTGCAAAATGGAAGATGACCAAGAGATGAAAGGAGGGGAGGAGATTAAAAAAAGAATTAAGATGTGCTGCATCCATTTATCAACATTCCAGGATAAGGCAATCATTATGTACTGCAAATGTGTAATAATACAAATAATAATTAAAAACATTTTTTTAGCCATGGTTCTCATAAATACCATTTTTATTCAAGACTATGAACTAATCCTAGCAAAAGTTAATTTTTGTTTCTAGCAACCATTTTTTTATTGTATATTCTTTAGTAATTTCGTGAAAATTTTTTTATTCTTTACCAATGTTTTTCCCCTTTAGAAAGAGAACGAGATTATGTGTTAATGTGCACATTTACAGTGAATTTAAACCTCTCTAAATCTTTTTAGGAATGCCAACAGTTTCAGGGATTTCAGTGGCCAAATAGAAGGGGATTGGTGGTATTTATTTAGTCTACATTTTTTCTTGCATAATTGAATTAATACTGTATGATTTGTCATTTCCAGGTGTTAATAATTTCATCATTTTAAAGTCTTGTATTATTCTCAGAAGATGTACATAGCAAATATACAAATACGAATTAAGTGAAGTTTTGGATCTGTGTCAAATAAGAGATGGCTTTATGAGAAAAACTCTGCGCTAAAATGGATAGAAATTTGCTAAAACTATTATTTGCCATTTAAAGATGATCATAAGAGGTTTCTAAATCCCTACCAAATCATTAGATGCGATAAAATTTCTTTTGGCACTTGTATCTAACTCCCCAAAATTAATTAATTCTGTCCACAAAGGATTTTTATTTTAATGTATGAGTAAAATATATGGAAGCAGCAGGTCTCCCAATATTAAACCAGTATTTTGTTACTTGGTTTTTAATAAAGAAGAAGAAAGAAATGGTATTATATCCGTTTTTCCCAATGGTGAACACTGTACTTAAATTGTGTCTATATATTCTACATACACTGCACATAAGAACTCTAGAACACATACCGACTTGATTAAAACTTTAAAAAGAAGCTTGCTGATAATTGCTATGAAGGATATGAAATGTTTCTTTTTTTCTGTTCAAAACATTTATTTAGTTTCTTTTTTGAGAGAACTGAGTAGGTAGTTCAAGATGGCCTTAAACTCATTATGTAGCCCAGGCTGGCCACAAACCCAGTGATAGTCCTGGCTCAACCTTCCAAGTGCTGGAATTGCATGCGTGCACCACGACACGGAGCTCCAATCTTCTAATCTTACTTTCACTATTAAACTGCAAGGCCACCTATGAATTTCTTGATCTCTCTAGGTAGCTCCTTTTTCGACTATAAATTGAATAGATTATCTTCAAAGTTTTATCTAGCTGGAAATTTCAGTAGTTCTATGATTTGTGACTCAGAAGTACAGTTGTTTTTAAGAATCATAAATAACGCTTTGTTTCTCCTTTATGGCTTACTTAGAAATGAATTTTCTGCAAGATTAAAATTAAGATGGCTGCCAAATTGAATTATCAAAATTGAATTATCAATTGAATTGAATTCAAAATTGAATTATTAATTGAATTATCAAATTGAATGTGGGGAAATTAGAGAAATCATATACAGAAAAAGAAAAGGTATTATATACTGTACCATATTAATTTTGAAATGCTTCTAGAAAATAAAAATCTGTGAGAATTGTTCTCAAATTCTGTAATTATTTTCATGGACCACTCATATAAATCACAGTCACATAGTACACTCTTCTCTAACCCTAGAGGAATGTATATGAAAGCTAAGACATTTTATTGGTAAATATAACTTAATTATTTTTTGAGTTGTGTCTCAGATAGTCCTCTAAAATTGGAGACTAATTCTTACATCCTAATTTGGCCTCAGGTTTGCTTCTCAATTTTGGATTGGGGAGGAGGGTGTTGTTCAGCTTTCACTTTTTTTGTGTGTGTGTGGTACTGGGCATTGAACTCAGGACCTTGTGCTTGACAGACAGGTGTGGCACCACTGAGCTAAATCTCTGCACAGCTTTCACTATTTTTAATGTGAAAGTATGTGCTCTTCTGTTAATCAGTCTTCTGATTTCAACATTGCTGTAGTCTGAAATTTCACATTTTTATTATTTGCTAGATCCGAAAATTGTGTGAGAAGGTTTCAGATCACTGCTCTTGATTTTTTATTTCATTTTTGAATGAAATGAGAACTTTAGATGTGTATATACATTTCACATTCATCATTTTTTTGCTGCTCTTTTTATCTACATGTACATAGAATAGCATAGTACATATTTTTAATTTAAATATCTTAAGCTCTTATCTTATGACATATGAATTATTTTTTCTGTTTTATTTTGCTTTTCTGTTGTTATTTGGACCTGGCATGAATTGGTGGTATTCAGGTATCCTTGTGTACCATAATTTAACATAATTTTTGCGTACTAGTTTTTTTTACTATCCAGAATAATATGATTTTCTACCTTACCTGACTTCATAGTTAATTTTTTTATTTTACTGCATTATGTACCATCCAACAAAGAGATTAATGTCATTTTAAGATAATTTGAAAGAAATAAAAGGAAATTTTGAATTAAAACTAAGCAAATTACCTTTCTATCTCAACTTTAAAAAGCCTGTGGCTTTGGAAATATACTCATGTCAACTTTTAAAGTCTAAAGTTATGTGCAGAGAATTGACATAGAAAAGTATGTGCATAAGTCTTCTCATTCACAGATTTATACATTCTAGGTCTAGTTGAATACCAGACAAAATTGGATAAACAAATGTAATATGACTTCTCTAAGAAATATCTCATCTGAGAAGCCTTTCTTTTCAGTTTTGCTGTACATCTAGAAATGTAACACTGCTTTCCAAACTAATGTAAGTGAACTCTGCCTCAATTTCAGTTGATAATCACATGGAATCTCCATGCTAGTTTCTTAGTTTGGAAGAAATAACTGGTAGTAGAACGCGCAAAAGTTAGAAAATACTATTTTATATGAAATTTACTTAACTAAGTTATACCACAGTCCTTATGGTATATAGGCATATATTTATATTATTTTTTAAAGTCATACTTAAAATTCATAGTGGAAATATCAGAGATAATTAATTTTAAATATTTGTAAAAATAAAATTTTACTATCGTTCACTGTGTAGGATTTCATTTGTTCTGTTTATCAAAATAGTTCCAATTACAAAGTTCTGATATTAGAGTTCAGTTTATACATATTGTATCTACCTCTGAATAAAGCTTTCAACCTTTAAAAGTAGGACAATGGCCACACCTTTTTGAAGTACTTATGAGACTTTTATTTTGGATACCTTAACTTGATCATTGCATATTCAAATACTTCATGTCTAAGTCTAAAAGATTCTATGTTGTGACTAATCATTAGCTTTTCTATTACTATTACTTTTTAGCATTTATAGAACCTGACTTCTTTTTTTGAAGAGAAATATTTATTGGTACATTTTAGTTATACATAATGATCAAATTCATCATGGGGAATTTGCATCTGTACATGATATATCTTACTTCTTTTCTTCATATTCATTTCCCCTCTCTTCGATCCCTCTTTCCCTTCTTATTTACAAAAGGTTTGTTTCCATTTTTTCTTCTATTCTCTTTTCCAAATATCAAATTATTGCATGAATCATTTGAATATGCAGCTAGTACAATAAGATGTATTTAAATCTGATAGTAAGTATAGCATTCCCAAGTGGCATCAGATTATTGTGGAGACATAATTGTGATCAAAATATTATCTACAAAGGTATTTTATTCTGGAAATTCATGGATGTCTTTCTAAGGAAAATTTGAATTATTAGAATATAATATTTTAATTTGTGCTACCTGGGCAAAGACAATGCTAACAGTGAGTGGCCCCTGCAGAGGGAGAAGAATGTGTCAGTGATATTGTCACTATAGGATGCATGATATTTGGTTAAAACTTGAGAAGTTCATGCTCTCATAATTCTAGAGACTAGAAGTTCAAACTAAGGTGCTGTCAGGATTATGCTTCCTTTAAAACCTGTAGCCAGTCTGGGGATATATCTCAGTCATGAAGCACTTTGGAGACCAAAGAAATAAGGTCTTTTCTACACTACTGAAGTAGCACCTTCTTTTCATTGTATTCCTAACATCTGTGAGGCCCAGGGTTCAATCTCCAGTGCCAAACAAACAAACATAAACAAACTTGGCGGGGGGGATTGATCCTTCCTTGTTTCTTCAATTCAGGGTATTCCTTAAGTCAAGTCATATGGCTAATTTCTCCCTGTGTGTCTTTGTCTTCTCTTCTTATAAGCAATCATAATTGCTTAGGGTCAAATATATATATATATATATATATATATATATATATATTTACATTTAATATGTATTCATTAATTGTATCTATTAATTGTATTTAATATGTACTTATTATATTTAATATGTATATATATATACAGAGAGAGAGTATAATTTTAAATAAGGTCACATTCACAGGTATTGAGGATTAAAACTTTACTGTATGGCTTTGGGAAAATCTGTCATAGCAAAGATCAATTGTCATTAATTTTGATCACTTTGAAATACACTGAAACATTGTATCACACACAGACAATATAAAATCACAGAAGCAAAAAGAGATATATATTTCTGGGCTTATGGGCACTCAAAAATTTTACTTTTTGTACCAGTGACTCACAGTTCACAGAGGGTGCCTGAAGATGTCGGAGCAATGAGCAAACGCAAACACCACATTTCTGGCTGGGATGGGATGGAATTGATTTGAGTCTCCTCCTCAGTGACCTCCTAGTCAATGTGCCACCTGCCATCACCTGGGAGATTGTGGAAACCAAAGAAATGAGGACTCCTTCTCAATGCTACTGAACTAGCACCTTCTTTTCATTGTATTCCCAAGAGTCATAATCATAATCAGTAGAGATAGAGAAGTGCTGCTCTAGAGAAGTTTTCAACCATCTATAAGAAAGCTGGGAAAATTTCTTATGTCTGATAATCTTTTTATCCCAGTGCTTCATAATGTTATAATATTAAGCTATTCAATTTAGATATCAAAAACAAATTAAGATACTCTGTTGTGTATTTGCCTCAGCAGTCTTAATTATCTTGCCTATTTCAATTTCTGTTGAAATTACTTTAGTGTAATATATCCCAAAATAACTGATACAGCCATAGAAAATTTTAAAACATTATATATACTAATACATTCTGTTGTGTCCTTTTTCTGAGTTATTTGCCAGAATTCTACTCTTTGTATCTAATTTCTTACTCTATTTTCAATTTTAAGATATCATTCTCATAGTCATTGACAATTGTTTTAATGACTATTTTATTAGTAACTTATCCTATGACTTATAGTCACAATTGTAATGCATATTCTATTTTAATATTTTTTAATACCTTTTCTCATTTACTGGAACACAAATATCTCATACCTTGCAAAAATGTATGTTTTTAATATTTACACAATGAAAGTCACCTAATTATTTCAATACATTAAGTATATTTAAAAAATCTCCCTTCATATTTACTTAACTAAGACATGTAGTGATTAAAATATTTTATTTTAAAAGAAACTATTACCAAATAAATAAACACAATCTTATTAATGTATGTTTTTAAATATTGTACAATAACATAATTGGAATTTTTTAACTAACTTGTCATTTTAAATCATTATAGATTAAACAGAAATACAACTGGCTTTCCATGCAAAATATTTTGTAGGGGCTACATCGATAGAAATTCTAGAAAATATAATTTTATTTGGAAAAAATTTCATCTTATTTGTCTGAATCTGACTTAAGTGAAAAAGTATGTATAAAAATTTTCCAAAAATGATTAAGATTTCTTTTATGAGAATGGAGAATAATAAATCTATAATAATGAAATATGGTGAGAGATGCAATAATGTCTATATCTATATCTACAACTATATATGTAGGGAGGCTCTAATACAGTTTATATATCTCTTTTACACTTATGTTAGATAATTTAATAGCATTCTATTCTCATATACAAATATAATTTTTCTCCAAATCAATTAAAATGTCACACCAAAACTATGTTAGTATTCCATTGTTGTCAAATTACTACAAACTTTGTTTCTTAAAATAGCATCTATTTATTATCTTTTCACTTCCATTTTCTGGGGGGTAGAGTATTTTCTTTCTTTGATTTTTTATTTTAAATAAATGGGAATACATTAAAAATATCAATAGTTTGATTTGCTTTTGTTGGACAGAACTGAAAAATGAAAATTCATGCCATTTTTGAAACTCATTAATTTCAAATTTGACAGAAGTCTCTCCAGTTTATCAGAAGCTGTCTAGACTGAGGAATCACTATAGAGAATTAAATAGCTAGTGCCCTTGTGGAAATTTTCAGCACTTGCACATTTTCCATCAGTCATTGAGACCCAGAATGGACCAAAAGTGAAATCTTGACTTTAAAATGTAATCATTTCACCTAACTAAATCTATTTGGAAACACTTTGATAGAGATAATTGCATTCTCCATTTTCTTAGTAATTTTATATTTGGATAAGGGACATAGAGACTTTGAAACACATAGACATTGCGGAGCTTACTTAAGAGTAGAGATAGTTGGGAAAACAAAGAAGAAAAGGAATAAATATGAGAAAAGGAAAACAAAGTCTTCGTAAATAGGGAGGGATGGAGGGTTGAAGGGAGGGCAGGGGAATGGGGAAAAAATAAGTACCAAGATATACCATGTAAAGGCACAAATTCCCAATGATGAATGTCATCATATTGGATACCGAATGTGTACCAATAAACTTAATAAAAAAGAGTAGATATAGTCTAACCAAGTAGTTTTTGTGTTTATCCGTAGATTAAAGAGAATCTACATCAAAAGACTCCAGAAATCGCCAGCTAATCTTGCGCATTTTGACCTTAATAGAATTTCAAGTGTTCACTATATTCGTTTAGCATCTTTCCACTTACATTTATCTACATATGGATCGACCCATTTTGTCTGATATTTGATATAAGTTTATGAGAATAAAATGAATTCAAGTCATGTGCGGGATGAAGGAGCAGTGAGAATAAGATTCTTTATTTTCAAAAAACATGAAAAAACTCTCTTTTTTCTGGAAATAAATTTTGTTTGGTTTTCTGCAATACTGCTTTTGTTATATTTTGTTTGCTCTTTTAATTTGAATGTTATTAATTTCTGTTTTCAAATATTTCATTTTTAATATAAAAATGTCTTCCCAAGAAACATTTCTTTGGCCACAATTTTATAGATTCATTTTAATGACGGTCAAGTCATCAAAACTATGTTGTTAATACTTTCAAAAATAAGTCAACCTCAAAAACAAAGCTTTCAAATCTAGTAGATGTTCCTGTGCAAATAGATTCATTTGGATGTTTTAGTAACACCTTCAACATTTTAGTTCTCCATTTACTTGTATTACTTTACTCTAGCTGTCATTTTCTCCAGAAAAAATTTTCCCAGGAAAATTGTGCAAAATATATTATGTGCTCAAGTAAGTCCAGATAAATTACATACTTTACATCTCTGAACATGCATACAAGTTCCCATATTAAAGTTAATAGTAAGTCAAGCAGAAATTGCTTAATTTTATTAATTTAAACTTTTCAAAACTCAATTAACCATAAAATCTGTCAAATATGATTTGTTTTAGTTTAAAATGATATATGGGGATTATTGATTTTATATTCTTTGTGCTTTGCATATCAGCTTTATAGTATTCCATATACACACAGATACTGACCCATACATGCATAGTGTGCATTTATGCACTTTTGCCTGTGCATACAAATGTGTTTACAAATGTCACCATAGGTTTTTCTGTATGCTAGAATTAAAATGAGTTCCGCTGATTTAAATTCAGCAACACAGGATTTATTTTATCCTCTCCACTTGGTTATTTGTAACATCTTTATCTTACTGTAACAAATTACCTACGTCTTATTTATTTATTTAATTCTTTAACTCCTGTCTGTATGAAAATGTGCCTGCCTACTTGCTTGTTTTCTTTCTTTCTTTCTTTCTTTCTTTCTTTCTTTCTTTCTTTCTTTCTTTCTTTCTTTCTTTCTTTCTTTCTCTTTTTTTCTCTTTTTTTCTTCCTTCATTCCTTTCTTCCTTTTCATTTCTTTCTTTCATTTGGCTTGTACTCTTTAAAAAATATTGTTCCATTATCTTCTGTTTTATAAAGGTTTTGATGAGAAGTCTGTGACTTTTTCTAAAGCTTCGAAATATATATTAAATATGGTATAATTCCTCCAGTTAGAACATAGAATCCAAAGATTTTAGTACATTTATGCTGTTGGACAACTATTATGATAACCTAACTTAGAAAATTTTTTTCTACTTGTAAAAAAGAATACAACCCATTACTCATCACTTTTCTCTCCCCAAACCACCTAAACATACCCAATAAAAACTACCATTGACCTTCTTTCTGTCTTATAGATATGCCTATTCTAGACATTTCTCAGAAACATAATCCCATACCATGGCCTTTTTTGCCTGCCCTCTTCCTCTTAGCCTAATAATTTTCACATCCACCCATGTTGCAGCATGTATCAGTAATCGTTTATTTTCATTAACAAATAAGATCATATTACTGTATATGGATATTCCACATTTTTTATCCGTTCACCAGTTAAGAGGCTCATGATTTATTTCCACTTTTTGGCTGTTGTGAATAATGCTGCTATTAATAATCATGCACAGTACAAGATTTTGTGGAGGTGTATATTTTCATTTCTTTTGAGCATATAACTAAGGATAGAGTAGCTGGACTACATATTCAACATTTTGAGGAAATAGAAATCTGTTTTCAAGACTTCTGAAAGTTTTTATATTTCACCAACAATGCATGAATGTTATACTTTTTCTATATGAACAAGCACAAATTATTATAATGCATGTGAAGCTCTATTTTTTTGTTTGAGTCTCAGCTCCCTGATGCCTAATCATGGTTGCCACTGGATATTTTAATAACTTCCTTTGATATGTCTTTTCAAAGTTTTTTTCCTCTTGTTTAATTGATTATTTGTCATTTCATTTTTAAATTATAAGTATTCCTTAGAAACTCCCTCTATTAAAGCCCCTTATCAAGAACAGAGCTTTAAAACGTTTCTGCCCATAAGTTTTATTTTCACTTAAGGAAATAACTTGTGGCACAAAAATTTTTAATAGTTATGAGATACAACTACTATATGTTTTATTTTATTGATCATCATTCTGATATTGTATATAAAATTAATTATTCATAATAATTTAATTGTTAATTAATAAATTATTAATTAATTGTTATGATATCAAGAATTGTAAGATCATGAACATGCACATGTATGTGTTTTTCTAAGAGATTTATTGTTCTACCTCTTCTATTATATGTGTATATCTAAAGTAATTTTGTGTATGTTGTGGATATGTTGCTAATTTTATTTTTCTTATTTTTTGTATTTGTATATCTCATTGTAACTGCAATGTTTGTTGAAAATTTATCCATGGCATTGTTGTTAGAATTGACCAAAATTTGTGTTTTACTCACATTTAATTTTTTATTATATATACTTGCCAGGCATAATGATCACAACCAGCATAGAAAATTTGTTCCTGTACATAATATGTCCATGTTAGTTACTTTTCTCTTATTGTTGAGACAAAATACCTTACTCCCAAAGTTAAAAGGGAAAAGGTTATTTGGCTTACAGTTCATGGAGATTTCAGACCATAATTGGCTGGCTCCAAGCCAGGGTGGCAGAGGGAAAACAGATCATGGCAGCAGAAGACAGCAAAAGAAACAAGGAAACATAACAGCATCTTTCTGCCCCTTTTATCTTATTCAGACTATTTAGGCCTGGTAGCACTCGCACCTTTAATCCTAGTGCACTCAGGCATAGCATTGCCCTATGAATCAATTCTAGCATTTTATACTCTAGATGGAGCCACCTCTCCCACCTATGACCACATAAGGCTTTGGGGAAACATTTTGACACAAGCAATACCAGTAGTAATTTTTCTTTTTTTCTAGTTCCCTCCCCTCCCTTCAACACTTCTTCCTTCCCCATTTACACTTTGTTTCCATTTTTACCTTCCATTCATTCTTTTTCTAAATCCCTTTTTCCTTCTTTCTCTTCTCTCTCCCCTCTTGCTACTCTTTCTCATTTGAACATGAATTCTCAGTTCTATTCTATTAATTTATATTTCTATATTTATGATAGTAACAGCATTCCTTTGATTACTACAACAATGCAGTAAGTCTGAGGTCAGAAAGTGTGAGTTCTCCAATTTTGTTCTTTAGTAAAACTTTTTACAGACATGCATATTAAAAAGTTTATTTGAAAAGACAGTTATATTTTTATTTTTATATATCACAATATCATCAAAAGATGAGGAAAAGATTAGGGATTTATAGAAATTAAAATTTCTATAGTTTCATTGGAACTGATAAAATAAATCTGAAGTAGAAAAATGTTAAGATTGGATATGAATGTGGTAATTCTGCAGGAAAATGAGAAAAATAACTCAAACATTAAAAAATCATTGCACAAAATGTAACTTTATGAAATAGTCCCTTAATACTGAAAAAGTTAATAAGTTAAGAAAAACTCTCTCAGGTATAAAGAAAAAATTCCAAAATATCAGATGTAAATCCAAGCACATAATTAAGAACATAAAAATAAAATATTAAGAATTTCAATCCAAAGGGAGAGATTGATTAATTTCATCTACAATTTACTCATTTTACACTCAAATATATATGCAATTTAAAGTAGAAGAATTGAAATACATAAATCATAATGACAACAGTAATAACAACAGCCATAAAAGCATTAAAAGTGGCTACATTAATATCAATGTAGTCTATAAAGTATAAAGGGACAATGATCCAAAAATAAAAGTTGAAAATTTTACTACCCCACTACTGCTAGTAGACAGATTTATGGTGATGATCACCACAGAAATGGAAGACTTGAGAAACATTAGAACCTGTTTACATCAAACACATATCTATAGGACAGTCCATAAAACAATACCAGATTATCCCTTCATCTCAACATCTAGTACATAAAGATTTCTGGAGGCTGAACTGTATTTTAGGTTATAAACAAGGTTAAAATTTAAATGAATCCTAATTTCATGAAGTATATTGCTGTCAAATAACAAACAACAAAAGAAGTTAGAACATAGATTTATGCAGTGATTTCCTAAACAGCTGAGAAAAAAATGAAGAATACATACACAACTATATTTTGTAATAATCTATGTAATTATCTTTCTTACTGTTCTTTTCTTCATGTTTAAATTTGAATTCATTCCTGGAGACGTTTGATTTCAGCCTGTAGATTATACTGTATGATTTCTTCTAAGGAACGTCTGGTATTATTTCAGCTATTATCTTATTAATCTGAAAATGTCATTATTTTCTCACTTGTGTTTTGTTTTGCTTTCACGAGACAGGGTCATTATGTAGTCCAGGCTGCTCTTAAAGTCCTCCTGGCTTATTCTTCTAAGTACCAGGATTATAGCAGTGCTCCATCATACCTTACTTATTTTGTGTCTGTTTTTGAAGGTAGTTTTGCCAGGTAAAAGACTTGGTTAAATATTTTAATATTTAGCATTTTGACTATGTCCTTCCAGTACCTTTTAGGTCAAATGTTTCTGATGAGAACTGAGCCTTTAATCCCATTGTATGTAATGAGCCTTTTTTTTCTTTCTAATGTCTAAGATTTTTCCCCTTATTTTCAATTTCCACAGTATGACTATACCATTTCCTGGGGTTGCTCTCTTTCCATTTGTACTTCTTGGTGTTCATTGTGCTTCTAGGATGTGCAGATGAGTTTTTCTTCAAATTTGGCAAGATTTTAGTCACTATGTCCTTGGAAATGTTTTCTGTTGCTTTATCTACTCTCGTAGAAATACTCCTATTTCATGTACATTGAGCCACATAATGGTTTCTCATATTCCTCTGAAGCTGTACTCATTGTCTTACCTTTTTCTCTCTCTTTTTCATATTGTGAAATTTTTGATTATTAACTTCATGTTCAGTGATTACTTCTTCAGTCAGCTTGAATCTACTAGGAATACTATTTGCTGAAATTTTCATTTGGTAATTTTAAACTCTGAATTTACTTTTGATATTTTATATCAATTCTATTTTTATTGATTATATACATATATGTGATAAATTATTATTGTCACTTTTTTTACTTCTGTAAGTCTAGTTCAGTTTAATTATTTGAGGATATTTATAGTATCTGCTCCAATGTTTTCTGCTCATCCTGGCTTCTGAATCCCTTTAAAATTCAAACTTGCTTGCCTGAATTTATCTCTGTACTTTGTTCACACTTTCTTACTGTTTTTGCCTGTATTGTGATAGGACCTTTGTACTGAGGTATATCCCCAGCCTTTTTTATTTTATTTTGAGACATAATCTCACTACGTTTCCCAGTTATAGAGATAACTTGATTCATTTCTAAAGTGTGAATGTATTTTTTTTGCTTAAATTCTTTTATTGGTACAATTTGGGTATACAATACATTTACATTTATCACTGGGTGCTTGTACCTATACACGATGTATCTTGGTTCTTATTTTTTCCCCATTTCCTGTGCTCTATTACCCCCCTTTCCTATTTACAAAGACTTTGTTTCCATTTTTTCCATTTCTCATAATTTTTCCTTTCCCTTCTTTCCTTTCCCATTCCCTTCCCACCACCCCTACCCCTTTGGACCTTTTCTTCCTATTTCAAATTATCAATTATTCATTTTAATAATTTTAATCCTTATTTACACTTTCAGTTTCTCACACTAGAGGAACTATTCGGTATTTACACATGTGTGTCCTCCTTATTTTACTTAAGAGGATACCCTCAATATGTATCCACTTAGCTAAAAATATCTCTAGTTTCTTGTTCTTTGTGTATTTAATATTGCTTCATTGGGTAATGGGTACTTAAAAGATTTCTAGCAATTTCTGTAATCTGGGAATTATTCAATTTATAAACAGGGTTATGCAATTCCATGTAAAGTTTGATACTCAGCTCTGCACTTGAGTAGTCCTAGATGTTGAAACTCTTTCTAGAGTTTCTCATTGTAGCTCCTTTCTCTTCAGTTCTCTCCCTTGAAAATTCTGTTTACCTTGGTGTCCTTGAGGTCTGGTCCCTGTGTCTGCAATATGGCAACATCTTTGATTCAGCTTGTACTTCCTTTCTGTACTGCATTTTTGATATTCCTTCCTGAAGAAATGCTAGGAAATAACACAATGCACTTTGTTTATTTTCCTTTTCATATGGATCACAGTATTGCTGTACAGTATCTGAAAAGAACTACAGTATTTCATGTATTTTTTCAAGTACTTTTTGTTTAAGTTTGGAGAATAAGTTAAATAACAGTTAAAATTTCATGGATAAAGTCATATTTTAAGTGGAAAACAAATTTTGAAATCCTTAGAAAATTTTTAGTTTCTTTAATTTCAATTACAACCACTTCTAAATTCTTTTCTTTCATTTCATTTATAGATAGGAAACATTGATTTTCCATTTTCAGATACACTTTTTTAAAAAGCACTGTTTACTTGCTTAATTATCTATCTTTAAATTGATAGCAGAATGATTGATACATTGAAATAATATTTGCCACCCAAGTCATTGTAGCTTTTTCATGTTTTAGAGGTATCAAAAGTAAAAGTCATGCTTTTCTCAGTCTATGGTTAAATATACTCCTTAGGAATTTTTAAAGCAATGTTAGATGTTAACTATTCATCTTTTCTTGTAAGCAGATACAAGTGGAAGTGCGTCTTACTTGAAATGTGTGAGAGATTTACTGAGATAACTTTCCGTACCAGAATTATTCATTGAGTAAGAGTGGAAAGTGGATTTTACATTAGCAAGCTAAGTACTTCCTATAAAGTGTAAGAACACATATTTTAAAGTGCAGATATTTTTCTAAAATAGTGAATGTGAAAATGACATTATGAGATTTCCATATTTATTCCTTCTCAATGGCTTTTAAATAAAATTTTACAATATATCAAGATAGAGAGAGTTTTCTAACTGCTGGTACAGTGAAACAAACCTGTTCTCTTTATGCTACGTTTATCACCGGTAGAAATAAAATCCTGCAATTACTATTTAGATGACATTTTTTAGAGACTATTGAAAGATTAGTAATGCATTGACTTTTTATTTTATAACTGAATCCATAACATTGTCTCAGGAGGTAATTATTTATCTTTTAAGAGGATTCAAAAGCAATAGATGGTTAAGTATTTCAATTGCCATATTCCTTTTCTCACTACATTATTCTTATTTTAATTTTCCTTACTATTTTCTTCTCTTTATTTTAATATGGACTTTTTGTGACTTAAGTATGTGGAAAATAATAATTATTCCTTAATTAAATAACATGCAATTTGATTTGAATATATTAGTTCTAATCTTATACAAACACTACAGCTTCTGTGATTCTAAATTACTTGAAATATCCCTTTTAATTAAAACAATACAACGTCTTATTGCCTTATATTTTGAATCTTATTGTAGCATATTCTTTAATATAGATACTATTTTAGCTTTAAAAAAAACCTTTTCTCTGGTGTTCATCAATATCATATGTAAATCTTATTTCATTTTTAATCTAGATTATCTGTAACTGAGTGTTATATAATTTTCATGATAATTTTAATTTACTAATGATGTCTCAATTGAAAATTTTCTTGTGTAGTTATTTTATTTTAGTTATTGGAATAGTGGTGTAAACCAAATTTCTTTTTGTTAGTTTCCTGAATATGAAAGACCCTAAGAAAACAATATGAACTGGAGTATTTATGAAATTTGATGTTTAACTGAAAATACTGGTCTAAAAATATGTACTTCAAGAGAAATGAACTCTGATATTTACTTGAGATGTCTGGAATCAAAAGAAATAAACGTTTTTCTGCCTCTATTGAAAATGTCCAGTTCAATTTTTTTGCCCAAGGGAATATGATGTGATTGCCTACCTTGACATGCATTGACTGATGCTAGGCTAAATTCTCCTAATGTGTTTTAACAGCTGTCCTGTTTGGATAATTCCTTAGTGTGCTACAATGTAGACAATCTTATATACATGGATCAATTGTTTATAGAGACAAACCGCCTTACTTGTAAAAATACCTTATTTTAGTCTTTGCCAAGATGATCACATTTTAAATTCTGAATGTTCAAAAAAATTCATCTTTCTAGTTAAAAAATTGTGGGTTGGATGCATATGATTTAGAGAAAATTACCATGTATACATTAATCTAAACATAAACTATTAGTGATTTTTCGTGAAATTTTACCTTTATCTTGCTGTTGTGAGTGTCATCTATAAAGCAATTAGACGGATGTGGAGATACTATGAGAGGATAGAAATGAAGAACAAAGGGAAATAAAAGGACAAAGAAAATGGGTGGATTTTCTCAGTATTGTATACTTGATTGTGGTCCTAAGAGAGTTGTAGAATTCAAGGGGGTAAGAATGAAAAATGCTGAATCTAATTAAGGTTGAAAGTATCTGGTGATGACAGAACTAACATGTAGTTAGAGAACTGTGTCCCTGACATGGTTGAAGGTGAAAGATACTAAAGCTGTTGCAAGTAAAATATAAGCTAAGTTTCAATTATCTAATGGTGATAAAGTATATCAAAATTTCACAGGCACCGAGGACCCAGAAATATCAGAAAGATGGGTCCAACAATGTGATTCTAAATGTAGTAGGGAATTTGTCTGAACAGCATGTAGTTTAAATGACTATGAGCAAAATACTAAAATTGTATTTATTTGCAATTTTATAGTTTTTACAGACTTTTAAAAAAAGCTTTATGGAGACTTTTTATTTTGTTAGGAAAATAAAAGTTATTTTCCATGGAGGCCAAGCATGAAGGGTAGGCATTTCGTGAAAATGTTGAAGTATGTTGTAGTAGAATTATTTATACCCAGTAAAACTGATGCTTCTTGATACACAATAGAAGAACATATGAGGAAACTGAGCAGTTTGGAAATGCCGCAGTTTAGGCGCATAGGGTAAGAATGTACATTCCAGCCAGATTGGACACAAATACAAGGCTGGGGAGTTTTATCTTTGCAGTATGTTCAAATAAGAAGAAAAGAGTCAGTTGTAATCTCCTTCCTCCATGGTGACCCTGCCCAGACCAAGGCAGAGACAGTAGAAAATCTTTCTATGCTTTACAGTTGGAACATTTTTTAGTCACAGAGCTTTGAAGGACTAAGACCATGGTATATCAAACCATGGTATATCAAACAACATATGTGAACATATATAGGTAACAGTTATACATTTATATTTTTAGTTTATTTTATATGGTAAGGTTAATATGAATCCTGATTCGTATCTCCAGAAACAAATTTTAATTTTACTATGTTTTCATGGAAATTCCCTATGTATTTTAGTGACTAATACAACATCAAAAGATATAAAAGCTCTATTTTCTTTAAGCTTATAGTTTTAAGACTTTTTATCTTAAATATCAAATATATTAAATATGAGAAATGTTAAAACCATACATATAGAAAAATATATGTATAATACATATCTTTGATTATTAATTTTTTTACTAAATGGTTAATTGTACTCTTTTCTTGATTCCTCCATCTCTCCAATTATCTGTTATGTTAAAATCTGGTACGGGAAGGGCCACCAATATCACCCTAAGTTTGATTGTTTATAATACAACTCATTGGACTTGCAAGTCATTATACACACAGTTATGATTTATCACAGCAAAAGGGCACAAAGCTAATGAGGAAAGGAGAAAAGTGAATGGGGTGCAAATTTACAAGAGTCTTCTCCCAGTGGAATTGCACAGGGCACACTTTTTTGTTCAATATTGAACTTTGACAACATATATAGTGGTGTAGGCCACGTAAGCTCACCAAGTCTTTTTGATCCAGGGCTTTATTAGGGGTTGCTCCTGTTGAAATATAATGTTAACATGACTGGCTGTGTTCACTGAAGCCCCAGAGACCAAAGGCAAAATGTTTATCATATATCACACTGCTTGAACAAACTAAAAGGAAAACCTTATTTATAGTTCAACGTGGTTCAGAACCCAAATACTCATCACTTAGTAAATTCCAAGACCTCAGTTCCCATGTACTGTCCAAGAGCCACCTGAAAACAAACCATTTTTAGCAATGTGCAAGACTTGAGCAAGTGAAGCCTACTGAATTTCTCTTTCCTTAGAAACTACCAAGACAAACTTAAAATTTCCATTTGAACCAAAACAAACTTGTATATATGTATTATACTTTGAAAACCAGGACCTTTGTTATTTAATACTAATAACCTAGATATTCACATCTTGGCTCTTTGTAGTAGATTTTCATTATTTGTGGAGGTTACATTTTATAAAATCACCATGAATGATGAATTCATGAAAACAGAACTCATAGTGAAATACCGTATAGGTTTAGGTACTGTGACCCTCTGGTCATGCTTTTTGGTCAACCAATATATAAACAAACTATTATTATTTGTGTAGTTTTTGCTTGCTTGTTTGTTTTTCACTGTTGCAGATGGAACCTATAGCCTTGGGCATGCTAAGCAAGAGCTCTACCGCTGAATAACATTTCCATCCTCTACCTGTGCTTTTAAAAAAGACACCTTACTAAGCATTCATTGTTGATATATTCCTGTTAAACACATAGCAAATAGCACTATAACTCATACTCATATGCAGCTAATCTTTTGTACATATTTTCTCTCTATGGTACATCATACTCTTCTTGTGATTATAGACATTAAATCATTTTTTAGTGTTTGTGGTCTGTTTTAAATGTTAAAATCACAAATATAAAGCACAAAAAATGCCAAAGAATGACATCATGTAGACCAGGAAGGGAGCACTGAGTTAATATATTAAACAAGTGTTCAATGTCACCTTTTTATAACTTGGCCTGGAACATGTATGTTGCCCAACTCATTTTTTTTTCTGCTCTGTGTCTATCTGTGAATGACTGGGAAAGCCCTTTATGAATTTTGAGATTACAGATAAGTTTTGGTGAGTAGATAAATGCTCAAATATGAAATCCACAGAGTAAAAATTAAATGTATCTTTTTAATTAGACAATTTAGTCATGTATGTTTTTTTCTTATCTTTGTTTTATAGTTAATATCTCCACATTCCACCAAGTTACTAAAGTTAATTTACGTAGTGACTTTCCAATAACCCAATAATCAAACCACTCAGGAACTTGTGAAAAATATGTATCTTCTATTTTGTGGAAAACCTAAGAAAGAAGGAAATAATTAGCAATTATCTAGAAAATAAGTTAGCATTGATTCTCTGATCTTTACACAAAGCAATGGTAGTTTACTAAAGAAAAACATTATCAAGGCAGTTGTCCCTGGAAGTGTTGCTATATGCCAGTAATGGAAGTTTCTCCCACGGCTGAAGCACAAGATTCCAAAAACAAGACTAATCTATGCAACTCAGCTAGACTCTGTCTTGATATGAAAAATGAAAAGGGATGGGGATGTAACTCTATTGTAGAGGACCTCTGGGTTGAATTCTCAGTATTACCAAGAAAATAATTATTCTCTGTCTTGGAACAAATAACAAAATTCTTTAAAGTTATATTTTCAATGGAGCCAAACATATTGTCTAGATAGCATTTCTAATTTAATAGATGATGATAAATGACTTATAAAATTTTGTTGTTAATGTAACCATTCAATATAATCCATCAACTGCTTTAGATTAAGATATGCCTAGCAGATTAGTAAAGTACACTCGAGGGTATGTCTGGGTGACTCATGGAGGCATGGTCTTGGGTACTATATATGGTCCCTCACTCATTCCTCTCTGATACTGTTTCCTTGCTCTGCTTCCCTGTCATCATGAGCTATGCATCTTTGCTCTATTGTGCCCTTCTATTATGTTGTTTTTGTCTTGGAACCAGAATACCATAGACTGAATTCCTTGAAACAATTAAACAAATTAAAATTTTTTGCTTTATGTCACTGGTGTCTAGTATTCTGTCTCTTTAAAGGTAAAGCTCACTAACATAGAAAATCAGTACCAGAAAATTGGGCTGATTGCTGTAATTGCATCTGACCATGTGGTTCAGAATCCTTTGGAAATGGTTGTGGGAGGAGTCTGGGAAGGTTTGGAGATGCTAGATAGAGAAGCCTCCAGAATTCTATAAACAGAGCTTTTAAGTGATTCTAGTAGCAACTGAGAAGACCAGAATGCTAATGGAAATGTTGATGGGACAGTAAAGGCCAGGCTCAGGAGTTTTCTGATGGAAATGAATCTTTTGGCACTTAGATTAGAAGCCATTTGTGTTACATTCTGGCAGAAAATTTGTTTATATTTTGCTCCTGTCCTGAGACTTTCCAGGAGACTGAAATTAAGGGTGATAGACTAATTGATTTACTGGAGGATATTTCAACACAGCCCATCATTCAGGCTATAGCATGGGTATCATTTGCTGCTTTTAGCCAGATTTATAGTGAGGATTGAAGACAAAATCAGTGCAGAAATATTTGAGTAACTTAAGTTTTATTCAGAAAGGAACCCATGTGAAATTGGGGCCAAACAACATATTGCTGTTGAGATTATTAGTATACTTCAATAGAAACCAAATATTTTGCACAGAGACCAGAATAAAGATGGTTTGAGGGCATGTTAGAAGTCAGCCAGATAGCATCCAATACAAGCTCAGTTATGCAAAAGTGCAAGCTTTGCAATTGAAAAGGTAGTCCCTTGGCCCACTAGTGGAGGAGGACTGTCGAGGGAATTGGTACCCCTGTATTTATTTCACTATACTCAGCCATCTGAGGGCTAAGATTTCACTACAGCCATGATTCAAGGGGGCCTGCCTATTGCTTTCAATGAAAGTATTCCTTGACATTGTCGATGTGATGCTAGTTTTAGGGGCATGCAGAATGCAAGAGATATGGAGTCATATGGCTTCCAACCAGATTTAGTCCAGGCCAAGAGACTCTGAAAAAGCAATACATGAAGCTGTGGAAATGAATCTAAAAGGGAAGTAGAGATGCCAGAAAGTTAATGATGTTAGGAATGTGCAACACTAGAAGAGGAAAGCTGAAAGACATGAGTCGAATTAGTCCAGAGTCTATATAGGCTGCAAATAACAAGGCCATAATACGGACCTTCTAGGCCCTATGGAACTGGCATTTCACCAACATGTATATTAGATGCCAGAGTGGGGATAAAAAATTTAATATATGTCCTGCTGGGTTCCAGTTTTGCTTTGGTCTGATTATTTTCTATCCCTCTATTTCTCCTTTTTGGAATGGGAAAGTTTACCCAATCATATCGTGTCTTAGAATTACAAAATTTGTTATTGATTTTCATACAGTGTCACGGCTAATAGTTTGCTTTGAATCTCAGTAGAGGGTTGGACTTTTAAAAAATTCTGGAGCTTATGGAACTTTAGGGAAGAGAGTGCTGCATTTCTTGTGGTATGTGGAATAGTTGTATTGTGTTAGGGAGAATTATGAACTTACTATCGTCTTCATTTTGAGAAGTTTTGCTTTGAGTTTTTCTTATGAGATTTTGTATGTGTTGTACATATTGTGATCTCTTTTGGGTAAATGCCACAGAGTGGGGTTGTTAGATTATATGAAAAGTTTTATATTTAACATTTTGTGGCACTGTCAAAATGTTAGAGAAGTTGCACTATTTTGCATTTGTACAAGCAACATATGAGTTATTGTTGTTCCCAAGGTTCTCTGACTCTTCATAATATCAGTTTCTTTAACTTTAGTCAGTCTGTGAATACAGTGATACTACTATATTGTGAGTACAGTTATATATCTGTTTTAAATTGAAATTTTTCATGATCTTACTGTTCATCCATATATTTTCTCCTGGGAAACCTTATGTCAGTTATCATCCCATTGTTTTAATATGATGATTATTAGTGTTTTTGATTTGTAAAATTTTTAAAATTAAGATTTACTAAGAAATTTTCTTGTGATATATGAGATTTACAGGTATCTTCAGGCCTATTGTTGGCTCTTTTTAATGGCATCTTTTAAAAAAACAATCATTTTTAACTTTGATGAAATTTATTATTTATTTATCTATCTATCTATCTATCTATCTATCTATTTATTTATTTTTGTGGTACTGGGGATCAAACTCATTTCCTTGTGCTTGCAAGGCAGGTGGCAGAACCACTGAGCTAAATCCCTGGCCAATGAAGTTTATTTTATCATATTTTTTATAGATCTTCTTTATTTTTAAAAATATTTGCCTTACCTAATATCACCAAGATCTTTTTTTCATTTTTTTCTAGATGTTTAATTATGGTAATGCTTGCATTTGGCTCTATAATCCAATGTGTTTATATTTAATACAGTGAGGTTAATTCTCTAGTTTTTCCCATATCATGTATTAAGATTATCTTTCTTCCATTGACTTACCCAGGTATCTTTGTCAAAAATCAATTGATTGAGTAAGCATGGGTCTGTATCTCAACTCTATTCTATTGCATTCTTTTGTATGGCTGTATTTATAAAAATAAGGCTCAGTGTCAATTGACACAGCTTTATAGTAAATATTCAAATCAGATAGTTTATGGGATCTCATCTTTACATTTATTGTTTTGGCTATTCTACTTTCTTTGCTTTTCTATATAAATTTTAGAATCAGCTTGTCATTTTATTTGAAGAGATATGTTGAGATTTTCATTGGGAATGCATTCACATTCATATGTTAATATGGGAGAGCTATCATCCTAATAACGTTGTTCGCCGCCTTCACATTCTTCTCCTGAACGTTAGATGTCCAGAAACGTATTATGTATCTTTACCAAGAAGGAAATCGTGTTCCACATTATTTTAAAATTATATATATTCTGAGTTTTAAAGATCCTTTCATAGCTATTTTTACTATGTACTATATTTGGGGAAATGCTTCCATCCACAAATTATGTGGAATCCAAGCTTCAATTTGAACAAAAAATGACATTTATACTACATCATGATCCTTCTTTTTTTTATTGTTTATTTCAACCAATTCTTTCTTATACCTACAGTATATACTACGAGTATGGCCAGAGAGAGTGCTCATGTAGTATGTTCCATATTATTCTTCCTGTATTAAGCCATGTGTTTCATGCATCCATCCAACTCATATTTATTGAGTAGCTTCTCTGTACCAAGTATGGCTCTAGACACTAGGATAAAACAGTAAACAAAAACAGTATAGCCTTTGCCCACATGATACTTCACTGTAACTTTCTGAAGCCAAAAATGCCATCCCAGGAATACTAAATGAAAGAATGCTAATGTCATCTCATGAAATCACAAGTGGTCCTGCAAACACTGCGAGTCTACCATGCTTCCTCAACCTATAGTCCACAGAGATCATAATACTGCTCTGATCTAACTGGCACAGAAAGAAAGAACTTTTCTCATTTCTGTCAGGGTGCATCCCAGGCACTACAGCTGTCCTGCTTCCTCCAAGTGCAATAATTACCTTCTGAAATATCTTTGCTTATTCTTGACTCTGTCTTTAATCTTATGGTGTCTTCTCTGCAAATGGTGTGTGCTTGAGTGCTGATGTTCATCGATTTAAACAATGCTGTTCAAGTCCAGTGCAAAGAGTCATATTTGAACGGAAACTAGATCATATATTCAAGATTCAACTTCTGTGTTTCCCATTTGTTGCTACTGAATGCTTTTCTACTATCTAGGAGGAAAAGAGATATTCATGCCTATCAATGAATGGAAGTTATGCAATTAAATTTTCATGTCAGATATCTACTGGAAAAAAGAAAGAACTATCTTTTCTAATAGGATCTAATTTCTTGCTTAAATAGTCAACAGTATACAAGTGTATACGAATAATTTGTTGTTGCTCATATTTGCCTGTGTTGTGATGTAACATAAGCTTATAATTTATAGATTTTATTTGTATTAAAAGTGTAACACTTTCATTAAAGTCAGAAGTGTGAAAAGTGGGGGACATTTTCTTAGCTTGTGAAAGTAAGGAATGTGAGACAATACAGTAAGTGAGGTAATAAGATAATCAAGGACATTCTATAGAATATTTTACTGGTTTAAGTAAGTGCAATTGTAATGGTCTTCAATTATATTCTGAATAAAAAAGAACTTGGAAGAAAAATCATGCAGAGTTTTAAATTGTCATGATAAGTAAGCATTAAGCATATCAAATAAGGCAGGATTTCTTTTCTTCATATTTAATTTTTTTGAAACTCAGATAATAAATCTGATTTCTTTTTTTCTGTGTCTCTTTATTGTCCCTTTAGAGCTAGGTTTTAGTGGAAAGCTAGTCTATTTCTTTTTAGTGGCTGAATTATATTTGATATGCAAGACAAAGTATGGAGCATTCATTCTTCCATTTCTCTTTAAATTTCTAAGAGATGATATTCTTAGACTATTTCTGATTTTTGTCAACTGAAAATGACATTTTTGGGAAATGCCAAAGTCTAGGGTTGGAGTTGGCTGCTTGATGATGAAGTGAGTGACTGAATGCTAGAAATGACTCATATGACTGCTGCTTTGTTTCATGTTCAGAAACTTTTCTTCTCCTTTCCTGAGAACTCTCTAGTTCTCTAGAGAAGCCACTAAAATCTATACTTTAGAGTAGAGTATTATTTAAAATGATGAGATGTAGGTCCTCTGAAGTCTTCTTAGGAACATATGCCAGGTTGTTCCATAGCATTCAAATTAATTCAATCACTGTTTTTGCAAATGTCTATTGAATCTCTACTACACTGCATTGATCCTGAGCAGTGACATACCAAAATTCTTGCATTTGTAGTGCTTTCATGATAACAGGGCATACTATCAACCAACAGTTGAACATAACTGCACAGTGAAGTAAAACTTTGAGTATTGTACCTGAGATAATTCTTATCTTATTTAGTGCGACTGACAGTTGATTGCCAGTCTGCACTCCCTTCTTAAATTTGGCTAAAATTCTGGTCTTCTAAAATTTCACTTCTGGTAAGTTGATGAGCAGCAAGCTGGGAAGTTAGTGCCTCGTGACTATTTGTGTCTTTCTTATTTCAGAATACATTTTTGACAATGTAGAGAACACCTAAAAATAATGTGTCAGTTTCTAGCAATAATGTGATCACTTAAAAATATTGGGCCTTATCTATTATTATTATTTCAAGTTTTACTAAATAATGATGTCCTTGGAGATAATTGTTTTAAGAAAGAAGCATGTAAGAGATTAGAAAATATCGTGTGTGTGCGTGTGTGGAGGGGGTACTGATTATATTCCAGTGGTGAGGAATGATATCTTTAAAAAGATGACATTAGACACCAAAAAATGCAAGGAAATAAGCCATGTGGATATCTTTAGAGAGCACAGTTCAGTTTGTTTCTAAAGTAGTACATGAAAATGAAAACTATACATATAAATATACTACTATGTAATACTTTGATACATGTGTACATTTATTATGTATAAATCTAAACATATCTATTTCCTCAAACATTATTTCTCTATAGTGAAAACTTTCAAAATTTTTTCTTCTATCTTTTGAAATGTACCATATTATTTTTATCTATAGTCATCCTACTTCACGATAATACACTAGAACTACTTATCCCTATTTAACTGTAATTTACTACCCATTGATCAACTTTTCCAATCTCTCCCCTGACCCCCTGCTCTGGTGAGGTATTTTGAAGGTAAGCTTGATAGGATTTGCTAATTGGCCTGAAGTTTATTTTGAATGAACAAAAAAAGAGATAAGAAAATAGCAAGACTTTAAAAAAATTTAAGATGCAATTCAGCACTTATTATGAGAATAATTTTTAGTATCAATCAATTTTGACAAATAAAATGATTGTCAATATTAAACCATGCGATTAGTATACATAAAATTAATTAATTATTTGCCAAAAATTATATTTGGGCTTTCAGTTTCTGGCTCTGATTTAACAATTAAGATTGAAAGGTAACAAATTGTAAGAGCTACATCACAGCCTGTTGGAAAGGGTACAATCTTGTTTTTTAAATCCATTTAAATGTTATGAGGAAATATTGTTTATATTATCTGAGTAATAGTAACTCATATTTTGATAATTTTATAATATTTAAATACATAATATTAATATGTGTATATTGATATTTGTATGTGTATGTTAACATTAATATTTGTATTTACAAAGGCAAAAATAGGAATAGAGCCCTACCTCTGAATCTTTTTACTAAATACTTAAATATTTAAATTTAAAATTTTGGTTTCTGACTAAATACCCATACTTCATAAAGTTGCTGAAATTTTTTTTTTCTGTGAAGCTATTTTTAGAACTTAGTCTTCCAAACTATATGGATTTGGTCTTATAGAAGTGTTTTCATGGTTATAAATATGATGCTATATTGTACAGTGTATATCAATATTCATCCATTCAATATGATGTGAAGTAGTGTAACAAAATTCATACATTCCTAATACATTATTCCATCCTGATTTTGCTTCTAAGACTTTCTATATATCATTTTTAAAATTCACACTCTATATCATATTAAATACATAAATATACATCTAAACTTGAGCTTTATTAATGTACAAAGTTCATATTAATTACCTTTCCACTCTTCAGTCTCACTTCAAGTTATCATTGTTTAGGAGAAAATAGCATGATTTTTTTATCACAGCTAAACAGATGTACCTATCTTACATATATACTTGCTGGCACTAGAGTGATTTAGTTTATAAACAACTTTCCCAAGCCTCAGTTTTTATCATTAGTTATAAGAACTTAGCAATTATAGCAAACATACATGATGGATGTCAAAAATAATAAGATAAAAAATAAGTAGAATGCAACAGGTTTTTCTGCATCTTGGAGAGCCCAAGGATCGAGTCAAAGTTTGAAAACATGGAGCTCACTGCAGAATCCCATACAAATCCTCATCAGGAACCTGAAGTGTCTGCTTTGGAAAGCTGAAGAGTCTGTCCTAGAAGGCTGCTCAGTCAGTGCTGTAAATCTGGAGACAGACATCCAAAGTGATGTCAAAGACTAGAGCTCCTCCAAAGACGCAAAAACAAGATTTCCTTCTTGACCCTTTTACTCAATACAGGCTCCAAGCCTATTGGTTGGTGCCACCCATAACCAGGGTGAGACTTCAGTCTACAGCTAATCAATCATCCAAACATACCCAGAATTGTGCTAAACCAATCAGCTAGCCATTTTTATTCAAGTAGATAGTATAATTAATTATGGTGCTTATTAATTCATAAAACTAAATGGTAGAAACTTACATGATTATCATTAAGTAAAAGCCTATTTGGAAGGGCTACATAGTACATAATTCCAACTCTATGACTTATGATAATTAGAGAAAACTATGGATGCTCTAAAATGATCCATGGTTGCCAGTGGTTGGGAACAGGGAGTGGTGAGCAGATATAGCACAGATGTTTTAAGGACAGTGAAACAACCCGTAGTGATACTATAATAGTGAATAGATGTTCTAACACATTTGTCCAAGACCATAGAATCCATATCCACTGAACCTTGATATAAACTATGCAGTCTTTGTGCAAATGATATATCAATATAGCTTCACCAGTTGTAATGAATACATCACCTTGGTGGAAAAGTTGGCAATGGTGATGGCTATATATGTTTTGGTGTAAGTGATATAAGGAAAATTACTTTATCTTTGTTTGAATGTGCTATAAGCCTACTCCAAAAAATAGTAAACTGCTCAAAAGAATAATAACCAGCAAGTTTGAGTCTCACTAGGCAACTTAGTGAGATTGTGTCTCAAAATAAAAAAGGCTGGGAATGTAGCTTAGTGGTAGAGTCCCTATGGGTTTGATACCCAGTAGCACCCCTACAAAAAGAAAAGAGAAAAAGGAAAAAAGAAACAAAAGCTAGTAAGCCTGTTGTGAGAAAATAGTATTCAAAATAGCATAATTATATGTTGAGGTTATTCAACAAAATAAATAGAATAAAAATTGAATATTATGTAGATTTTTGATCACTTATTGAACTAACAGTGAATTATTTTAGAAATGAGGTGAGACAAGTACTTAACTATTTGGGGAAAAAGAGTTATATCAAAACATATTCTAGATAAATAAGCAATTCAAATATTTTTTTAAAAGTTAAAATAAAATGATATACTAGCATAAAATGATATACTGGCAAAAATAATATACTAGCATAAAATACTGGAAAAAGATGAATAAATTCTGCTTGAATATCATAATGTATCAAAATAAAATTTTAATTTAGTATATTGACTTTTCTACAGATAACACAAATGCAAATGGCATGAATATAAATATTAAAACTGAGTAAATGAAAATTAATGACTTAAAGGATAATGGTTCTTACTGCATGACAAAGGACTAACCATTCATAATAAGCACAATATTTTGTAAATTAAAATAATAAAAAGACAATTTCAATGTAAAATTGAAATCTTGAAAATATTTGCCTTCACAAAAGTAATAAAATCACATTAATTTTAAAGAGAATAATATAACATAGGTTAAATTATATCAATGGGAAAAAGTGTGCATAATGAAGCAATATTAGCTAATAACATATTTCTACATGAATTACATTACAAAAGATAACATTTTGTTATTGGAAAAGCAATATTTGCAATAAAAATTGAGGTTTTTTTCATAAATATCATGTTACATGTTCATATGAGCATATATACACATATATGAACATACATTTATATTTCTAAATGATTTACTAAGAAAAAAATTTGGAAAAATAACCATGAAGAAATTTTTATAAGCTCATGTATGAGTAAATAAAAAATATTCTTTAAAGCCTAAATATAGAGCCAGTAGGAAAATAAAAATTTTCCTTACAGATACCTTTCTGGTCATTTCTTTCCAACCTACATATTATTGTCTGTGTATTGTGTTTCTTTTCCACTATAGTCTAATTCACAAACCACTGTTCTTCCCCCTGTTTTTTTCTATTTCTTTTTCTTTTTTTTGCTTTCTAAGATGATGGCTTGAAAAATTATTTCTGTTCTAATTCCTTATGTGCCTTTTTAACTGTTTTCTTTGATTTAATCTATGACAGCTGATATTTTAGCAGCTTGTAGTTGATGGATGCAAAGCTAATTTTGATAACTGAAGAAGAGAATTGAAGCACTATTCCCGAAGGTTTTGAAGAATTAATTAGGTGACAGTGTGTGAAAATAAGAGATAATTATTATGATTTTTCTGTTGCTATAAAGCTGGATATAGCTGGTTAGACTATTTGCATAAGTTTGAGCAGGTATAAAAGCCCTTTTAATTACATTTAGTTTTTGCTTCCCATGGATTTCTAATGAAATCCAAGCATTTAAAAAGTTAAACATTTCATTGTGCTGTCATTAAAGACTAAATGTTACATAAAATCTATAGCAGAGGTCAATGACAAAGAATTACAAAACTGCTTCATTTATACTATTTGGATAAAAATATGCCTTACCTGCTAACAGGTGAACAAAATGTACTTTCATTTTAATATTAAGATATATTCCATAACCTACACTTCATAGAAGAGAACAACATTTGAAATAATTTCAAGTGTTCCGTTTCTTTTATATAAGGTAAAACGTGAATATAAGTGGCTTTCTCTGCAAGAGGTGGAAGCTTAAGTGCTACTGACAAGCTACCATTCTGAAATATAAAATTCCAAAGTTTCGATCGTGCTTGAAAAGGAAGCAGATGTTATCAATTCCATTTACCCCTTTCTTTCTTGTGGTCTCCTGCCTTTTTATAAAAGTAACTATGCAGATCTACCTGTATAGTATTGAGAACTTTCTAGAATTGATTTTAGTCTTTCTCTATGAAGGACTTTCATTTTTAAGAAGCAAACTGTTCACTTATATTCTCTAAGTGACTTTTCTGTGCTTGAGAAACTTTTTTAATAACTGACTTCTGGCAGTTAACAAAGATCTAAAATTATAGTTTGAAGGAATAATTTTATTAAGAAATCATAATTGAGTTCATTGAAGGAAAACTGGGAAGATGCATTCATTATCAATTCTTAGTGAAAGCATTTTTTCCAGTAACCTTATTCACATCTGAAGACGAGAAGAATTTTAAATTTTCTGTTTATTTCTACAATATCCTCATCTGATTTTGAATACGGTACAATTGAGAATGATAAACTATGACAAAAGTACTTCATAATACATATACAGAGTCCACCAAAACTCTATAGACACTTCAGCAGTGCCATTGTACAAATAAATGTCTGGAAGGTAATGGCCACAACTCTGAGCACCTCTTGCAATTGTAGAGGCCAGAGGTAACTTGTATTATTCCCATGATGTTTCAGTAAATTTAATATTAAAATATTTATACAACTTTTACTTTTCCTAATGTATACATTTTTGGTGGACCCTGTACATATATAAATATATACCAGTTACAAGTCAATGTTTAGAAAATGTTTGTCTTGTAGATACTTACATCCCAAATTAATCAATAAAATAGTGACTTTCCAGTTAGGATAATGACCAGTTCAAAACAAAACAGGAAAAGGCAGGCTGGCAGAGCTTAACGAAGCACCATTCTTGGATCCCCAAAAAAGCAGTTTATTATCAGTAAAAGGGTAGCTACTACCTTATAGTTTGTTATGAAAAGTGAGTAGGTAGATTTTGGCTCTTAAATGGGTAATACACAGCAATTGCTTGACAATTGACAGCTGTCATTATTGTCAGGCATCATCATCACCTGATATTTCACTCACTTTCAATGAGATATTGTATTTCTTGCACACATGGAGTATGTATGTCATTCATGGGTTTAACATAGAAATTAGGCCAAAATACAGATTTTGTAAATTATGTAAGTTTTGTTTATATTAATTATCCTACTTTTAGTGTAGTTTGATTTTTATATTTGATATGTTTGATATTTTTCAACTTCATTTTCATCATTTAATCCCTGTTTATAGTTTACCTAGTTATATGGCAATTTCTTAATTTGCACAAGCTTCGTCTACTCACTGCACAAAAGAGGCTAATAGTGAAGAGACACAGTGGTAGTAGAGAGAATAGATTATGACAAACCAATTGATTGGAAGATGTCATGAAAGGGCCACCTTGCTGGGAGACTGATTTAGAGGGATTAGTAGAGAGGAGATGGGTGTTTGAAGATTGATATATGCCTTCTTAAATGTGGAGGTGTGTGGCCATGAAAAATGTGGTTGCTCATACACAAGATGCTCTTCAGTTCTTCAAATCTCAAGCAAAGAGACCATTTTGTCAGGACACTCTTGTCACTGATTAGTTTACTAATGTACAGTTACTGACATATTACACATTGGACAGTCAAGAGGCATAGCTGCCCTGGCACTCTTGCCGATCACCAAACTCACTGTAATGAAGGAAAATATATTTCACCTGATTATTGTGAAAGAAAAGGACCAGGCGAGGCTACACAGGGAGTGGGCAGTAGATCTGGTCTCAATGACCACTTTTGTAAAGACAGTAATCTTTGTAAATACTTCAATACTGTATGGCTCCTCATTAAATAGTGAGCCCCCAGGAGGCGGGGGATTTAGCTCAGTGGTGCTGCCACCTGCCTCGCAAGCAAAATGCCCTGAGTTCAATCCCCAGCACACACACACACACACACACACACACACACACACACACACAATAAATAATAAGACCCAGAGGCAGGTACTCTAGAGTTCACCACTATACTCCCGCTATCTAGAACAATGCAAAATCCCCAGTAGGCATGGAAAAAATTTATATAATGAAGTTCCTTCAGTGACACACATATTGCAAAAAATGATTAGGTTTTTATTCCAAGAAAATAAAAGTCAGCTGATTCATAGATATTAAAATTTCCTAGTATTAGATTATTCTAAATATGAAATACTATAGAATATCAGAGATGTTATATTGTCTTAATTTCACTTACACTTAACAGAGGGTGCTTTGACAAACTTTCTCTGTATAAGGTAACAAATCAATGTCAGAAAGAGAATTTTTTTTTGGTGATTTACCACCATATCTAGGAATGCTTCTATTAGCCTCAGGCCAACACTGAAGGTGATGTGATGCTGTAGGGTAAACAGATAAGCATGAGCAGTGCTTCTGCTTATAGCATTGATGTATGGGGAAGAACATCTAATTATTTCCAGACTATCCTCTTTTTCTTAAATAGTGGTTTCTAACTTTGAGTGCACTACTGAATTACCTGGACAGCTTTCAAATTCGATAAGAATGGGGTGTTGGTGCTGACTCTGGTAGGTCTTGATAGCTCTGAAAGTTTGGAGGTTTTGCCCCCTGCTGAAGATCTTACCTAACAGCCCTGGGTTGAATCCTCAGAGCCATCACCAAAATATAAAAATAAATAAATAAATACATACATAAATAAATAAATAATAATAGAAGCTCTGCAGGTGATCAGCAATATTCACTTCCTTTCCACCTCCTCCTAACTCCATATACAACAGCAATTCAGGTATTGCCATATTTTACATAATTGTTTGGGGAACTTCCCAAGTTTTTAAATAGGCCAGTGGAAACCCACTCAAAATCAATTCCAGGGGAACTTCTGCCTCCTGCCTGCATTGGAATTGAGACAGCAACATCAACTCCTCCCTACAGTTTGTGTAGTTGATCTGTTCTGCATAATTCAGACTTCCAGACCTCCTAATATTTAAAGTCAATTCCTTAAAAAAGTATGTGTGTTCCTGTGTGTATATATATATATAGATAGATAGATAGATAGATAGATAGATACAGATATATATTTATGTGTGTGTTTGTGTGTGCACATATATGTGTATATATGTATTCACACATATCCTACTTGTTCTATTTCTCCAAAGAATGCTTAGTAATATAAGGCTTTATTAATCTAGAAACCCATTTATAGATGAGCAAACTAAAGCCTAGAAAGATTAAGTACCTTGTCCAAAGTGATAAAGCTAGTTAATGATCCTATGGTGGAGTCAGGTCTTTGTTCATACCTTTTTAAGAAGCATGGGAACCATTATATGAGATAGTACAAGTTAAAAATTGACATAGATTTCAGCTTGCTGTATTAGACCATTTTCAAAGCTTTATCACAAACTGACTTTGTATTTATCTGCCTGTTGAGTAAAGATGATAATTACTTTTATGCACATGCTTGTGCTATGCATCTTGAGTCCTACAGTCCTTAGGGCTGACCCAGGCTGTCTTTCTTGCCATCTGCTGTTCAGAGGCTTTGGGAATATACCTTTCATTTTTTCTCAATTTTTTCCTCATTGTTCTCACCCAGACTGGCATTTACATTTTTTATTAAATTGCAAAATAACAATAAAATCCTAAACAATTCCTTAGAGAAAGAAATGCTTAATCATGACAGTATTATACAATCTCAATTCATCCTTAAGAGGTTTCCCAGCATCATTGTTTGGGTGCATGTTTATAAATGCATACTTGCTCTGTAATTAATTACAAAGCTATAACGATGGTCTCCTTGTTGAATCTATTGATTGCATGCTCACTGCTTGTGTCTTCCTGGAAAAATTGAAAATAAAAAGGCTCCATCCATTAAAAATGATTTGGTAAAAGTTATAATGAGATCCACACATTTTTATCCTAGTATTTAATTAAGTGAATTTTTAAAATGAGATGAAACCTTATTTGGGCACACCCACAAAAAATCTATGGTTCTCACATTTCCAGGTATTTCTTTTGGAGAATTTTAAATAATTATGTTAATATAGTTAGTTATTCATATACTACAGTGGAACTATCTGGAAACAGTACTTATTGATTCAGCCCCCAGTAGAGAGAGAGAATTCCAAATAATTTGCTTATACAGAGTCTTTAAAGTTATGATAGAAATCAATTAAAAATGATTGAATTATACTTCAAGATTTTGCTATTTTTTTATGTTATGGTTTTTTGATGCCAGATTCTAAGCCTAAATTTTACTTCCAACTTTGTATAACTATTTTTTTTTGCTGCTCTTTGCTCACATGCAGAAAAATGGCAGATACACTGTATTGTTTGCCTCAAATCACCATATAGTATAGAAAATATGTATGCACAATCACAATGAAGGGAGTCACCTTTCGATTTCTTTTTATTTAAAATATCTCAGTGGGAAAATGAATAGCCTTTATCAGACTTGATGATAGAACTATTAATAATTTAGTATACTTTGTATTTTTTTCATTTGTGACAGTTGAAAAATTCAGTAACGTATATGTTTTTCAAATCAGTATTTGTATTGATCATATGAGGCTGCAGATAAAATGGAATTTAACCTATTAAAAAAGTAATGTTGGAGTTAAGATTTAATAGATACGATATACTTTATAACATGGCAGTCTCAGTTTATAGTGCTGTATGCAGGATTTCTTTTTTTTTATTCATACTGAATAAGATTCTAAGATAATGATATTACTGATTGACATAAATTAAAAATGCATAAAACAATACCGGAAATATAAAACTCCTTGTCATATTTGGAAAAAGTAAAATTACCTACACTCTATCCTTAAATTGTTTTTTTCTAGAATGATAAAATGGAAATGTCATGTTTTAGTTGCCCATTTTATGTGTGTAATGTCTCATGCAAAAATCACAGAAGAACCTGTGGTTCATTGGACCAAAGAGGTATCAATTTTTTGAAGAACATCCTGAGTTGTAATCCAAGTTTGGACATAAAAATGAATATAACTTAAATATATGGACACATGTCATCTATTGTCATAGAAATTAGTTGCATATGACAATATATAAACTCTGAAACAGTATGCAATATATGTCCTTAACACATGATAGTCATCAGTCAACAGTTCTACCTGTGGGAGGGAATCGCTGACTATTTACCTGTGTTTCATAGATTAAAAATAAAAGCCACGTATTCTTCACAGCCATCATGACAGTAGTCTTGGCTATTAATGTGTATGACTGAATATTCTAATATTTCCAGTGGCATAGTAATGAGGTTTCTATGGTAAGATAGTGCTTTATTAGAGACAGACAGCAGTTTTTCTGAGATGATATTATAAGTACAATATGATTTTGATCGTATTTTGGCACTGTCTCATTTGGTTTCTGTTATTTTTGTAAGTGATAACATACTGAAAAATCAGAACTAGGAATCATTGAAAATTAATATTTGTGTGATATTAAAAATGAAAAAAACTAGGTTATTTTTACATCCAGTCATATGCTGTAAAATAAGAAATTAAAAATTTAACCTTATATTTGAGGTATTTTGTGAATCACCCAAGTAAATCAATTTTTATTATGTATTATTTAACAATATGCGCAAGAAGTCAAGAAGATCAACATTAAGTATCTCCAAAGATCATATACACTAGCTCAATAAACAGTATTTCCTATAAGATATTTTCCAAACTAATTCAGATTAATTAAGTCCATAGATTTCATCATACATATTTTAAAACTTTATTAGAAAAAGAGGAATATTCTGAAACATGTTGATATGAAAGCTGCTAAAGGACAAAACACAACTCTTAAAATTAGCAGTTTATTTTAACAACTATAAGCAAATCAGAACAAAGTAAAACAAAACAAAAACTGATTCAAACTGTGCAACCCCTAGAACCAAAAAGGTTTCAAAGAACTACAAATAGTATGGTGTGACAGCATTTGTAGGAAAGGGACATGTGTTATAAGGACAACTAAATTAGTTAATTGGCTACAGACTCTCCTGCAATTAAGTAAAGTGCACCTGCTGTCCTTTTTTGTTGTTTTGTTTTGTTTTTTACCATTAAGTGTATTGGTACAATTTAAATATACATAATGATCACATTCATCATATGGAATTTCTACCTGTACATGATATATCTTGATTCCTATTTTTTTCTCTTTCCCTTCCCCTCCCTTTCACCCTTCCTCTACTTCTTATTTACAACTTTGTTTCCATTTTATCTTTCTTCTCTCATTTTTTTCTTTCCTTTCCCTTTTTTCCTACTGTGGCCCTTCCCATCTGAACATTTTGTTCCCATTCCACAATATCTTCATATTGATTTGTTCTTTTGTTTCTTAGTACAGGAGCCTCTTTCAAATCAATGGTCTCTGGCCATCTTATTTAATAAAGCCTTCTGGCTAAAACAGACTATGGTTTACATTCTTGCCTCAAACAGTCAGGTTATAGGCTAAAGAGAATCTCTGAGCAGTAGTTCAGGAAAGAGTAACCCAGGCAGAGCTGGGTGCCAGCCTGAGGTGAAAGCCCCTGAGTACCAAGAAGCGTAGATTTCACATGATAGAGTTTTCAGGAAGAGGGAGCTACAGAGAAAGGAAACTAGATGATGCTCTTAAGTATCCTGTTCAATACAGTTCAGTGTGTACATCTGAGGAAATGAGCAGAGGAAAATATCTGAACCTTGAAACAAACTCTTGCTAGTTGGAGGGTCACTTAGGGCTTCTTTCCAGGTTTTGGATGTCACAGATAAAGAACTGGACAAAACACAGAAAAGCAATGAAAAAACACATTTACTGAAGTCAGAAAAGATGAATGTTCTGTAGAGTGAGAGCAGGCCAGTGAAAATGAAGTCTTTCATTTTTGGTCCCTCCTGGAAGGATATCCTGGATGTATATAACAGCTCATCCTGAGTCATGTCCTGTGTGTTAACTATGGATGTCCTTATCATAATTCACTCTGTTAAAATTGTTTCCATGTGATACAACCCACACGGATGAATAGAAAATGAGTTTCCCTAGGGCCAAATTTGTTCTGTATGCTTGAGTTAAGGATTTGCTCAAACTGAGGAAACATATTCAACTGTGGATATTGTTTGGGAGCTACAGATTGAGAAACAGGTCCCTAGCTAGGACAGGAGCCTTAAAGATTGATGGGGAAGTGTTCCATAGTCTGTGACTGATAAGAAGTCATGTGCGGACCTGTGCTATTATCCAAAAACCACTCCAAAAATTAGAGATAATCATGTCTGGAATACACTCAGGGATGAAGAAAGTTCCTTATTTTGTTAATCAAAATGGGAATATTAACATTCAGGTGCTTTTGGACAAAATGCAAAGAAGGCACTGCATGTATCTTACCTACCTAATTTTAATATCAAAACTGAAAGTATCAGTTTCCAAGTAACTGAATTATGTGACAAAACAAAGCTCAAGGATATTTATCAAAATACAAATTTAGCCAGTACTCTACAAGATAAAATTTACAATGCTTTGGATTCAATAAAATATAGGCATGCAAACAGTTGGGGAAGTATTACCACATCATTATAAATGTAACAATTACTGTGTTCCAGTCAGGTTGTTATTTTCATGACCCATGTTCTCTCTGGGCTACTTTTATGTGTTTTCATGGATGCAATTACCATCCATATGTTCATGATCTCCACATCAATGTTTCTAGTAGAAGTCTTTTCCTCTTGTTTGTTCTGATATTTTCAATTGAAGTTTGGACATACCCACTGGCATAGCTAGCCATTTAAGCACATCAAAATAAACATGCTACACACCTTAATTCATAGTTTTCTGCCCTGAATCTTAAATTTCTTAAATTCACCAATATCAATCATTTACTCAAACAAAATCTTAAATTTTATCTTTCAGCCAATCATTGAATCCTTCTGCTTAGCCAATTAAAGATCTGTTCAGTTCTTCAGTTTCTTTCCAGGCCTGTACTCACCACCAATTGTGAGCATATATCCCAATGATCACAATTGTTTTCATCGTTTTCTTTCTAGTTTTGCTGTGCACAGTTTCTTCTCACTTCAGACTTATTCACGAAAATCCCAGATTAGACTGTGATGTTTTCCTTATTAAAACTATTCAGATGTCTTTCCTTTTCTCCTTCAGAGAAAAATCAAACAATACAAAGTTTAGGAAACCAATGTTAGTGTTCTCTGCATAACACTACAGCCTTATCTTTTTTCCTATCACTTATTTTATTAGATTTCAAACAGAGGGAGGAAGTCACATTTGCTTTGTTTCTTTAGCACAGATGCTGAACTTTATAAAAATAAAATTTCTACACAAATTGGGGTCATATTTAGTATATATTTTGCAAGATCCTTTCCTTCCCTTCAAGGATTCTTGGATACTAATTGCCCTATCTATTCATGTAGGGCCCATTAAAATTAAGAATGAAAATCAATACTTGGTTTAACATGACTACCTTGTACTTATGTTTGTAATATTATTAGAATTTAAAACAATAACCTCTATATTTCTCTTCATTTGATGTTTAAACCAACCTAGCAAAAAACACTTCAGCCTTCTCATTCTGCACAAAAACACAGAATCTAAGTGTAACTGTTCTGAAAAAAATTTCTTCATTCAATATTACAATCCAAGTTGCCTACAACACTCTATTGAATGTTATTTTAGTTATAAAGCTTTTGAAGATACTTTACATATTCTATAATTTTTAGGTTTTTATTAATTAAGTTTATTATTACAATTTAGATATACACAATGACCATATTCATCATATGGCATTTGCACCTATACACAATGTATCTCAACTCTTATTTTTCCCATTCCTCTCCTCTCCTTTCAACTGTTCTTCCCCTTCTTATTTATAAGTTTTGTTTTTACTTTATCTTTCTCTTTTCATTTTTCTCTTTTCCCTTCCTTCCTATTTTTGTCTTTGTGTATTAGTAGTCTTTACCATACTATTTTTAGAACCTAGTAAATTGTCATTTAAAAGTAAGAATTTTATAAACATTTGATTAATGAATTAACTGTGCTTTATGTTCAAATTGTCATTTTCCTATTGATTCCTTATTTATGATTCTTGGCTTCTTGATTTCACTCAAGGGATTTTAGTATTAAAATATAAGATGATTTACTTAAATATGATACATTTACACTTTGAGGTCTGAATCCTAACATGTACACACTGGGATTTATGATTTATTTACCCTTAGTAGAGTAAGGAAAGGAGGTCATACTATCCAGTAAATGCGTACTTTCACCTGAAACAGAAAATTCTAAATGTTATTACTATGTGGGACTGGAAGGTTCTTTGTGGACATTTTATACATAGAGATATTTAATTACCATTTTGAAAATGAAATGGCTAGTTTGGAGTAGAAACAAAGCTAGATAATATTTCACTGTATCATTATTATATGTTTTTTGTATCACATTCAAGTCATGGAGAGAATGTAGGGAGGATCATAGGTTCTATTGAGCTCATATACATTGTATAAAATATTTGAAAGAAAAACATTTGGAGACTGACGATGTTAAAAAATTTAAGGTTTACAATTCAGCCATCTTAATTTGCCTTACACATTATCCCTTTAAAGCAAGCCAATTTAAGAAAATAAATATGAGAAACTGTTAAATGAGTAAAAAAAAATCCTATGTTATTTACAGTGAACCAAGTTTGTATTGTATGTCTAACATGATTAATCTCTTTATATGTATACTCAAATATGCTTTGTTTTACTCATATTATTAGATCACTAGAAATCCAGTAAATGTGTATATTTTTAGTATTTAAAAGACCTCAACGATAGATTACTATTTGTTTTTTTTTTCGGTACCGGGGATCCAACTCGGGTTCTTGTGCTTGCATAGCAGGCAGCAAAACCACTGAGCCAAATCCCCAGCCCCAGGATTACTATTTTATAGAAATTAATATGAGGATTAGTTATATGATGAACTATTAATGTCATACAGTGACTTTCAGTATATAGATTCCAAATGTATTTTTTACTTTGATAATGATTTGTGGGAGATGCATTTCATTTTAATGACTAATACATTAACTTCAAAATTGTTATATGATTTTATTCAATGACATCTATCATCTAAGTATCAAAGTTATACAAAATAGCAAACAACCAGTGTCATAATAGCTAAATAACTAGGAAATTTTAGCACACAAAAATTATTTTCTTTATTATCTTGTTTACAAGTGAATGGGTAAAAGATAATGCAGTGAGGGTAACTGGCAAACAAAATATCTAAACTTGTCACACACACTAAAGAATGGTAAAGAAGTTTAACAGCATTGTTGTGTACACAGGGGCTAGCTCCAGGACTATAACTAATTCAATAGTACCTTCAAATGATCTGATTTTGCATTACTTATTATTTTGAGATTTAGAACACATTTTTCTTTTCTCATTCTAAGTAAATGTTCACTTTCATACGTACTTTTATTTTCATAGTTTTAAAGAGGACCTCAGTATTAAGGTCCTTTAAGAGGACTCTCAAAAGTGATTATATTTTAGATTGAACAAAAATTAAACTTGGCCCAGATTACAGTGGTATTTCGGTTTACGAACTTTATGCCTTTTACAATCTTGGGAAAGATGGCTGTGTTTGTACTTGTGTTTGTGTGGGGAAGACAGCCATGGTCATGTTCACTGCCTGATGTGGAGTTTGTGAACAGAAGCAAAATTTTTCCTCAAAGCTTTTGTTTGCAAAACGAAGCATTCATGCTAGGGATTTAGCTCAGTGGTGCCGCCGCCGGCCTCATGAGCGCAAGGTCCTGAGTTCGATCTCTGGTACCAAAAAAAAGAAGCATTCATGAACGTAGTACTTCTGTATACTCTTTGGTGGACATGGCCTTTCAGCAGGTAATGTTTTTTATCCATTATTTCTTTTTTTGTTTGGTACCGGGGATCGAACTCGGGACCTTGCACTTGCGAGGCAGGCGACAGAACCACTGAACTAAATTTCGGGCCCATTATCCATTATTTCTTACTGATTGAACCCTGATTTTATATGGGGATGACACGTACTCTGTCAGATCTGCATTTCTTCCCTTCTTTGCCACTACAAGTGGATACATAACATAACTTTGGCCCCAAAATTCAAGCAGAAAATTTCTATGTTATGCAGAAAGCCAATTTTTTCTCTCTTGTATTTTGTTTGTTTGTTAGTTTTGAATTCCTACCAGGCAGTAGGAAGTGGTAGATGGAGCATATGTCCTGTCAGCATGAGATAGCTTCCAGGATAAAAGACTCATAGTAAGCACACTGAAAGAACTGGGAAGCTGATGAGCCAGACTTCATCATGTGTAAAAATAAATAAATGCCCTTTAGCTTAAATCAGTTAATTTGGATTTCTGTAACAGTTAGTCAAATGAAAAATACTGTACCAGCCTGCTGCTTAACTGAATAATGCCTCTATTTTTACCTTTCCCTTGATTTGGCATCAATTTTGTTCAAAAGTTTTCCAAATTCAAGGAAGAATATATTAATTAAATAAATACTTAAATTACATGGTAAATACAGATTTTTTTTCTATTCTCTCAATATCATCATAAGAAAATATCTTAATCTTACAGAATAGTGCAATTTACTGGCTGAAGTTGAATTTTTCTATAAAGTGTTGAATATCCAAAAAAATCAAAGATATAACCAAAATATCCTGTAACATGAGGCAGGGTACTAAAGACATACAAATTAAACAAAGACCTTAACATTGGGCTCAAATCTTTTGTCATAGAATGCTTTGAATATGTTTAAGAGTGAGAGAGCTCCAGAAAAGAAGGTACTTTGTTTTTCTGTCCCATTAATGTAACTGTGGATAACTGAAATTAATTCAAAAGAAATTAATTTAGATGCCATGTGAGTAGGCTTCATTTACATGGACTGGGCTGCAGGTTTTGCAATTAAAAGTTTTTAATCTTAATCATCCTATACCAGAATCTTTTTTTTGTTTTGAAGGTGGAAAGATCCTTAATGATGAATACTTCTCTCAGTGCATTAACAACTGAGAAAATACGTTAACATATTCTTTAAACATTGGTTAATAGTGTAAGGCAAAAGCCCAATTCTAATGAAGTTATTAATTTGTCATATTTAATAAAATCAACCAAAATTTGAAGAATAAATCTTTGACTTAAAAGTTAAATAATAACTTAATGGTTATAAATATTTTGACACCTACCAACTGATGAATGAAATCTAACAAAATGTATAAAACTACTGGAACTTGAATTTGAGCTAAAAAATCACACTAGAAGAGAGAATCAGTTTATCAAAATGAAGAATGGTTGTATATAAATCATAAATGTCAAGATTATGATTTTAAAATTTAGTAAATCAAACGTGCTAATGTATACTAAGGTTAATTCAATGAAAGTGTATGAGGGGAGTCATAGTGCTCTTTTAATCCAATTACTCAAAGATCCATCCCCAAATCCCCAAACATCAATATCATTTACTAGAATTTATTAGGAATACAAGTTGTCATAATTCCCTCCTTCTCTCCAAAAAATGTCAGATTTTCTGCAGGCAGAACAAACTATGCTTTGTTAACAAGGTCTCTGGGTGATTATAATTCATACTGAAGGTTGAGGATCACTATTGTAAGTCATAATTTTAATGAATGAATGTAATTGTGTTAAATAGAACATATGGAGAGAAGCGAATGAATCATTGAGGGAGAACAAAACCAAGAATAAACTATAAATAATTAGCTTGGAAAATATATAAAAATTGCATTTTATGTAGTTTTCATAGGAAACAGTGACATAAAGAATTACCTTTTAACTCAATATATAATCTTTCAATTGATATGTGGTGATCATTAAACTTTGGAGTATAAAATTTCTACTTAGAGAACTTTTAACTGTTTCCAGGAAAGGTTCATGTAAGCAGTATTTTCTTTTTCAGAAGAACTACTGTTATATCAGAATCCAGGGTTTCCTGTGAATGCATGAGAAATGAAGCAAAATGAATGAAAGTTCTAGGGAAGCAAAACATATTCAAACATAAAAGCTGAGTGTGAGAAATTTATAGAGAATTTGGGCAAAAAGCATAGTTTAAGTCTTGTCTCTAAGCTCCACTGTTGTGATGAAATTTTATGTCTTTATATTAAATTAAGATTTCATATAACTTTTTAGGTAAACAACTTACAATCCTAAAATGACATCAATCAAAATGGCAGGTTTGCAGTGCTGTGTAAGCAGATTTTTAACCGACTGATGATATTTTTGACTGGATTGACCAAGTAATAAATAGGCACAACTGTAGTCTAAAAGTTTTGAAATATTATTGGATGAAACAAAGACCCTAGACTAGTATGTCTTAAGGTCAAATTCTCACTTAGTTTCTTACTACTACTGTGTTTTGATTCCGAACATATCTATGTTACTATAATGATAGTTACTACTGGAAATTTAACCTTTTGAGGATTGTAGTCTATGAAAAAAAATCATTAGTATTCCCCTATTAAGCCCCAAATTTTTCTTCAATTAGGCATTATTGGTCTCATGAGCCAGATGATATGATATTGTTATAGTACAGTAGTTTGAATTTAGGTACAAACATTGTTTGCTTTCTAAGATTTATATATTTCAGAAAAAGAGGGCTACTGATTTACCTTAGCATGTGCAGTATAGCATGGGAATGTCTGACCAATGAAACTCATCAGGGAATCTGTAACAAGAAAGGCTATAAGGCCTTCTGAAGGATCCTTGTACCAAGTCATTCATTCTCTCTTTTGTTTCTCATTACTACTAAAATGTGCAAGTAATTGCCGTTTCCTTACAATATATAGCTATGGACCTTCTGGGATATCTGAAGCACTGGACATGACCAGAAGATTTTAATTCTAAAATATCCATTTTTGTCTGGTAGTTATCTTCTCGAGAAAAATGCTGCCTCTTGGTATCAACACAAAGTGTTTTTACCTATATCATATATGGGTATAACTAATTCAGAGCACAAAACTGAGTACACACACAAAACTGTGTATATTATTACTGTTTATGTTTAATATGCTAGTGGTATTTTGGTCAGGATTGCATTAAATCTGCATAAGAATTTTGGAAGTATGGCTATTTTCACTATATTGATTTCTTCTACACAAGAACAGGGATATCTTTCTATTTCCTTATATCTTCTTCAATCTCCTTTTTCAGAGTACTAGAGTTTTCAATGTAAATGTCTTTTCTTTCATTAAATTGATTTCCTATGTATTTCAGTTTATTTTGGATGCTATTGTAAAAGGTGTTGTTTCGCTAATTTCTCACTCAGCAAGTTTATTATTTGTGTAAAGGATTGCTATTGATTTTTGAGTGTTGATTTTTTTTCCAGCTACGTTGCTGAATTTGGTTATTTAATCTAGAATAGTTTTGATGGAGTTTTGGGGGTCTTTTATGTATAGTACCATGTCATCCACAAATAATGATAATTTAACATTTCTTTCCTATCCTTATTCGTTTTATTTCTTTCTCTTGTCTAATTGCTCTGGCTAATGTTTTCAGAACTATATTGAATAAGAGTGGTGATAGTGGACATCCTTGTCTTATTCCTGATTTTAGAGTAAAAGCTTGCATTTTTTGTCCATTTTTTATGATGTTGACTGTTGTTTTGTCATATGTGACTTTTCTCAGGTTGAGATAGAATAGACCATCTATTCTAATTTTTTGTTTTTTTTTTCATGAATAGATGTTGGACTCTCAAATGCTTATTTGCCATCTATTGAGATGATCATGCGATTTTTATCCTTGGTCCTGTTAATGTGGTGGGTTGCATTTATTGACTTGCGTATATTGAACTATCCTTACATCCTTGGGATGAATCCTTGGTCACAGCGTAGAATTTTCTTCATGATCTGCTACATTCTGTTTGCCAGTACCTTATTGAGGATTTTTACATCTGTGATCATTAGGGAGATTGGCCTGTAGTTCTCTTCTTTGATTGGATTTTTCTCTGGTTTTAGTATCAAGGTAATGCTTGCTTCCAGGAATGAATGAGGAAGTATTCCTTTCCTTTCAATTTCATTAAAGAATTTGTAAAGTATCAGCATGTTCTCTAAATTTCTTATAAAATTCAGCAATAAATCTATCAAGGACTGGGCTTTTCTTTGTTAGTAGGTTTAAATTACATCTTTGATTTCATTGATTCATATTGGTTTATTTAGAATTTTTATATCTTCTTGAATCAGCTTTGATAATTCATATGTATTTAGGAATCTGTCCATTTCTTCTGTGTTTTACTTTTTGTTAGAATATTGATGATCCTCTGGATTTCTGCAGGATCTGTTGTAATTTCACCCTTTTCATTCCTAATTGCATGACTTCAAGTATTTTCTTTGTATTGTTTTCTTAGTCTCCATTGCATTGATTTTTTCTCTGATCTTTATAATTTCCCCCCTCATATGAGCTTTGGATGTGACTTGCTTTTCTTTTTCTAAAAGCTTGATGTTCAACATTAGGTTGTTTATTTGAGCTCGCTCTGTTTTTCCGCTATGGGGATTCACTATAAATTTTCCTCATAAGACTGCTTTCATTGCATCCCATAAGTTCCAATATGTCATACTGGAATTATCATTCAATTATAGAAGCTATCTAATTTCTTCTTTAATTTCATCTGTGATCCATTAGTTGTTCAGTATGGTATTATTTAATTTCTATGTATTTATACAGTTGTTGTGGTTTCTTTTGTCGTAGATTTCCAATTTTATTAAACTATGATCTGATAATATGCATGGGATAATTTCACTTCCTTTTCATTCACTTAACTGTGTTCTATGAGCTAGTATGTGGTCTGTTTTGGAGAAAGTCCCATGTGCATCTCAGGAGGATATTTTTTCTGTCATTGGGTAGAACACTCTGTAGATATCTACTAAGTCTCTTTGTTCAAAGATTTTTTTCAGCTCTTATATTTCGTTGTTGATTTTTTGTCTAGTTGATCTGAATATTTGAGACAGTGAGATATTAAGATCCCCCATTAAAATTGTATTAGTGCTTATCTTAATTTTCATATTAATTAATGCTTCTTTTATATATTTAGGTGTGCTGGTATTTGGTGCATATATATTTATGATTATTATCTTTTCATCTTGGATTGTTCCTTAACAAGTACTTAGTGAGCTTCTTTGTCTCTTCTGGTTAGTATTGGCTTGAAATCCACTTCATATGCAAATAAAATAGCTACTCCTGCTTTTTTCTAGGTTCTTGTCACATGAAAAATTGTTTTCTATCCTTTGACTTTAAGTCTATGAATTTCTTTTTAATAAATGTGTTTCTTATATGCAGCATACTGTTGAATCTTGTTTCTTGATCCATTCTGCCAATCTGTTTCTTTTGATCAGTGAATTGAGGCCATTATCATTGATGATTATAATTTATATATACTTTTGCTTGTCTATATATAGACTTGTGCTTGTCATGTTATTTTTCAGTTGTTACCCCTTTTCCCCCCTCTGTTTACTTGCTAACCTTGCCTAGTGAATTCATTCTACTTGGGTTCATGGAGTTGTAGTCTTTGTCATCTCTTTCTAAAATGTCCTTCAGAACATTCTGGAGTACTGGTTTCTTGGTTATGAATTTCTTCAGGTGCTTTTTGTCATGGAAAAATCTTATTTCTCCATTGATTTTGAGAGATAGTTTTGTAGGGTACATCAATCTAAGCTGGAGATTGTTTTCTTTTATGGCTTGAAATACTTTGCTTCAAGCTTTCCTTAGTTGAGGGTCTGTGTTGAGAATTCTGCTGTGATTCTGATGGGTTTTTCTTCATAGATGATTTGTTTCTTCTCTTTAACAGCTTTCAATATCCTATTCTTTTATTGAATTTCTGAAATCTTAACTATTGTATGCCTTGGTGTCTTTTTTTTTTATTATGACTTATTGAAGTTCTATATGCCTCACTTATCTGTATGTCAAATTCTTTTTCTCTGCTTGAGAAGTTTTTTGCTATTACTTATATGACCAGGTTTTTTATATCATTTTACTATCTCCTGCTGTTTCATCAACTCTGATCAATCTTATGTTATTCTTCTTTGCATCATCTAGCAGCTGTTGAATTGATTTTTCATGGTTCCTTACTATTTTTGAGAAATCTTTCTTTTCATGATTGCTAACAGCAATCCTTTCTTATATGTTTTAAATGTCTGACATTGGCTCATTCTGCTACATATACTTTCAGTTGAGTTTTTAATATCCTAGATATCTGTTTGTTTCATAGATTTCATTTCTTTCCCATGTTGAGTGTTCATAGTTTCCACCATTTTCCTAAGCTCCTGTATTTTTTTTAAATCTGTATCTGCTCTAGAGTTACTAATTATGTCTTTCACTATGGTCACTAATTCTGTAGTTATTTTAAAAAGTATTTCTGATTAGATTTTTTCTAGAGCCTCATTCATCTGCTTTGTTACTTCCACTGTTACTATTTCAGAGAGTTCAGGTGGAAGGTTTTTTATTTGTTCATTGCCAACAAGGTTTGCCTTTGGTGAGCTGGAAGTCTAGGTGTGCATCTTGATTAAGTGTCTTCTTATTTTCCATTTTTTCAAAATTTAATACCTGGGTTGATGCTTGTAAATTGCTTATGGCAAGTAGCTTTATTACCAGTATTTAGAACCCATATGAAATGATTAATTCTCAGAGATGTCTTCCAGGTACATATGGATTTTGGATTTTTGTACTTTGCAAGGTCTTACCTCTTCAATTTATTGAGGATGAGAAGTTGCTGCCTACTTGGCCCATCCCCTAGTTCTTTGGCATTGGCCAATAGAATTTTTTATGACCTTTAGGTAATCTCAGTCTCAGCATACCAGGAAGAACAACTGTTTAGAACGATTACGTCACCTTAACTAAAGAAGTACAATCAGCTACAACAATAGAATCAAACACAGCATAGAAAATGACAAACTGAAGTAGCTATTAATTTGCCACCTTTAACTGTATAACTATATTGATAGTTATATAACAAATTCTAAAGCAGAAAATTGTATACAGTCAATAATCCCCTAATATGGTGATTTTACCCTCAGGAGAGAAAATTTAAAAGGGTTTTTGGAAAAAATAGAGAAATAAAAGATGAGAAAGAAGTTAGAAGCAAGGCTGGAGGAAGATTATGCAAACTTTGAGAAAGTGGTGAAGTACACAGGAAGGAAAGTGAGAAGGAAGAAATAAGAACAAGAACAGAACAGAATAACAACAGCAACAAAAACTAGATACCATTTTCACACTTGTATACAAACCAGAAAGAACAATGTCCAGTTCAAGTTGTGTCTCTGCTGTCACTAGTGGACAAAGTGGTCAGACAGAATCCAGATCCATGTTGATAAATCCCAGCAGGCCAGCTATAGATTTACAGCAGGGCAGTGGGTAATCTCAGCAAGCTGCACTATTATTTCCACTGAAGTTCAGGCTGATTTCTGGCTGTGGGGCTGGAACCCAGTTTGTTCAGCCTGTAGCACTACATATGTCTCCTGAAAGCTTGAACTGGGCTCCTTGGCCTCCTGATGACTTGAGCTCGGTAGCCTCACCTTAACACTGGGAGCTGCTAGATGAGCCATTTTTCAAATATTTAGTTTGGTTACAGTTAAGCCCAGTGGCAAGACTAATTTGTAATTTTATTTAAGAAAATTAGCATTCTTTCTGGTATTTTGCTCAACAAGAATGATAAAACTGCACACACTAATTTCCAGTTACTATTCAGAAATTTTACAAGATTAAATGCCAGATTCAGCAATATTCTCATCAGTGGTTACAGTTTTTCTTGTAAAATTTAAAAATGAGTTGAACAAATGGTGGTAGGAGTGGTAAGAATCAAAGAAAGTGCTCTACTAGATTCTGATTATGCATGCCTAAATTTCACGATCACTCATAATTCCGAACATGTTCAATGAAAAATTTAAGTAATATCATTTTCACCTAAGATGTATTTTAAAAATTTTATGTAATTGCTGTTATAGATTTCAAATATAGTAATCTTTTCTTTATCAATGGCTTTGCTTTTATCGTTTACAGTATTCTGAAAATATTAAATGGGAACTGTGGGTGTAGTGTCAGAATAAAGAAGCAAACTAGAATCTAGAGGAACAAAATTTGAACATATTTAGGTATTAAACTATACTTTCTTAGGTGAATCAGTATGGGGTTAGCACTCTATGGTTGGCCTGCATCTGCCTTCTGGGGTCCTGTTATCTCTGAGGTTTACCTGAGGTAGCTTCTAGCTGTGGGTCAAGGTGACATGTAGGCCAAAACTATGGATGATTAAATTTACTTGTTAGACAAACTAATATAATGACAATTTGTATGCTAGTCTTCTGTTTCTTAAAGGCACTCATAAAATTAAGATTCAAAAGGACTTCGAAAGGCATATAGTCATTTTTCAGAACTTTCCCTCTTTCAAGGGCATCCTTGAATATTATTGAAATTAGAATGTTATTCAGTCTAATGTTAAAATATGCAATAATTGAATTGTCTTCGATCTCAATATGTAATGTTTCTTAAAATGCTAAAAACCATGTGATAACAATACTAATATTTTACCATACTATTTCACAATCCATAGAACTTTATTGATACAACTTCATTCTTAGCTGTCTAAAAATGTGTTGCATCAGTATGTCATTTTTATTGGAAACAGAGAATAGTAACATATCTAATGAGGTGGAGCTAAAGCTATATAATTCCAAGTGTCCCAAGACAGTTAAATAATCATTACACACAGGTAGGTAAGGAGATGCTAGGTAGACAGATAAATGGGTACATACATACATACATGTTTTGTTTGAAATTTCACAATGTGTAGAAATATAAACTCAGAATTAAGGTTGGAAATAATATAGGTTTTTACAACCATTTTGAGCTAAGCTATTTACATATAATTCAGTTCTTTGATAGGACTGCATATCATTCATGAATTTGAGAATGAGTCTACTTTTACAGCATTGTTTAGAATTTAATGTGCCACAATATGAACCCAAGTATTTTCTTTTAGAGGCAGTAGGGTTATAAACCAACAGTTTTGTGGATAATAAAAACAACATGGGTGCATCTTGAGACCATAGTCTTAAATAAAATAAATCAGGCACACAAATTTGTTTTTGTTTGTATTTTTGTTTTGGTACCAGGGATTGAACTCAGGACCTTGCCTTTGTGAGGCAGGCACTGGGACCACTGAGCTAAATCCCTGGCTGGACACACAAATTTGAATATCACCTTGTTTTCTTTTGTGAGGAACCCAAAGTGTAAACAAAGAATCAAAACAGAGGATAGATATTGGGATGTAGGATGAAGTTGGGAAAGGAAACAAAGGAGAAGGCGAGGGAAGGTAAAAGGGATTTTTTTTTAAAAAAAGAGAATTAAAGAAAACAAGTGGAAACAGACTGTAAGTGGGGAGGGAAGAAGGTTTCAAAGGAAGGGAGTGGAATGGGAAAACATAGGTACAAATTCCCCATGATGAATATGATATTTATGTATGGTAAACATCTACTAATAAAAATGAATGAATTAAAGAAAACTAACATAGGCAATGGATTTGAACAAAATGAATTTTAATCCAAGCGTGGGTAATTCGTACAAACTACCTTACCTGTCATGTACCTTATCATTCTGAAATCTCTTTTGAAAGCCTCCATGTGAATGTTAGATTTTGCCTATGGAGCATGCTTAGGAACATGCAAGGTACATAGTATGGTACATGCCTCTTCTTCCATATACTTTTAAAAATATAATTTTCATTGATTTTTGTTGATGTTTCAAGAGACCTGGAAGAAAAAGCATGAGCCAATACAATTGAGACATGTAGGACAGACTGGTTAATGGAGCCAGTTTCACCTCAGTGTTAATAATATTGGCATAAGCTCATTCCACACAAAAATAGATTCTTCAGTAAAACATTAACCTTAGTAAACAACAAGGTAAACAAATGAGTGTGAAAAGAAAAGCTCTAGGCAGAAGTGCATTCTCCTTAACTGACCATATCAAGAATTATGTCTATATAATAATGTCAAATTACTGAAAATTTCAATGAGTTTTAATAGTTTACCAGTTTTAAGAAATATATCCCAAAACATTTGGTGACTTTTCGTATTTGCTTGTAGTAACAAAGCAGCTCTGGAATTAACTCTAGATAATTCCCAGTGGCTTTATATACCAGTGTTAAACTATTTGTCATCTCCTGATGATTTCAGTGCTGCCATACTTACCAAGTGTCTGCAGGCTATTTCTAACTTTGCTCTACTTGTCTTAAATGACCTTCTGACATTGAGTGTAATCTATTATCCAAGAGCAAGTATTTCTCATCACTGATTTTTTTTATTCCTTCAGACTAATCAAAAATATGATAGTCTTTTCCTAAGCATAAATGAGCATAGAAAATAATTACATTATATGATGGCATTGAACTGGGTTTTCCATTCATGGCAAGCTTGTCTCAAGTTTCAATCCTGTAGGGTGATGAACTTCCTTAGTTTCTAGTAGCTTAACTAGATTTTCCAGATTAAATTAGATGTCATTGTCTGCACTGTGCACTTAGCTGGACAATTTGAGGCATTACTACATATCATTTTAATTGCCTAGAAGGAATAGATCTCATTTCTACAAGATAAGCAAAGGTTAAAATAGGAGGAAAATACTTTAAACCAGTTCTAGATCATTTTTAGCTTTTCTATTTGTATCTTCCAAGAGTCTTCCTAAACCCCCACATGAAGAAAAATGGGCTTATGCACTGATGCTGTCATGTTCTCTGATATGTTGAGGGTTTGGGAATGATAGGGTACTGAAATGTTTTTCTTCCACAAATCAATCCTTACTTCTTTCAAGAAATGATTGGGGAAGGAAAAAATGTGAACCAAGTGTTGTTGTGTTCACCCTTTCTAAAAATAAGCTTAAAAGACATATGAAATAATTATATCAATAAGAATACTTAAAATACATACTGATAGGCCTAAGGGGATTCTGAGGTCCTTAAAATTCAAATGGAAGTTCATATAATTTTATTATCTGCATTATATATTCTGTGACACTTAAAACATTTTAATTGAATCTTCTTATATCTAGGTTTGTAAGACTATTTTTATTTAAAAATTGCATACCCCTCTTAGATCTTTCTACCTCTCATTTTTGCCTGTAACTTTTATCTTTATAATAACTTCACAATGGGCAGACACTGAATTGTAGCTGTATTATTTGAATTTTACTATTCTTGTTCTAAATCATGATTTATTATATTAAATCCTGTACAGCCTTAATTCATGGGTACTTGAAAATCAACACTTGTTTCTTATGAAGTTAATAATGTACAAAATATCAAAGATAGAGCCGGGGACTTAGCTCAGTGACACTGCACCTGCCTCTCAAGCGCAAGGTCCTGAGTTTGATCTCCAGTACCACAAAAAAGGAAAAAAAAAAAAAAAGTAAAGGTAAAGATAACCCTGAATTCTTGTAGTGAAATATAGCAATATCATTCTATTTAAGAAAATTAACAGAATTGGAACTTTCAACTTAAAATGAGATTTTTATAATTACAGTGAAATAATTGGTGACATTTTTGAGATTGCTGTTATGTTTTAAAATTTATAATTCATTCAATTCAATTTGAAATGATTAGATGTGAATTATTATCCCAGATACATTAATATGATTAATATTTTGTTAAAACATGACATTATGGATACTACTTGGTTCACATTGGTGTTAATTATAAGGTAGGTGAGTTAGCATGTTATTGCCTCCTCAAGATTATAAAAATCAAACCTGGTGAAAGAATTGACCATTCTCTTTAATTGCACTATAATTTTGATCTACCTATTCCTGAAAGCGTGGCTTCTTGATCTGAGTAAAATAACCAACTATGAAACATACCATGTATTGTTTCTTAGTACACAATAAAAAAGTCAGAGAATACATTTTAAAGAAATATTTTCCCATTTCTTTTGAGATCTTCAGAAATATATTTTGAACATTAGTAATAATGATCATAAAAACAAAAATGTATCTTTACATATTTGCCTAAAGCAGAAACTTACTAGAGATACAAACATTTTTCATAAATAATGATTTTTCCGTCATTTTTATTTATTTGTTTTATTAGCACTTGTTGGCACTACACAATGACTGCATTCACATGGGGAGTTCGTGCCCATACATAACACATCTTAATTCTTTTCTCATTCTTTTCCCTCTGGGCTCTCTCATCTCTTGGTCCCCTTCTCTTTTGCAAAGACCTATCTCCTTATTTTCTATTATCTTTTATTTTTCTAATTTATTTTTATTTTGAGTTTCTCATATAAGATAAATTATGCTAAATTTAACCTTGGGTGTCTAATTCATTTCATTTGGTATTATGATCTAATGATTGAATTAATGAAGATTGTTATCTTCAGGAAACAAGTCACTGGTAGACACTTACATACTGAAAGCAAAAGGAGGGGATATTATACTCCAAATGATGGAGCTTGAAAGTACACAAGGTATGTTCATATCTGACAAGATATATGACCAGGTAGAATTCAAACCAAACTGGGTCAGAAGAGACAAAAAGACCACTACATGTTAAGTAAAAAAGAAAATTTTACCAAAAAGAGATAGCATACATATATATATGAATGACGTGTTCCATAAAACATATACTAATTGGCATAAAGGGACAGACAGATCTCCACACAATCAAAGTGGAGTACTTCAACACCCACGTATTACAAGTGCAGTGGTACCTTGGTTCAGGAACAGTTTTGTTTGTGAAAAATACGGTTTGCGAACAGAATCATTTGACAAAATTTTTCAAAAGTTATTCCAAGGATAATCTGGCTGAGAATCTTCATTTTTTCTAATCACTATAATATAGATAATTCTCTCAGAATGAAGAAAAGAACTAACAAAAAACTGAATAAGTAAAAAACCCCAAGTGTTCAGATATCATTATAGGAGCTTAAGCAGACTTTTCTGCCTTGTTAAGGAAACATCGAAGAAAAGTAGAGAAAGCATGCCCCGACACTGGCATTTCAGTATTCCCATTTCTTAAATACTTTTCAAACTGTGACATCCCAATAAGTATGACTGGGACTTTAATGTTCCATTTTCTATTTTGACAGGTTCATTCATACTTAATTTTCTATTTTTTACCCTACCTGTTTTTTTCCATTAAATGTCATGCCTCTGTGTCCATAGTGCAGATATGAAGTGTCTAATAATTTAATCATCTTTAACTTAGTTCTTTTTTCTCTTCAGCTGTCATAGAATGAATATACGTTTAAATATAATTTTCCATAGTTATGAATGTTTTAGAGTATTTTTAATGATGTTTCCAACTGATTTTGTATTCAATTATTTGTAATCTTTAAAAAAGTATTTGTAATCTTTAAACAGATTAAACAGATTAACAGAACAATATTTGTGATATTTAATATTTAATATTTGTAATATTTAAAATACTAGTGAATGGAAAACAGAAATTATAGGGAAGCATTTTAGATTATAGAAAATCTGGGTTTTAGATTTCTTTGTCATTACATTTTGGACAGAAACTTCTAATTTCCAATAATCCCAATTAAAAGAAGGTAAATGACATTTAATAATAGGTTTGTTAAATAGGTTTAATTTTATATACTTTTTTATATACATTTAACTGTTTATTTATGCTTGTAGTTTGAAAGTAAAATACCTTTATCCTTGGAATAACTTTTCTTCACCCCCTTGATCCCTCTAAATTTGACAGATTTTAAAGCTTTTTTTTTCCAGTAAATTGTTGGTTTCAATCATAAATCAATCATAAATTCAATCATAAATTGAATTACTCCATTATGTTATCTCTGTTATTTATGTGGTAGTTTTATTTTGCATTTTAACTAATTATCTTGATACTATTCTAAAGCATTGTATTTTAAAATATTTCCAATTAATTTACATGATGTTTCTCTTTAATTTATCGTATCATCTGCAAATACCAGTAACGTTTTTATCTCTTCCTAATTTATTTCTACTTACTTCCTATCCACTTATGTTTTTTATGGTTTTCTCTTTTCAGATTGATTTGATTTGTATTTTAAGGTAGAACAGTGGAATTACAGTGGAATTTATTCCTTGTCTTGAACCTGAGTTCAGGTCAAATGCTGACTTGGGCACTGACATATGTATTATCAAGTTAAGAAAAAACTCAATTATATTTTATAGAGTCATCTAAACCAGAAATAAAACTTTAACATCTTTTTCTAAATTCTATGAAAAGATCATAATACACATAGGATTTTTCTTTTATATGTCAGAAATGTGTCAGTGGATTTCCTAACATTGAACTAGCCATATAATCCCAGAATAAATTTTAATCATGTTTTAACATCTCATACATATTTTAACATATTACTTAAATTTTTATTGATATTTCTTTGTCATTGGTCTCTCCTTTTGTTTTGTTGCCATTTTTATTAGAGTTAGTTACATTATTAGTTCCCTGTGAATGCCATAACTAATTATCACATATTTGTTTTCTTTAACCAAAAGACAGATACTTACAGGGCTAGGGGCCAGAATTCCAAACTGGCTACCAGTGAGGACACACTCTACACAGTGACTCTAGTAGAATCCTGGCCTCTTCCATCTTCTAGCAGCTATCAGCATTCCTAGAATCATGACCATATTTCTCTGCTCTATCTTCACTGACCTGCTGCTCGGCACACATGCCCAGGGCATTCTGCCTCTCTTGTATAAGAGCACATGTGATGGCATTTAGGGCCATTGGATATTCTATGATAGTCTCTGCATTTCACAATTTTAAATGTAATTACATGAGCAAAGACATTTTTTCTAACTAAGGTTACATTCTTAAGTTTCACACTTGGGACATAGTCATATCTGTTTTGAACCACCATTCACACTTCTACAGGCAATTTTTGCTGTTGCTTTGCTTTTTGAATTGTTAGAACTATATGGTGCAATTCTAAATATCTTATTATAGTGACATCATTATCTGTATGATGCTGTCCAGAGTTCTGATTCACTTGCTGTCTACTTTTCTTTGTATGTGGCTTGGGTTTTTTTTTTTTTTTGCTTTGAGACCTTAGTAATTTGACTAAGCCAGATAATTTTCCCTGGCATGTTTCATAGCTTCGCTAGCTTCCATTTCAGAAAAATTTTCTTGAGCTATATTTTTGTTCTTATTTATTTATTTTAAATGAAAGAAACCCAATTTTATTAATTTATTTTATTTATTTTTTTGGTATAGGGGATCAAACTCAGGACCTTGAGCTTGTGAGCCAGGTGCTGGAAACAGTGAGCTAAATCCCTGGCCCCTGAGTTATATTTTTAATATAAACCTTGTTTGTCTATCCTTAATATGTATCATTTTGTTTTTCTGTGATCATTTTGAACCTGTGACATTATTTCCACTCTTTATCTTTTTTTTGTCTTTTCTTACTTGATATTCTTCAGTTACTTGTACTGAGTTATCTGTTTCTTATACTTCCCCCCTGTATTTTATCATACATCTCACCTCTTCCTATTGGTGGTTCACTTGTTTAAAAAAAATCTGCTATGGTTTTCTCAAGGAATTATCATTGGAACTTGAAAGCAAAAGTATATTGCTTTAATAATTATACTTCAGACTAGCGATTGCATTCTTGATTAATAAAGTTATAAACTTTAGACACTAAAGTGATTGTTTCTATTTTTATTTGTACTAATAATTTTTTTTCTCTTTATTTTTGGTTTTGTTTCTGTTTTTATTTTTGGAACCGGGGATTTAACTCGTGACCTTCCTCTTGCGAGACAGGCACGGTGCCACACAGCTAAATCGCTGGCCCTTAAATGTTTTTTAATTCAGTGCAGAATAAATTTTGTATTCCACTTAGAATATTGTTGAAAATTATAATATATGCCAAGGTGCTACAATAAAATGTAATTAATGACTATAGACATATTGTATCTGTGTGTGGGAGAATGATTCAGTTATGTTATTAAAAACAGTTGTTTAGAAAGAAAAACTGAATTGGCCCATTATATTCTGTTACCTGATGGTACCATTTTCTAATAGTGTTTGACTCTGATATACCATCCAGGAACCTCAGACTGTGTATTTATGATTTTTGGGTTTTTTACCAGATTGGTTAAAATAGAAATCTTGTGAGTGAGGGAGTAGATAGCATGCTTACTTTACTTTCTCAGTTCTATTTGTAAGTTTTTCTTTGTAGAGGGATATGTAGTATCCTCACCATTATGGTTTAGATTTAATAGGTTCTCCAAAAGTTTCCTGAGTTTGGAAGGTGATTTAATAATGGAGATCACTATCCTCATAAGTAGATTCAGGAATTGATGAGCCCAGCAGGCGAATATGCTATTAAGAGCTTAGCCTGGTTGGTGGTGGGTCACTGAGGGTGTAACCTGAACAGGTGTGTCTCCCTCTCTTGCTCTTCCTTTCTCTCTCTGCTTCCTATCCACCATGACCTGAGCAGTTTTTCTCCACTAGGTCCTTCCACCATACCTTTTCTCCCTTACAAACAGCTGCCTATATACTAGAACTGTGAGTCAAAATTAACCTGTCCTCCTTCAAGTTGTGGATGTCAGGTGTTTTGTCTCAGTAACAGAAAAGTGACTAATAATCACTAAATGGTCTTCTCCTAAGTGGCTAATACTTTTGTAAGTAGGACTCTTTCTTACTTCTCATCATGTAAATTTTAAACTTCATTCCAAAAATTTTCAACTTGGACATACAGTATTTCTAAGGCCTTTCCTTTAAGCCTACCAGTAGCTATTACTCAGAGCTACCAACATTTAAATATACTCTTAGCATCTCCCTCTCAAGTATGGGGAACAACTATCTGGGTTCAAACCTTGTGAATACAATATTTTCAGATCTTAGCCACCAGAGTGGGACTACTATACGCCTTTCTCTCCAGTAATCACCTGGTTCTCTAATTTTGTAATAAGAGACTGGATCAGCCAGCCTTCTTCATTTATTTCTCCAGTTACAGGTATATTGAACCTTATAGTCATTTTGTCTCTTGGTTACTCTGTAAAGTTGGGATGTAAGTGATTTTATCAGATTTCCTTTTTGATGCATACTCCCTTTAAACATGTGTAAAAAAAACCTTGAAATAGCTACTGTTATCCTCATTAATTTTATATTAATATTAAATCAAAACTAGAATGAAATCATACATGCAAATCTAAAAATATTGAAACAAAATAATCACCCTGAGCTGAGATACGCATAGAGTTCAGATTTTAGATTTGATAGAAAAAAACCAGAAACATTTATCAGAAAACATTCCTTTAAAAAGTGTTTATTTGCCATAGTGATGGCAAAGTTCTTTTTCTAGAGGACAAAATGGACAAAATGGATGTTCTCAAGGACAGTAAATATTCCCTCTTATAACCATGAATCCTCACAGTTACCAATTCAGAATTGGCTTATCTTAACAAAATTATTTCTTTAAGTACTTTGCATTCTCTATAAGTACATGAAGATTCCATTCTCTTTATATACACTTGAAGAAACAGGTAAACAGTATTTACAGTTTAACTTTATTTTACACATCTAGACAGTTGTTAAGGTAGCAGAGGTCTTTGTGAACTGGAGTTAGATTTATCATTGATGGCAGGATCTTCTAGAATAATTTCAGATAGAAAGCAATCATGATGAGGTAGATATGATAATTTCTGTAGTGTAACTGTATAAATATATATATATTTAAATACATACACATGTATATGTATTTAAATAAAGCATGTATTACTAAATATACGTGGATGTATTTAAATAATGACTTGCACTATCTCTACAATTCTTTAGTTTTCTTCACAACACTGTGCAACAGCATATATGCATGAAGAAATTGACAATATTATTTCTGAAATTTCCCTGGAGCTTACAGTTGTGATTTGGGGAAATGATATGTAAAATAATAACAGTCTTAAATCTCAGAATAATTGTTACAACTAGGATAAAGAGTAGGCAAAGGGGATTTCTGATGTTTACAGAATCTATATGGGCTTCTTTTTTGTAGACTGGAGATTGCATTTGGGTATCAAATATTATTATCATTCTTTGTGGATACATGAATTATTCCATTAAAAAGAAGATATAAATTTGGAAAACACATAAATTGTTTATTTGTTATGCTTTATTCGTGGGACAATACAATAATAAAGTATTCCTTAATTAAAATATTTCACTTTAATTAGTTGCTTGTATATTATATATCAATTGCAGTTTTGAAAATAATTACACATACTGTAAAATTTTTAGAGTTTGAACTTATTTTGAAATCCAACAAATATCAATTAACTAATTAGCTAAACTTTTTATTTCTTATACACCCTAATTGTTAACAATATTCTTCAGAAGCTACAGGATGGAGTTATATCCCTGACAAGATTTTATGTAAACAAGATAAAACTTATATGATTTATTTGTCTTATTTTTATTGCTATTCCATGCATCAAACAAATACATAAAACAAATTCAAGAGAAAAGTCAGTAAGATTTCAATATATAGGAAATAGTGAATCATGTATGTACCAAATATCATTATATCTTATTTTTGATTTATTTGTAGTTATTGCATATAAAACATTTGTATCTAATTTATTTAGAAATAAAACATATTTATTACTCAGAATCCTAAAATTCTCCCATTTATTCCAAACCAGGATATATTTTCAAAGGGAATATGATGATGTTTTTTCCTTTACTAAATTCTCTTTCTAAATTGTTAAGCAATTATCCACTAGTGATGCTTAATCTTCAGACAGAAATTTGAATTTTCTTTAGTGTAGAATTTTACAATTTCAAATATTTGTAATAATAAAATTTATTACCCATTTAATTTGCCAAAATTTTATCTTTTCTTTCAAAAATAGGTAGAAATAAATTCTTACATAATTATATTAATATTAATATAATTAATAAAATATAACAATATAATTTACAAATAAAACCAGCTTAACAAAATCTACTATCAAGAATGCAGTTAACTTTTGCAAAATTTTATGAAAGACCTATGATTTTTTACTCAAATATAACAGACTCTAACTACTAAATATTTTAATATTCTTTGTGTCTCATGTCATTTTATGTTTCATTTAATTATCTTATCCCTCATTAGGAACATCTGCTTTTATGAAGGGAGTTAAATAAAGTCATTAGCTAGCCTTGGAATAATCACAAAAAAGGCTATTTTTCTGAGTCAAAACTATTACATTCAGGGTGAGTGAATTTAGAATATCATTAGAAAGATATAAATCTCCTTGCTGAATAACATACCTAAACAATGATAAATTTCAAGTTAAAATTCTACTGACTAGTATAGGTGAAAATAATCACAATTAAGTGATTAAAACTCTACTTAATTTAGAGACAATGAATCCCAGATTCATTTTGCTCTTTCTCTGTGTAGTTATTTTTTCCTGCTTCCTTTCTCTTCCTTTCTCTTTCTTCCTCCTCTCCTTCCTTTCTCCCTCATCTTTGTATCTATTTACCTATATAACATTCCTATAATTACTTTTCTGTTAATTTTTATTTTATGCAAAATTATATAAACAAGTGTTATAGTTAAGGTACAATAACTTATAAAAGTAACAACTGAAATGTGATTCTTGAAATCAACAACATATGTTATGAATTTGTTAAAAATAAATGTAAATAGAAAGCTTTTTAAATATTATATTTAAATATTAAATATTAATGTTCCTAATCATGAAACTTTTGACCCAAGTTCCTTAAATGTTCATATTAAACTATAAAGATGTCTGTTTTCCCCTAATTGATCTAGACTGCAACTTTAATTAAAATTCCAAAAATAGAAATTATCAAATTCATGTGAACATTCATATAGCCATGTATAGTGGTTGATTGACATAGTAGACCATTTTCTGTTGCTATGACAAATTGAAGTTCATTTAGTGCATATTCTGTAGGCTAGGAAGTCCAAGGCTAGTATCTCATCCTCTGGCAAGGAACTGCTTGCACTATGATGGTAGTGCAAGAGGCATCACACGGTGAAACAGAGCAGTCATGATGGTATTAGTATTTCTTCTCCTGTAAAACCATGAATGTCATAATGGAGCCCCTACCATCATGACCTCCTTTTATCTTATTTAACTTCCAAAGACTCCACATGTAAATACCCTTAACACTTGAATTTGGACCCTAAATTTCTGATACACGAATATTTGGGGAAACATTAAAACCTTAATAATTAGCAAAAATAGACATGAAAAAGAGTAGTGTTTCAGGACTACAATCTATGCGACTTGAGTAGTAGTCCAATGTTGACTGCAAGATAGAAAATATGAAATAGAACAGAATAGTCAGTAAGTACATTTTTGCATACACTTAATTACTTTTCAACAGATATCTAAATGCCACTTAAGGGATATTGTATAGTATTTTCATATATATTGAAATAAGTAATTGAATGTTTATTTGTAAAATATAATCTTAAATTTATGTCTTTTTTATATGGTATAAAAACTTGGCTCAAAAACAAATGAAGATCTATGTGTAAATCTTAAAGCAATCCAACTTCCAGAGGAAAAAAACCAAGAAAATCTTTTGATCTCAGCTTAGTCAATTCTCAAATATGATACATCATTCATTATACATAAAACACTTAATTGGAAATTGTACTTTGTTAGAAAAAAAAGCCCCTTGAAAAAAACACTGTTGAAACAATGAAAAGGCAAGTCCTAGACTGAGGTAACATACTTGTAGCCTTTCAAGAACAGTTACATGCTGCGACATTAAATGCCTATAATACCTCTGGGATATTTAGGAATATTTTTTTCCTTCTAAGATTGTTTGTCATCCAATTAGTTGTGTGAAAGGAGAGAAAAGTATATTTCAGTTTTAATCTTGAGTAACAAAATAAACTTTTTCCAGGTTTTGGATTTAAAATATTTTTACGCTCATCACTGAATATTTCATTTCTATGATAACATGATATATAATGCAGAATTTCTTATATTTTTCGACTTATTGTACCAATGACACAAGACAACGGTGTTCTCTGGTACTATAATCAGCACTGAGGTTTCCACCTTGCATAAGAACTGGACTTCTTGATCCTGAGAATTTTTCACTCCTATTTTAAGTTTCTAAGTTTTTTAGCCATTGATGTCATGATTCATTTAGACCCTCTTAGTCAATCATTCAAATGGTTACTTTTTAATCAAATTTATCAACCCTTTAATTCATTTCACCCTGGCATACAGAAACATGGTGTTGCCTCTCTCTGTATCATTTGAATCTGTCCCAGTGATGAACCTGTAAAAGGTAGATATTATGGATTTAGCAATGTAAAATATAACCCCACAAGTTACCCTCATCCATTATTTCTTTAAGAGTTTGACAATATTTTATTTCCGTTCAAAAGTAGGTATTTTTCTCACTTAAATCATGGATGCTACCCCAAATAAGTCTACTAACCTGTAAATATATCATAACTATTTATTTTTTTCCCCAAAGATAGCTGCTATGGATTGGATTTAGAATGTCCCCTTAAAAGACTCATGTGTTCAGAAGTGGGCATTTTGAAGATGGTTGGAGCATGGATTAATTCACTGATGAATCTATAGTTAAATGTGCTGGCAGAAGCTGGGGCCTGGTTGAGAAAGAGGTAAGTCACAGGGACTGGAAGGACACAACTCTCCTCTCAGCTCTTCACATAACACTCTGCTTCCTGGCCTCCATGATGTGAGTAGCTTTAGTTTTCCAGACCCTTTCAAACGCCCTTCCTGCCTTGGAGAAGCCCTGTCAAAACTATGATCAAAATATACCTCTTCTTTAAATTGTGGGTGTCAGGTATTGTGTCTCAGCAACCAGAAAGTGCCTAAGGCAATAACATTATTTCTCGTAACATTACTTTGAGCTTCTAAGAGACCATAGTTTGCAAGAGTTAAACTCCAGTCATTTGTAGGAAAATGGGTGGGCCTTGAGACCTCAATGTTGAATGAGATAAATCAGACACAAGGTTAAATAGCACAGGATTGCTCCTATATAAAAAAAATCCAAAATATAATAAAAAAGCAAAGTAAAACATAATAGGACATCAGGAGACAGATGGAAGGAGGAAAGGGGGAGGGAAAAGGAATTAAAAAAAAAAGATGTGCTGTGTATATGAAGCACCGAGCCTTGAGGAAGTTAATCACTATGTATTGCAAAACATACTAATAAAAAAATCAGGAAAAAAGAATTAAGTGAAGAGATTGATATAAAAAACAGATGTTTAAATGAAGTTATATTTTGTAATGTGATTTTTATTAATCTAGAACAGACATTCAGTGTAGGTTATATATTGCATTTTACAGGCCAGAATGATAGATACAGAAACCTAAAATATTAAAATGGAAGAACATTAAGGAATGGGTTATCCTTTAATAAAACGTATTGGTCCATTGTTAAACACAAATTTCCACAACTCCAATAAACATTTTACCATATGTAACTCATAAGAGAAAAATCTTTCTCTTTTATTTACCTGAGTTGAATATAATGTTATTTTTATACTGTTTTCATCACATGTCACATTGCCAATGTGTTAGTTGTTTTCAGCTAAACTGCAAGGCCTTTAATGGAAGGAGTACGTATGACTAGAAATCTTTTGTATTTTTATAGGTCTAATATTATATTTTAAAATAATATATAT
>NW_004624791.1:8479485-8591549 GCF_000247695.1 Heterocephalus glaber
TGCTTCTTGACCCATTCTGCCAGTCTATTTCTTTTGATTGGTGAATTGAGACCATTAACATTGATGGTTATAACTGATATGTATTGACTTATACTTGTCATGACTCTTTCTTTTTGTTAGATTCTCCTCATTTGCATTAAATTTCTCATCATGCCCAGTGGATTCATTCTGCAGGGCTCTGGGGTTGTGTTCCTCATTGTCTTTCCTAGGATGTTGTTTAAAATTTTTGGAGTGCTGGTTTGGTATTAATGAATTTCCTAAGGTACTCTTTGTCATGAAAGTATCTTATTTCTCCATCAATTTTGAAAGATAGTTTTGCATGGTACATCAATCTGGGTTGGAGGTTGTTTTCCTTTAGGGCTTGAAATATGTAACTCCACATTCTTCTTGGCTTGTGGCTTTGTGTTGAGAAGTCTGCTGTGATTCTGATGGTCTTTCCTTTGCATGTGATTTGTTTCTTTTCTCTAACTGCTTGTATTTTGTTCTTCTGTTGGGTTTCTGGATTCTTCACAATTATATGCCTATGTGTAGATTTTTTTTTTAAGCAAGCCTTGTTGGAGTCCTATACACCTCACTTATCTGTATGTCAAGTTCTTTGCCCCTGCTTGGGAAGTTTTCTGGCATCACTTTTGGGAACAGGTTTTTTTTTATGTCATCTCCGCTCTCTCCTGTTTCTTCATTGACTCTGATCAGTCTTATGTTAGTCTTCTTTGCATCATCTAGCAGCTGCTGGATTGTTTTCTCATGGTGCCTTGCAATTTTAAAGCAATTTTTCTTTTTCTGGTCACTTACTGCAATATCTGAAATTCTGTCCTCATATTGGCTCATTCTGCTGTATAGACTTTCAATGGAGTTTTTAATCTCCTGGACATCCGTTTGCATCTGATTTATGGATTCCATTTGTTTCCTATGTTGGGATTCCATCATGTTCCTCAGCTGCTCTATTTTTAAATCTGTGTCTGCTCTAGATTTATTGATCATGTGCTGTGCTGTGGGCACCATCTCTGCTGTTATCCGAGAAATTATTTGATTTCATTTTTTCCAGGTCCTCTTTTGTTTCCAGTTCAGGAAGTTCAGGTGGTTGAGTATCAGATTGTTCCATCTCACTGCCCTTGGGGGTTGTCTTAGGTGATCTGGAAGTCTGACTTTGAGTCTTATTTATGTGTCTTCTCATTTCAACAGATGCAGTCAGCTGTTTCTGTGTTGATGTGACTTTTTGCTCACCCAGTAGTTTTGAATTCTCAACAAGCCACCAAGCAGCCTTTACTTGGCTGCTCACCAGTACCCCAATTCCTGGGTTCAGAGTGGTGGTCTTCTGGATCCCTGAGCAGACCTGTTGTCTGGACAGGCTTCTGGGTGGGCTTGTGCACACTTGGGATGGTATCTAGGTGTGGCTCTCACCGGGGCCCCTATGTAGTTGTTGTCTGGGAGGACCTTTGGTTGAGGGCTGTGGACCCCAGTCCCTGTTGTCTGCACAGGCTTTGGCTAGGGTCACCAAAAGTTATCAATGGTATTGGGGCAAGCCTCTGGGTAGTGGTTGTGTGCCTCTACAGGTCTTCTCTAGGTGGGCCTCTGGCTGTGGTTGATGGTATGGCAAGCCTCTGGCTTAAGATCATGTGCCCATGTAAATTCTTTCCAAGTGGGCCTTTGGCTTGGGCATGTGAGCAGGTGCCTCTGGGGTTGGGGAGGAACCCCGACTGGGATCCACCTGCAGCTGGGCCAGTCTGGGCCACACAGCTGCTCTCCAGAATCTCCAGGATTTTTATGTAAGTTTGGTTCTCATACATTATTGAATTTTACGTTTTGAATCTATACTCATTCCACAAGGACTTTAAAACAATGAATTTAATTCCTACTTTGGATTTAGTTCTTATTCTCCTTCTTTGTGACTTTTTTCACTAAAATTTTATTTTACCTCAGTGTATACTGCTTTACAAAGTGGATTATTCCAGGGCCAAATTTATAGCTCATTAGTACTCATTAGTAGAGTGCTTACTTACCGTGCAGAAACGCCTGGGTTTAATCCATCCAACTGTTCAAAAAAAAAAAAAAAAAAGAATTTTTCTTACCATTCCTAGATTTATTGACGTTTTTCTCACAGTTATTTTAAAAACTAAAATAATATTTACTATGTTTTTATTTTTTTGAATTAAATTTGAATTCCTTAGAACAATGGGTAAAATTGCTACAATATAGAATTTTAGTTCTCCGCCTCTGTCTCTTTGATTCTGTCTCTAAGTCTTTCTTCTCAGCATGTATCATAGATAGCAGTGGGAAGGAGATCAGGATCTGCTGAAGGGGTCTCCAATAAATAATTTTTTTTAAATGACCCAATATGGCAAGCCGTTGTCCTCATTATTATGTTTTACAGTGCTGAGAATCAAACCCAGGTCCATAAGCATGCGAGACAAACTTTGTACAACTGTACTACATTCTAAACTCTATAAGATATTTTAAATCCTAAATTCGTTATGGCAGATGAGAAAAGGGTTATTACATTTGATCTACCAATTATACCCTAAGGGAAGCTACATTGACTATCTTATCTTGCCTGTACATTAAAATCATGTTTGTATGGATCAATTTACAGCTTATTATCAATGGGATTTATAGATTTAATATTTTTTGATTTCTCCTACATAGCTGAAAATACATAGCATTTCCTTTAGTTTTATTAGCACTATACAGAGATCTATTTTATTAAACTTTCTGTTTCTTGTTCTTTATAATGTCCTTGCATAATACTAGTTACAAAGTTCTTCTCACCCAATAAACACCTACTTTCTAGGTTGTTATCCCAAATATTTGTAGTGTTGCTGGTTTTTATTATAAATTGCTTTTGAGCACCACTTTTAACAGTCACCACATTTTTCTATTGCATTACACTGAATTACTTATAAAGTCTTCATCTTTCGCTTAATTGCCAGATGTCATCTATTTGAAAAACATGTGTGTGAGGTATTGATGATGTATATTCAAAAGGACAAAAAACACCTTAAAATATCCAAAAATTCTCCAAGGAGTCCTTTTAAGAAAAAATATGGTATCTGTAGTCTTATACTATACATTATCAAAATATAAATTACTATAATTAAAACAATGTTGTTTGCAAAAGAATGGAATAGGATAGATTTAAGAAGCATATCTACTTATGAAAGATCATCTCATTTATAAGAAAGTATAACACCTTGTATTAAACAAAGTTCTTTTGAATAAATAATATACGTGGAAATATAATTTGAATATTGTTAAAAAAAAAGCCACATTTCCCGTCTTTCATTCTTTGCTAATATCCAAATTTACATGCTCTCATATTTACATATTTAATAATCCTAATTAATTATTTATTTTTGAAAATTTAGATAATAGCTATTGTATTTGGTAAGTAAAATATACAACTTTAAGTGAATTAGTGGAATCTTAAGAATGGGTACTATGTTTCCTTTTTATTTTATATATAATGGGTAGCCAATAAATGTAATTAAATATAAAGATAATTTGCTACCTTAAACTAAGTTAAAAAATAAGATGACTTGTGGTGAAAAATTAATTATTTTAATTTTTTTATGACCTTGATGATTGAGATATTATCCTTTTCTTGAAAAAACACAGATTCTAAATTTTAGGAAATATGTAATTACTAAGGAATAACTGCTAAAAAAAGTAGCTCTATGACCATATTTTAATGTCAGTCTGTAATGATTTTATTGCTTTAGTATCAATAATATTTATTCTTATTAAGCATATCTACCAATGAAGAAATATATTTTCAAAATAATATAGTTGAAACCTCTGAAAATTGTATTTTTTTTTTTAAAGGTTGTTTTAGAGGATAAAGACTCTAAAAAACAGGGTTGTTTTGTTTCTGGAACTTGGGAATTAACATGTGGGGAAAACTTGTTCCAATAACCTAAAACTGAAATAACAATTTTGTTAATAAACTGTCTATTAATAAGCTTTTCCCATTAAGTTTGTTGGTACATTTTGGGATACAATACGGTTATATTCATCATTGGGATTTTGTACCTTTGCGTGATTTATCTTGGTTCTTATTTTTTCCCAATTCCCCTGCCCTCCCTTCATCCCCTCCACCCTTTCCTATTTACAAAGACGTTGTTTCCATTTTTTTCCCATAAAGAATGAGAACTAGAGACATTTATACCTTTATAGCTAAGTGGATGCACACTGAGGATATAGTCTTAGGTGAAATAAATAGGACACACATGTGTAAATATTGAATAGCTTCTCTGGTGTGAAAAGCTAAAAGTGTAAATAAGGATCAAAATGTATAATTTATATTGTGAAATAAGTTTTTAATAATGACCTAATATGGCATATCTTTATCATTATTCATTATTTTTTGCAGTTATAAGAATAAAACCTTAAAAGCCTAGCTGAATTCTGGTAAGAAGAGTTGATTTTGAAGAACTTTACTTTCCCTATTCTCATCTACCCCTGTATAACTATATGGTAACCTTCGGAAAACAAAAAATAAACAAATGAAAAAATAAACAAAAGAAATCTACCCTTGAAATCCTGGTAGATGAGAAATCAGCATAGTGCTGGCCCAAGAAAAGGTACAAAGTGAAAGAGAATCCAAAGGCCACCAAAAGAGTTACATTTATGCTCCATTTTTTTTTTAACCAGAATGTTAAGACAACTCATTAGGGGGGAGAACAGGCTCTCAACAGCTTGGAAAACTGAGTATCTATAGACAGAGGAATAAAATTGGATTCATACCTCACACTGTATAGTAACAATAATTTAAAATGACTCATCAACGTAAATCTGTGTTTTAAATATGAAAATGTTAGATGAAAAGGTAGGAATCTCTTCAAACTTGTATTGCACAATGGATACCTAGAAGAATCTCAATTTGAGATCAGCCTAGGCAAATTAGGTAGACTCAGTCTCAAAATTAAAGACTGAAAGAAATAAGGCTGCAAATGTAGCTTATCACTCCCTGCAAAAAGAAAAGAACATAAGATGCTTACTATTAAGTATTAGTCACTAGAGAAATGCAAATAAAAACTACAAGGAAATACAGCTTCACACTTAATAGGATGAGTAGGGAAAAAAATAAAACACAACAAAAGACAAAACAAGTATCGATTGGAAAACCTGTAACACCAACGTACTGCTGATAGGATCATAAAATGGTGCAGCTGCTTTGCAAACAGTTTGGCTGTCCTATAAAATGTTAATCATACAACCAGCATAAGATCCAATAATTATACTCCTATGTAACTAAGACAATTTATAACATATGTCAATACACACTTATACATAAATGTCCATAACACCATGATTCACAATGCAGATATTCATTGAACAGATTAATAAAATGCTATTTGAATAATCATGAAATGAAATATTTTACATACAATAAATGCTGAAACATGCTCCAATATGTATGAACCTTGACAACATTATGCTAATTGAAAGATCCCAGTTACTAAAGATCATGTAGTGTTTGATTCCATTTATATGAAATAATCAGAAAATAGAAATATGTAGAAATAATTTTCAGATAAGAAAATGGTAATGGGTTGGGAGGAATGGGGATGGGGAGTCACTGTCAGTGGATATGGAGTCTTTCTTTTTGGAGTATTACATGCTGTGTAACATTTGAAGAGATGAATGTTACACTAACTATACTCAAAACCACTTGATGACAAACTTTAATGGGTAATTTCATGGTGTGTACATTGTATTCCAATAAGCATGTTATAAGAATATGTTCACCAATATGCTAATTTCCTGGGCTAGTGGAATTACTGTAACACTTTTTGTGTTGTCACAATATTTTATTGGAAAAATCCACAAAATAGACAACTCTAAAATCCTATCCTGTGAAATACCTTTTTTCATTTTTGTCATATACCTACAATTGAATTTTTATATGTATAAGAATACAAATTGATAAGATTTAGATATAAATGTATACAAATTAAACTTATATAAATGTAAATTTACCAGTTCATTTTCTACCTTTCTTGAAAATGAAACTTAAAACATATTTAAAAAAGTATAAAATGTGAATATTTCAGGTTTTCGTTTTGGGGGGCAGGAACCACAATTTGAAATTGATATGATTGTATTTTTATTTCCAATGTTTGTCTCATAATCTTATTGTCTTTTTTACACTTATCTGGGTTTCATCTTGAATTTTTGCTTTCTCATTCTTCTCAATTCTGATTCCTTTCTCAACGGATCATATTTCTATTGAGACGCATATGATATTATTCACCTCTGTGTTAGTCACTTCCTGGCACTAAAATAAAAATGTGATATAGTCAGCTTAAAGAGAGTTACTTGGGCTCACAGTTTTAGAAATTCCAGTACATGATCTGGCGGACACATTGCTCTGATAGGAGAGACTGGTGGGGACAGTACTAGATCACAACAACTCTACTTGTGGCCAGAAAGTGAGGAGAAAGAAGTGTCTGTGGACCTATTATCTCTGCAAGGGGATTTCCCAGTGATCTGAAAACCTCTCCATAGGCTTCACTTCTTAAAGTTAACACCACCCCCAGGCTGGAGGCTTTAAAATGCTTTTGGGAGACATTCTAGGTCTTAACAATAGCATCCTTCCACTGAATTGCATGGAGATTCCCCTTTAGCTTTCCAACTATCTTTGCCTTTGTCGTAAAACATTTCTCCACTTGGTAATTTTTCTCTCAATAGCTTTTCTCTGTCTGATTTCCAGAAATAATTTCTAGTCTCATATTTTTACTTAGAATAATATTTTGCTAATTTTATATGACCTTAAAGTTAGGCATCCTTTATCTCTTTGGTGTTTATTTTCCTGGGCTTTTATTCTAGTATAGGGTTGCTCCTTGGTTATTACCCATAGATATTACACCAGAACCTGATTAACATATGCTTATAAGCATCTATAGCTCTTTATTAGATGGAATTGTGGTATAATTTCATATACGCCACTTCTAATAAGCCATTGTTGTAAATTCTGCATTTTATGGAATAAGCCAAAAGGTATAAACTAACATATAGATTATAACTGAAAGAATTTCTTTTCAGAGGTATGAGTGGATTTTGAGTTGTAATCTCTCCTCCTATAATCTCATCTATCATGGCTAAAACCACAACTAGGCAAAGTGGAAAAGCAAGCAATGCCTTGGGACTTTTCTAACTCAGTATCATTCTATATGTACAGATAAGTATACTACTTCAGCCACTTTAACGTTGAAGATAAAAAAAAAAGCCAGAAAACAATGCCTGATTATCATCTCAGCATATCCTGAACTTCTTCATGGTCAGAGTTCTCATTTTTGTCAATCTTCTAGGGCAGGGGTCTGCATTCTCTGTCTGCAAAGGGATAGGCAATACATATTTTAAGCTTTGCGAGGTACATGATCTCTCTGCCTGCTACTTGACTCCAATGGAGAAACACTAACAACTATAGACAATACATAACAAATAATCATGACTTCTTTCCAATTAAACTTCACAAGCACTAGCATATTAGTTTCACCTAATTTTCACATCTTCTTTTGAAAGAAATAAACATGCCCTGGGAAACTTATTTGTCTTACAAGGCACGTGAATGATATGTGGAATAGATGCAAGTCCAGTCTAGGTCAATCAACCCTTATCTATCCAGCAAGCTGGTGAGCTAACAAATTTTTCTTAATATTAATGTCAATAAATGTTAGCTAATATTATTTTAGTATCAACAAATTTTAGCTTATGGGCCATATAAAACCTGGAAGTGGCCAGATTTGGTCTAACCCCTCATAGTTTATCCTTTTCACTAGTGGTTGATTTATTCCTTATCTGCACATTTTTCTCCAAGAAAATTAATTTTTTTCCACTGGAAACTCCCATTATAGAGAAATTTGGATAAATGGGAATAATTTTATGGGTTTTTTTTGTCCTAGTTCTACCATTTACTAGGGATATTGCTTGGATTAGTTAGCCATCATTGATTTGTTTTTTGTTTTCCTAATCTGTACTTGATATCTTATAATCATTATTTAATGCACATAACTTTTCCTCCATGCCACTGTTGTGAGAATTTTTTCATTCCTCCCTCCTGCTTCTCAACACTATTCATGACTGCTAGTTCCCCATTGGTCCATTTCATTGTCAGTCACTGTTGACAGTGCATTTTTGAAAGAAATAAAGAAAATGTCTCCATGTCTGTTTTTTCTTTTATACTTTAAATCTCCCAGTGATGCTGTTTAATAAGTGTTTCCATGGGATACCTTATTGTGTGGAGTTTTATAATGCTGGAAAAATCTTAGACACCTGCTTACCTACTGTCTTCCAAATACCTGAAATCAACAGTTTAGCATGATATTTTCCCAGACAAAAAGTGTATTTGGTCTTGTAGGAACAAATCCCTTTCTTAGGTCTTCAGTAGTCTCTGCCCCTACTCCATAAAATGGAATGCCTTTCCCATTGCTTTTACTGCTCTGCCTGAATCTGATTTATTCTCATACCTAACAACCATGAATTCACATTCTGAAGTAGCATGGCAGGTTAGTTATGCTGGACTTTAATTTAGAAGCTCATTTATAAGGTTCCTGTATAGAAAAAATGATAAAAACTTCCTCTGTATTAAAATAATAACAGGACACCATTTTTTGTGTTGTCAACACTTTTTCTAACAAAAAATAAATTCAACTTTCAAAGAAATTTAATATGTAAATATTATTTTACATGAGACTATATTAAAATTTCACAAGTTTATGCAACATTCTCCAGAGTCTTATATTCTCTATACACAGAGATAAAATTTATAAGAATTTCTCCTGTTCTTGTAGGATTCATCTCTAACATTCCAAAAACACTTTAATCAATCCAGAATGAAGCATTTGGGGCCCTTGTGAGGTCTGTACCATGAATAATAAAGTTTTTCTACTTTCTCCGTTTTCCCTTAATATTAATTTCTTACTTTCTCATTTTCATCTCTTCTTTTGTCATACAAACCTCTTTAACTGCTACCAGCCCTACTTTTCACAAAATAGCTTTAAAGTTACCAAAGGGCATTCAAGAGTCAGATTTGTCTTGCCTCTGTGTTCTGTATAATCCTTATGATGTACTATAAAGTAATATAACTACCAGGTGGGTGCCTGGGTTGCAGTGGTAACATTACATATATGTTTTCTTACATTTGCTTTTTCACCTATTAGTATGCCTTAGCAATTGATGCTTTCAATATTCTTTTTAAATTACATACTTATATCTCTATTTTTTTAGCTTTTAAAGCAAGGATCTCAAATCCACTCTTATGTAGTAAGAATATCAACCCCCTGCCCTTCTTTTCCAACTTCATTCTTTCACAGTCAGGAACACATTGCTTTAAATTTTTAAAATGTTATCAACAGTTGTATTCTCCATTGAAAATATAAACAAGACATTCTTGGTTTGTTCATAGGTTGGCTATAAAAATTGAACAATGCTAAGCATTATTTATGTTACTATAATTATTATAATTATATATCCTTTATTCATTCACCATAGAATGCTCTGTGATTACAGTTCCTTTACTATGATTTAAATATTTTGGTCCCTTGAGTACTTCATGGGGAAATTTTCCTACTAGGAAGTACAAAGAATTATCTTGTCCTTACTGTTCATTTTTTGTCATAATTTGCTTCTCATTTTAGTTTTATAATTGGACTTAGAGTTGGTAAATATTTATTTATGGAACTTCTAGTTACATTTTTCTTGTTAAAATTTAAATTACATTTTGTAAACACAAAAAGATACTTTAGAAATTGATTTAAAACTCTAATCTGTAATGGGTTCTTCCCTGTCTTTTATATTGCATGCAGTGTCTCCAGCATCTAATATCTTCCCACTTGCTTTTTCCCTCCAGTTTTCTGGATTATATCTTCAAATAATACATTTACAAGAAGTAAATTTCTGAATCCTTGATATGTTTAAAAATATATTCTGATAATCCTATAATGGTGAGATTGTTTTCCAGCTATTCAAATCGTTTTAAAGAATTATTACTATTATTATTATTATTATTATTATTATTATTTGGTACCAGAGATCAAACTCAGGACCTTACACTCGCGAGGTAGACGGCAGAACCAGTGAGCTAAATCCCCAGCCTAAGAATTATTTTTATTTCTGAAAACTTCAAATGCAACATTCTCTTGTCCTCTAGCATCAAATATTGCTATTAGAGAAAATATTTTTTCTGTCTGTCATGGTAGATTTTACTTTGTGGTTTGGTACTGTTGTTCTGTATCATAAAAAGGCATCAACAGATATTTTCTGCAAAGGGTGAGCTGGTACATATTTAGGGCTCTGCAGGCCACATGATCTCAATTTCTGCTATTGACATTACAATACTAACACAGCATTAGATGAAATGTAAATAATTGAATAGGCTGTGTTCCAAGAAAGCTATTTATGGAAAATGAATTTGAATATCATGTGATTTCCAACTGTTAGAAATATTATGCTTTTTTCTATGACTAAAAATATATATTCATAATTCTTAGACAATATAACACCTTAACATAAAGGCTGGATTTTTAAGTACTTTATTGACCTCTATTTTAAGTACTTTGGGGGCCCTTCGGAAAGGGCCTGAATCTCAGCTCTTCTGGACCCTCCACCTTTTTTTTTTTTTTTTTTTGCCAACCTGATTTATCAACCTGTTCCATGCACTTTTCTTCTTCCACAAGTTTATTTAACATTCTTTTCACTGATAAAGCCTCAAACTTAACCTGATTTTCTACTCTTCACTGTTATTGATCTATACATTTTTATGCTTTTATAAAGGAGACAGACATATATCCATCCATCCATATATATAAATAGCCATCTTGAGTAAAATTCAGCAATGTTCATTTAATTTAGATTTTTCTCTTCCATGGTAATATAGATATCAGATATAGTTACAATTGTTTATTCAGTGGAATTGGAGCTAATTATAGTAGTGACTGATTTGGAAGATCTACAAGTATATATGAATTTTTACTCTCCTTTGGTGGTGGTGAGGATATTAGTGCTGAAGGAAAAGAAGAATAAAAACACATCATCTATATTAAATCAATTTTACTAGTTATAATGGAAAACTATTTACAAAGTTTTAGTGTTTATTTTTATTTATATATGTCACATATATCTTTGAGGATTTAAAAAATCATGTTATCATGTTTAAACTTTTCAGCATTGTATATTCTACAAACTGTGGAATTCTGCACATTTTTATGAAAAGAGATTTGTAATTGATATGAGAAATTTCAGAAGCCACTTTGAAGATATTGCTAGAATAAACTCTTGGCAGAAGTATACCTAAAAGTGCCCTGATAACTTTTATTAATCAACATATTATATTAGCAGTTTATTTATGAATATGCAAATCAATCTTCTCATTGAAATATTTAAACATAGCACTGCCCAAAAATAATTTTTATTTCATTCAGTGTAATTCTTTAGAGTATATTAGATAACAAAAAATTGTAGCAAACTTCCAACTCCAAAATAATACAGCACAAGGACATTTTTTTTCACCTGTGCCCAATCTCCTGGTTGGATCTAACTTGAAAATTACTTATTCTGAAATTTTATTTTTCAGATACAACTGGAAACCCTTGTTTTTCATAGATAGAAATTACAAGCTTGAAGAATGAAGTTAACTTACTTTGAAATTTTAAATATAGTTAATTCTAGAATTTGTTTTTATCTTTCTAGCTTTAAATCATGGTATCTGTGCAATGTAAACTACAAGTTTTAGTAAGTCCTAAAATAAAATGGAGTTTTTGGAAGAAGATTGATTAATATTAAGGTTTATGATAAAGGAAAATATGAAAAGATTATTATCTTATCACAACTTTTATAATTTATAATGGAGTAATCAGTTTGTAGGATTCCTTCTCTGAAATAAGAAAACTGTAATCAAGTGGATTTATCTTTCAACTGTGAATTTGTAAATTGTACAAATCATTAACTGTGATTTACCACATTAGCAGAACTGAAGATAAAACCCATGTGATCAGATCATCCCAATAAATATGGAAAAAAATTGAGAAATTTCCACATATGTTCATAGTAGAAATTCTTATTGTATTAGTTATAAAAACACACTTCAACTTAATAAGCACCATTTATAAAATTTTATGGGTACCAGAACAGTCAATGGAGAATATATTGAAAGGGTTTTTTTTAAGACCCACAAAAAAAACAAGGATGCCCACTCTTGCCCACTTTGTGTACGTAATATTGGATAATAGCAATTTAACAATCATATAAGGTAAAAAAAATACAAGTGATTCAAATCAGAAAATGAATATTAAAAATTTTCCTATTTATACATAACATGTCCCTATAAGAAGAAAACCCAAAGATTCACACAAAAATATTATTAGAACTGATACATGAATTCAGGAAAACTGCAGGATAAAAAAAAAACAGTTGAATTTATTTATAGTAGTAATAGCCGACTCCCCAAAAGAAATCTATCCATTGTTTAGTAGTATCAAAAGTTATGATTTCTTTTGTTTCCAATGAGATAAAGTACAGCGAAACATAGCAGTGATAAAAATATTGAGACAAATAAATGAAAATCTATCTTGTGTTGGTATATTGGAAGAATTAATGTTATTGCATTTTACACACTGATGAAAATAATACAGAGATTCACTAAAAACTCTATCAACATTGTAGTGGAAATTTTCTCAGGAATCAAAAAAATATTCTACAATTTATGTAGCACACAACAACAGATTCTAAAAGCAAAATCAAGTGTGAAAAGTTACAAAGCTAAAGACATCAAACTAACTGGCTGAAAATTATGCTATAAAGCCATAGTACCTAAAATAATATGATATTGTTATACAATACCCAAACCAATAGGTAAGACTAGACAGGCCAGAAATTGATAATCTAACAGTCACCTAACTCTTGGGAAGGGTATCAAGAAAGCACAAACAAAAAATAATTTGTTTTAGTAATGATTCTTAAAAAATTGAAATCCACCTCCAATAGAATAAAATTCAATTCTTGTTTTACATCACATATAAAACTTTGTTGAAATGGATTAAATACCAAAACATAAGAACTGAAATACTAAAACTCCTGGAAGAAAACATAGGGAATAAGATCCATGGCATTGGTCTTGGACATACCTTTTCTGATAGGACACCAAAAGTATAAGTAGCAAAGCAAAAATAGTACAAGTGGTACTAAATAATACTAAAAATATATTATACATCAAGAAATTTCTCAATAAAATGAAAAGCCAGCACACAGATTAAAAGAAAATATTTACAAGCTATACACCTATCTAATAAGAATATATAAATATATTAAAAATTCATGGAACTTAGTAGCATAAGTAATTAGATAAAATAATCCAATTACAGAAAGGACAAAAGACCAGAATACCTTTCTTCAAAAATATATAAACATTGCAACAGGTAAGTATGTGGAAATGCATCCACTATCTCTATCATCAGGAATCCCAGTCAAAAGCACAGTGAGATACCATCTTACACTCATTGGACTTAGTAAAAAAAGGCAAGTAAAGGAACAAAATGCTCAGTGACTCATGATGGATCTATGTATCAGTAAATCCATTGTGAATCGAGACTACCATCAAGTCCAAGTACATTTAATGCACATAACCTATCAAACATTACAACTCAGCCACAGTACACTAGAATATAGGTGGTTTCTCCTTGTGATTGAGTGGCTGATTGGTATCTGTGACATTGAGTCCATTGTTCACTATTGTTCAAAAGAACATCAGGTAGCATATCATCACAATGGGACAAGAGCAAAATTTAGAGCCCAGTCCCTACTGAATGCATGTTGCCTTTACACCTTGTAAAATCCAAAAATTATAATTCAATCTATTAAGTTGGTATCATCTGTTCATCAAAGGAACTAAAATCAATGTCCTTTAGAGATATCTCCATTCCCATATTTAAATGCAGCATTTTTCACAACAGTCAATATATGGAAACAACTTAAGTGTTGATCAATGGGTGATTGAAGAAATTATAAGGTATATATCTGATGTTGAGCCTTTGGTAAAGATGATTTCTTTCCATTTTCAACTACATAGATAAAACTGAAGGACATCTGATAATTAGACATGGAAAAATACTGCATGATCTTTCTAACATGTGGAATCCAAAGGAAAATATATAGAAACAGACAATAGAATCAGGGTACCAGGAAAGGATTGGTGAGGAATAGAGAGATGTAAACCAAAGGGTACAAATTTGCAGTTACATGGAATGAATATAATGAGAAATCCAATGTATTGCATAGGACTACAGTGAATAGTATATTGACAATTTGCTAAAATAGTATTTTAAGTGCTTTTAACACACACAGATTTAACTATATGGGATGATGGACCTGTCATCTGAGTTGACTCTAATAATTATTTTACTCTGTACATGTACAAAAAAAATCATCTTGTAGACATTAAATATATACAATACAAAAGAACTAATTATATTTTAAATGTTGGCAATTGATACAATCAGAAATAAACATATACTTTAATCATTTGTCACATATAAAAATTAAAGTGATTTTTAATAATAAATTTCTGTTTCTGTGAACACTAAGACTTCCCAGAAATATAAATCACTGCTGTACTGTTTATATTATATATTTTCTGATAATTGTAATTAGGGTTACATACTAGTATGAGAGGTCTTACTTATTTCTGCTAAAAGTCAGTATTGATATGGTTCAGTAGTTCATGTGCTCATTTTTCAATGAATTTATTGTCAAACACAAGTCTTAATTAAAGATAGAGAAGAAAATTGTATTTCTGGCACTAACAGACATTTTAGGATTCTTACACTGTCTGTACAAAAGTAAAATATAATACCTAAGGGTGCATTTTGTTTATAGAAAGCTAATGCTGTGAAGCTCTTGGAGGCTCAGCATAGGAGGCATACACATGTGGTGATTATTTTTAACCTTTCCTGATGCTTTGATTCACTCATAAAATATAAGGAGGTTGTTTCTCTGAATTATACTTGTGAAGCTATAGCAAGTGAGGCCGTTTGTCTTAAAGTATCTTTTTAAATGCAGAAACAGGAATTGCTTTCAAACAGAAAAGAATCAATTTTCCAACTGTAAGTGGTTATTGAAAGAAAGGACACATTTTTATCAGTAACCGAGTATTCCAGAGAAGAAATAACTGAGCTCTTGTGAGGACAGTGAAAAGAGAGATACACATAAGGAGAAAGTATTGATTTGTTTAGGACTTAGTCCTTGTTCAGAATGATCTGAATTTGTATTGGACAGTTTGCCTAAGCTCTGAAACTTACTATGTTACCGGCTCATGTTACCTGCTCAGGCCTTTTTCTCTTCCCTTATTCTTTCTGTAACGAACATACCATGAATGCTCAGTACATGTTAGGTGATTTTATTAGGTATGTCAAGCTAATAAGCACAGAATAAAATCCTGCTCAAAATAACACATCAAACAGCTCAGCACTGTCAATATGCCACATTGATTTTTCTTACTGTTCTAGAACTTAGGCCCCACAGCATAGAAGACTAGATACTCTGTAGAATTAATCTGTTCAAATTCTTTTAAACTGTTTCTGTAGAGACACAGACATCCAAAAAATTAACTCTGGCAATGGGAAACTTTCAGAAGATAACAAAGTTTCTATGCCCTTATTGTAATACTTCTCTATTTTGTGGGCACTCCAAGCAATGGGCTCTTCCTTTCAGTTACAGAAATCTTAAAATATAGGTAAGCTTCAGTGTCAGGTAGCTTAATTCTTGGCTATAGGGGAAAGTTGAATGAACCTGGCTATTCATAACTACTTGATTGTGCATTCCAGGGCCTTTTCCTCTAAAATTGTATAGAAAGAATACTTTGCTGCCCATGAAAGGTAATCCCATTTTTTTATTGGTAAGTAAAAACTTAGCAAACATTTGAACTTTTTGTATTACAAGTTTCTCAAGAGAGTGAAAAATGATTTACAGTTCATCGGAGGAAACGTATTATGAATACATAATATTCATAATTTTAAAAATAGAGTATTTTACTAAAAGTTCATAAAATTATATTACTTTCAGGAGTTTAGCTTTTAGTAAGAATCAATTTATAAAATACAATGGCTATGCAACATTAAGTAAATTCACAACAAGTGGTATGTATTTAAAGGCATTTGGAATAACTTGAAGTTCATATGAGTTGCTGATTATTTCCCTTGAGAGCTAATCATTGTGATAAATTAAAGTGGTAATTATATTTCCTGTATAGTGACTGTGACTATCCACCAATTTGTAGATTTTTTCCATTAAAAAACATAATGTCCAAGAAAATAATCATGTACAAATCTATGCAGCTTATCAGTTTCAACCCTCAAAGGTCCTGTTCTTGATTTTTTTTAAAGTGGTGCATATTTATTCATAGCTATCAAATCCTGGCTTTACTACTTCCTGCCTGTGTGACCTTAAAGAAAAATTGCTGAGTTCATGAATAAAATGAAAATATTACTAACTTTTACTGGTTTTGATAAATATTAGAAATAATGCTTTGATAGTTTGATAGTTTCTGGACTGTGCAAATTGGAGGCAAAATAACTGAAAATGAATCCCGGCATTGAACCCCTCAGAGTCCCTTTACTAATGTCTAGTCAGCTAAGCACTAAGTATCCTTAGGTGATCTGTACATACACAGAAAAAAAATTGAGTTCTCTTGCTTCATATTAACTCTGAAACTAGTTCCAGTCAAGCAGTTCCAGTCTGAAATGAAAACTTCCTCATTGCATTTGCTTCAGAGACCTCCTTCAGAGACAGTATCCATCTTTCCTGTCATTCTGGGACTTATCTGTGACTCCTGCTAGGTTGTGAGGTTGGGGGATAAATAGGGATGAGTAATGTGTCCTTAACCATGAGCTCAGGAGAATCTACAAAATATTTTCCTATTAAATCTTTTCAGGAGATGGCCATAGAAACACTTGCTTTTCTTGAAAACCATTTTTATACTATAAAGTAATTTAAATTCATGCTGCATAGAAATAGGAAAACCTTTCACTGGATGCTTGATTTCTAAGAGATTAAAAAAACTATTCAGGTCTAAATTTGATTCACAAATTAAACAAGCTGCTGAGACTAAAAGACATAATAAAGTACAACTTCAGCACATGCTTATAAAAAAAGACTGATAAATGCTTTATATTTGTTGTAAAAAATTTGTCTAGATGATTGTGAGGAAAGCAAAAATACTATAAAAATGTAGTGTTCATTTGAGAAAATGAATCTCATCTGTTTTAATCTGAAAATAGATTGATATGTATAGATATTACATATAGATAAAATTTATATTAAAATGTGCTTTAAACTGCTACCTTCTACTTGAGAGAAAACTTCATCTATTCCCTTGAAATGTAAAGAGTGATTATAGCCTTCTCTTAAAAGTCTAATCTAAGAAAACAGAGCCTTCATTTTAAAGTACTGGTGTCCTTCACATTCAAATATGTTAAATAATTCCTTTTTACAATTTAAAATCCTGAAGATGGAGACATGCATCTCTTTTTTTATTGCTATATTGTCAAGACTTGAATTATGTGAGACAAACAGCAATGTCCAATGAGTACATGTCAGTAAGTAGGTAAATGTAAGCTAAATGTATTCTTAGACTTACAATAATTTGAAGGTATTTTAATATAATTAAACATTTTTAAATTGTGCTGTTAGATTTATAAATACATGGGACAATATAGATATATTTGTCCAACAAGCTATATAATTTTATTTTTCATAAAAGTTCAGTTTCTTCATTAATAAGATATACTACATGATGTTCATAATGTATAATGTTTATGCATCTTACTTCTGTAGCTTTGCCATAACTGCTATTCATTTATTAATTTATTTTTTTCTTTCTAGTTCAGATTTGCAAGCCACTAGCCCAAATTCATTTGTTATATTCCAGGTTTGTGTGGGAGAGGGGCACTGCATTATTTATCTTATTAACACAATGTTTTGCTAGGAAGTTTAATGAAATGCATGTAGTAATATATTTTCTCAAAGTAAATATGGTTGACATTTCCTCAAACAGTAGTAAAAACTTCAAGTCTCACACTTTTCTAGATATAAAGCTTTTTTTATCTTCATAGGCATATCTCTTACATTTAAAAAAAATAACTCTTGTCTTCTTTCATATTCCAATCATTCCTCCATTTTTCAATCTCTGTGCTTATTATCAAAATCATACTTTACATATTCAGATCCCACAAATAGTCTTACTTTTCTATTTCTTTAATACATTTGTGTAATATTCATAATGTGAACAGAATCTTCCCTTTTAGATTTCTGTGTTGACAATTCCTTCCACACCTTCAAGTCACAGCCCCCAAATATTCACTACACACTATTGTACATAAGCAGGCATGCCTTTGTCTATCAAGAATTTTAGGTCAATAGTATGTAAGGGTTATTGACTTGTTCAGACCTACAAGAATGTGTGAGGCCCCAAACAAGTATTGACGAAGGAGATGAAAAATACATGAGAAATCAAAATTAGTATTTATGTATTTAAATGTCTACAAAATGTAGTGTTACACCAAATTACCAGCTACAACTCAAATCTCTTATAGGAATATATAATTTATGTTTGGTAGGAGAATTGTATGCAATTTAATGGTGTCAATAAAAGAGAGAGCATAGGCCAATATTTTCATACAACTTCCATCTGCTATACGTTTTTCTGCTACTTGTTGATTTCACATCTTCCTTTCTGACCTAAATTCTCTTCATCTTTTTTTCTACTTTGTAAAAATTTGATTGCTTCTAATCTCCTACTCCTAACATCAATCTCTGATTTGTAAAATGAATCAATGGTAGTTTGCTACTTTATCTTACCACTCAGTATGTGGCACAATAAATGGAAAAGTGAGTACAAATTGGCCAAAAAAGTGGATGCAAAATTAGAGAAAATTTCATATGAGTAGGGTGATTATTTACCTTAACACATATTCATTGTACATACTAGATGGGGTTCAATGTGATTTTTCCACACATGTATAAAGTATGTGTTGATAAAAACTAACCTCTTTTCCCACACTCATACCTCACATATTCCCGATTTTATATGTAGGAAGCCTATATTGAAACACTGACAGTTCTAGCTGTTTCTGGTTAAAAACTGCAATTTATGCACTATTCTTTCATTCACTTGTAGGGGTAGAATACTGACTTATTGAAAATATGGTTCTGAAACCTGAAATTAAACCAGCAGAAGAAATCTGTGATATTATTCTTTCATATATGAAAAAAGAATTTCTAGATTTGACTTTGTGTGTCTGACTTATTTTACTTAACATAATTTCCTCCAGTTCCCTGAATTTGGTCACACATCAGGATTTCATTCTTTTTATGACTAATTCTTCAGTGTGTTTACGTGTGTGTGTATGTGAGTGTGTGTGTGTGTGATAGTTTCCACATTCATCATTGTTGATAGGCAGATAAGCTGATTCAAAATCTTAGATATTATGAAGAGTGTTGTAATAAATATAGGCTTATAACTATCTCTTTAGCATGCTAATTTCCTTTTGTTTAGGCATCGCCAGAAATAAGATAACTGTTATATGGTAGATCTATTAATTTAGCTTTTTAAAGGAATATTCATATTGTCCTCCATAATATCTGTACTAATTTATATTCCCAGTAACAGTAAGAGTTCTTTTTCTCAAGATTCTTGCTAGCATATTTTCATGGTCACTGAAAAAAGGTGCTTCTTGATAAGAAAGTTAGTATTAGAGGAGCAGAATTGTTAACTGCAACTTGAATATGGTAAAGCCTCATTAGAGTAACCAAATATTAGTAATGATAGGAATAGCTGTTGTCCTTTTAATGTGTATTCCAAAGCAAAACAAAATGTTATATCTAATTCATAATAAATATCTTAATTTTAGCTGATAATCATAATATATATATATAAATATAAATATATATATATATAAAACTATTTGAGCTTCGGTCATGTGCTGGATTTTATGACAGTTATTCTACATAGATAATGTCATTTACTTTCATTTAGTTATTCTAGGAATATTGGGCACAATTCTATAGCTGGGTAGTATAAAATATAAATATTTTATGTAGGATCAACTATCAGTGAAAGGAAAGGTAAGATTCCAACTAATGTCTCTAAATTTAAATCCTAAATATTTAACTACCTAGAATTGGTTTATTGAAGAAACTAATTCTTATTTTTCTTCCATATCATCTTCATTTTTTAGATCTTATTTTCTCCTCTTTAGGTTCACCTTCTTCACTTTCAATTGTATTAAAATTATTTATAACATAAAAGAATTCACTCTTTTCCATGGGTTGTATTTTGTTCAGTAATGGTGTTATGTGCCTTCAACATAATCATTGAGAGCTAGAAATTGCCTAATGGAAGGACCTTTGAGACCAGGAACAATAATGTATACATATCTAGTAACACCCCTAGGAGAAGCAAACAGGATTGAACATGGAGAAATGTACTGGGGAGCGGCAGACGAGGTCATTGTTGCTGCTTCCTTTTCTGACATTTGGGAGGAGTTAATTACTGAACAGCTCTTGTTTCTCAGGCCTCTGCAGACAGCCTTCCAAAAGCAAAGTTGGCAGTACTGCTTTCCAAGAGCCACTGATCCAGCCATTGTTTGGCACAATGAACCAGGCTTTCTGCTTAGGGAAATGTTTCATTGTATGAACTGGGATTTCATCCAGCATGGATCCCATCAGAGAAGATTGCCTCATCACATCATTTCTGACTGACTGGGATAAGACTGCAGCTATTGCTTTTCTGAAAATTAACCAGAAGCAAATCAGCATTGATTATGGACTGAATTTAGAAGGCTGCTTATGCTTCATCTCCTTCCCAAATCCAATACAATATCATATAGTGCCATATCATCTAGCTTCCAGCTTCCAAGCCTGTGTAAAGACTTTTTTTGAAAAATTAATGAGTATTCACTTGTGTTGTGTCATGAAAAAGTGAATCCATGCTAGGCTACTCTGTTCTCTCTTGCATGGTGGCCCATTCTCACAATGTAGAGTGAACTTCGTTCCTACTTTTACTTGGCCCGAACTCACTCTGCAGACCTATTTCTTCTTCTACCTTTAAAAAATGTGAACCTATTCTAACTGGGCTCACTCCCAGTCCTACACAAGCTAGTACAATCTTAAAAGAAGAACAAGAAGCCTTATATTATGCTTCTAAAAATAAATCATAGCTTAATATTAAGAATTTCAAGTAAGACATGTTTAGAGGGACCTGTACAGAAAAACAAAAAGCATTCTTGAAAATGCCTGTGAAAAACTATAAAAAATTTAAAAATATATAAGTATATTAATAGCGAAACTATAATGGCAAAACATTACCACATATTTATTGCCACATTCCAAGCTGTGCTCCTTTAAACACATGTCTAAATTGATCTTTATGAAACTTCTAAGAGGGAGAAAGTATTATTTTGGTATTTGTTTAAGTCACAGGCTCAAAGATTTGAATTAATCATATTCTTCCCTTCCTAATAAAATTCATAATTGGCCTCTGCCCTCTAATTTTCCTTTTGTATTAGACCTTTAAAAAACTATTTTCCATCTATGTTGCCAATCTCAAGGCCCATTCTCTTCTTGCCTTATGAGGAACATAGTACTTTAATGCATTACTTACTGGGGTAAGTATATATATGTATATATTTTTGTTAAATATATAGTGCTCTGTATGTTTTACTGTCACAACTTTTTTGATGTTAGAGATTTTTCTTCACCTTATTTTTTGACCACTACATGTCAAAGATATACTCACAGTGCTTAATGTGTATTTAGCTTGATATTCCTAGCAATGGACTTAACAAAATTTTCATCTATCACCTGTACAAAAGATAAAAGTGGCTATTTGTGGAGTAGAGGAGTAGAAAAGCCTTCTAAAATCTTATTGAAATGATTCACGTGAAAGATGAGCTTCATTTGTACCTATTTGTTTTATATTAAAAAAGGGATAAAACTTCGTCAGACTCTGGATATACTTTTGAGAGATTTTATGGTGCATTAGTCACACATGAGAGAAAACAGAGGAGTTAAAGATACCAGCATTTCAGGACTAAGCATCTACAAGGATAAAGCTGTCATCAGATAAACTAGAGACAAATGCAAATATAACACTGCAGTTGGTGTATTGGGTGTGCATCCAGGGCAATCTTAAAAGTCAAATAAATAGAGATGGGAGATAGGCAGTTGGGTGTTCAGGTGTGGAGTACAATATAGAAGTCTGAGCTGGAGGTCACATCAGAGCCACAGACCTAAAGATGGTGTTTGAAACATGACGTGAATGAGAATACCAGGAGGGTGAGGTATGCTAAATAACTGACAAGTATCTACAACAGATGCTGTAATATTTCAACATTAAAACATGGTATAAAATAAGAGGTCCCAATAAGAGAAACAATAACAAGTTAAGTAGAATAAAAACATATGGCTAAGTTGGGCTGGGGATTTAGCTCAGTAGTTTTGATACCTGCTGCGCAAGCCCAAGGACCAGAGTTCGATCCCCGGTGCAAAACAAACAAACAAACAAAAACAACAACATATCGCTAAGCAAATATATTTTGTTGCTTTTCAAAGGGGGAGGGGTGATATAATGCAGTAAACATTGCTCGTGTGTTAATTAAGCTAAAAGTTGATCACTGGATTATTCAAACTATGGGCCATTCATACCTGTGATAAAATTAGCATTATTGGAATAATAGCAATGAAAGTCTGATTTGGGGGAGACTTGTAAAAGATAACGGAAGAGGAAATTAACTAAAAGTAGTGATTTGCTAAGTTTTTTTTTAAAGCTTATGTGTCTGACTTATTTCACTTAATGTTATTGTCTCAAGGTGCATCCATCGTTCTACACATGGTTCAAATTTATCCTTCTTTATGACAGAAGAGTAACACATTGCTGTAATTACCACATTTTTTAATCTATTCATCTGTTGATGGACATAGAGGCTGCTTCTGAGATTTAGCTATTATGAACTGTGCTATCAACATGGATATGAATGTATCACTGTAATATGATGTCTTTTAACACCTTCAGGGAGATACCTAGAAGGGGAATAGCTTGGTTGTGTAGAATTTCTACTATTAGTTTTTTGAAGAATCTCCATATGGATTTTATGTCTCACCAACCATGTAAAAGGGTTCCTTTTCCCTGCAGTCTCATCAGTATTTGTTATTGTGTGATTTCTTGATGATGCCCATTCTTTCTAAAGTAAGATGGTCTCAGTGTTGTTTTAATTTGCATTTCTCTAATGACCAGAGTTACTGAATATTTCATGCATTTATTGGCCATTTGTACTTCTTCTGAGAAGTGTCTATTTCACTTGATCATTTTTTTATTGAATGTTTAATTGGAGAGGGTCTAATTTTTTGAGTTTTTTATATATTAGTCTTGTGAGGATTAGCTGGCAAAATTTTTTTTCCCAATCTATACGTTGTCTCTTTGTTGTTTTTTTCATTTGCTGTACAACTTTCTAATTTTTTATAATCCCATTTGTTGATTCTTGATGTTATTTCTTGTGTAATTGGGGTTCTGTTCAAAAGTCCTTAACTATGCCTATGTCTTCAAGAGTTTACCTATGTTACCCTCCAGCAGATTAAGTTTTTAATATTTAGATTTTTTAAATTTTATTCCATTGGTACATTTTAGGTATACAATATAATGACATTCATCATTGGAAATTTGCACCTTTACATAATCTCTCTTGGTTCTTATTTTTTCCCCCTTCCCCTGAACTCCCTTTGATCTCTCCATCCCTCCCTATTTATAAAGATTTGTTTCCATTTTTTCAGCTTCTCATATTAATTCCATTACCTGCTTTCCTTTCCCCTACCCTTTCCACTTCCCCTTCCCCTTTGCCCCTTTTCTTCCTATTTCACATTACCTATTATACCTCTTAGTCCTTATTTATACTTTCAGTTTCTCACACTAGAGAAACTTTTTGGTGTTTACACGTGTGTCCTATTTATTTCACTTAACAATATCACCTCAATGTGCATCCATTTAGCTACAAATGTCTTTAATTTCTCATTTTTATGGCTGAGTAGTACTAAATTTTATGAAAAAAAAATTTCTTTATCCAGTCTCCAGTTGATGGGTATTTGGGCTGTTTCCAAGTTTTAGCTATGACAAACTGTGCTGCTGTGAACATGGCTAAACATATATCACTGTGGTATAATTCTTTGAATTCTTTGGGGAAGATCGCCAGCAGGGGAATAGCTAGGTCAAATGGGACTTCCAGTCCTAGATCTCTGACGTATCTCCATGTTGATTTCCACAGTGGTTGCCCCAGTCTGCACTCCCACCAGCAGTGTAGTAAGGTTCCTCTCTCCTCACAGCCTCACCAGTATTTGTTATTGGTTGATTTGATGATAGCAGCCATTCTTTCTGGGGTGAGGTGGAATCTCACTGTTGTTTTCATTTGGATCTCTGGAATGACCAGTGATATTGGACATTTTTTCATATATTTATTCGCTATTTCTACTCCTTTGTTTGAGAAATGTCTGTTCATTTCAGATGCCCATTTTTGGATTGGGTCTTTAAATTTGGGAGATCTGATTTTTTAAGTTCTTTATAGATTCTAGATAGTATAGCTTTGTCTGAAGAGACAGCAGGTGAAAATTTTTTCCCACATTTTAAGTTGTCTCTTCACTCTGTTGGTGGTTTCTCTTGCTGTTCAGAAGCTTTTTAGGAAGAAGAAATTCCACTTGTTGATTGTTTGGGAGAGTTCATGGGAAACTGAGGTTTTGTTCTTAAAATCTTTTCCCACACCAATGTCTTCAAGAGTTCTACCTAACCTCTGTTCCAGCTGGTTCAGCATTTGTGTTTTGATATTTAGGTCTTTAATCCATTTCAATTTTAGTTTAGTGCATAGTGAAAGATATAGGTCTAGTTTTAACCTTTGGCAAGCTGAAATCTAATTTTTCCATCATCATTTATTAAAGAGGCTATCTTTCCTCCAGTGAGGGTGTTTGGCTCCTTTGTCAAAGATGAGGTGGCTGAGTGTGTCTGCAGTTGTTTCAGCATCTTCTAATCTATTCCACTGGTCCTCAGGTCTGTTTCTTTGCCAGTACCATGCTGTTTTTTATCACAGCAGCTTTGTAGTATACTTTCAAGTTGGGAGTTGTAATACCCCCCGCCATGTCTCTGTTACCTAGAATTGCTTTTGCTATTCTGGGTCTCTTCTTGTTCCAAATGAATTTTTGGATTGTTTTTCCCAGATCCATGAAATGTGCTGCTGGGATTTCAATTGGGATTGCATTGAATCTATATAGCAGTTTTGGTAGTATGGCCATTTTCACTATGTTGATTCTTCCTACCCAGGAGCAGGGGATGTCTTTCCATTTTCTGATATCATCTTCAATCTCCCTCTTCAGAGTGCTATAGTTTTCAGAGAAGAGGTCTTTGCTTGCTTTCATTAGGTTGATTCCTAGGTATTTCAGCTTTTTTAATTCTATTGCGAAAGGAATTGTTTGGCCTATTTCTCTCAGTGAGTTTGTTGTTCATGTACAGAAAAGCTATTTATTTTTGTGTGCTGACCTTGTATCTAGCTGTTTACCAATTATACATTTTAGTCCTTATTTACACTTTCAGTTTCTCACACCAGAGAAACTATTCAGTATTTATACATGTGTGTCTGATTTATTTCACTTAAGAGTATCACCTCAATGTGGAATCTTAACAATTATATGCCTATGTGTAGATTTTTTTTTTTTTTTGATCAAGGCTATTTGGAATCCTATATGCCTCACTTACCTGTATGTCAAGTTCTTTCCCCTGCTTGAAAAGTTTTCTGCCATTACTTCAATGAACAGTTTTTTATGTCATCTGAACTCTCTCCTGTTTCTTCTTTGACTCCAGTCAGTCTTATGTTATTGTTCTTTGCATCATCTAACAGCTGCTGGATTGATTTCTCATGATCTCTTACAATTTTGAAGCAATTTTTCTTTTCCTGGTCACTTATTGGAATGCCTGAAATTCTGTCCTCATATTGGCTCATTCTGCTGTGTAGACTTTCAATGGAGTTTTTAATCTCCAGGAAATCTGTTTGCATCTGTTTTATGGATTCCGTTTGTTTCCTATATTGGGATTCCATCATGTTCCTCAGCTCATCTCTAGATTTTTTAATCTTGTCTTGCACTATGGGAACAATCTCTGCTGTTATTTGAGAAATTATTTTTGATTTTTTTTTCTAGATCCTCTTTTGTTGCCAGTTCAGGGAGTCCAGGTGTTTGAGCATCAGAGTGCTCCCTCTTGTTTCCCTTTGGGATTGCTTGTAGGTGATCTGGAAGTCTGTTGAGGCCTGTTTACATGTCTTCCCATTTCAGTGGGGTGGACGGGTTGCTGCTGGCACCTGCCTGGCTCACCTTCTCTGTGCTGGGCATGGTAGCACATCGACCATGAAGCCTACTCTTCTGTGCTCTCCAGTATTACATCCTCCCAGGGTACTTCTCCAGGGATGCCTGCTGTGAAGTAGGAAGGGTCTCACAGTCTCCACTCTGCAAGCTGGCTTCCAAGGGGTGCAGTGCCCCTCCCTTGGCTCTGTCATAGATTGTAGCCATTTGCCAACATTTTAGTCACTCTGAAGTTTTAATGGTGGGGAGTTGGCACTCCATTTCTCTTATCATTAGGGAATATATACTTATGCATATACAAAAGCCTTAAATTTCTGTTGTGAAACTTTTTGAATATTTTAAAACATTGTTGACTATAGTTACTATTTTATTTGGGCTTCTAAAATTCATACTATTGTGCAAGTTGTGCCAATGTTTTCCCTTGTCTAATATTGTTCTTTACCAATTTTGCAATCATAGTTTGAGTAACTTTTCCATTTTTTGTTATTTTGAGAAAAAGTGAACATTTGGCAGAACCTAACTCTAGAGTCACTAGGCCCTTTTATTCTTTGATAGAGATCTCAGTTACAATTTTGGTATCCTTGATGTTTAGGGTTTGTAAAATATATATTTTGGTACTTCTCTGCTATGTCCTTAAATCTCTTTTACCAGTTTCTAACACTAATCCCTCAAAATCCTACATGATTGCATAATATAAGCAATTTAAAAGAGAAAGGGTTAATTTTGGCTCATTGTTTCAACGTTTGCTTGGGTCCAAGGCAGAGATATCATAGCAGAAAGGCATGTTAAAGGAAAGCTTCTCCACCCAGGAGGCAGAGAGAGAAGAAGGAGCTGTTGAAGAAATATATATTCTCCATAGGCATACTCCAGTGATGCACCCTCTTCACCAGGGCCCTGCCTCCTAACAGCACTGTCATCTGTGCTCTCATCAGTGGGTTAATCCACTGAGCAATATAGTGCTCATGATCCTATCAGCATTCTAACACTGTGCTCCTGAACACATAAGACTTTGGGGGACATTTTGGATTTAAATCATAATAGCCTTTCATATACTTAAATAGGGATTCTACCATGGACTTACATCCCTGGACTTTGTGCCACTTTTTAATGTTGAAATATCCTATGATTAAGTTCTAGGAACTTCTCAGTTACTTAACACATTCCACCTTCCTGGTATTCTCATTTTCTTTATGCTTTAAATAGCATCTATATGTCTATGAATTTAAATTGGTTATTTCTGGTTCAGAATTCTCTTGTGTTCTCAACACCAGAACATTCAACTGCCTGCTCCTCATCTCTGTGTACATACTTAGTGAGTACCTCACATCATCCTGGGTGTATTCACAGTAAACCCATCAAATTATTGCATCAGCAATTGTGTCCATCTCATTTAACTTAGCTCTGTTCTTGTTGATACCCCAGTACTTTAACTCAGGTTGTTTTGCTTATATGTGACTAATGCATCATAAATTTTTTATGTCTATACAGAATCTTACCAATATTTGTCATGTTCATCAAATAATAAGTTGCAAGTGTCTTCAATTATTTCAGTAGGCTTTTAGCCATTTCCTTTACTTCTACTCAAAACAACAGACAGAATTACGTTTATCCAATTTGAGTGTTAATATTACTCAGCTTTGAATGATTCATCTCTGTGTTCCTTTTCCACTGTTGATAAAAAGCCAAAATCCTGTGTTGTCTACAGGATATTATATATTTTAAGGCCTTGTTACTTTCCTGAAATCATTTCCACCATTCTGAAGAAGCTCTAGATTCTTTTTAATCCCTTGAACACCTTAGACTGCTCTCTTGTTTTAGTCTGTTTTTACTAAAATGTGCAGGGAGATACATGACCAAAATGGTCAGCACTACCTTCAAGATTTGCTTGTCATCTTTTCATTAACACTGACATTAATTTCCTGACTTAAAATCAAACCTTCCCTCTTCTTCTGGGATCCCTATGTTACATACCTTTTTTTCCCATAACATTCATAAGCTTTTAACATACCAAAAACTTTTCTTTCTGTTTTTGTTTATTTGTAGTACTTCATTTCTGTCTTTCTCCTAAAATCCTAAGCTCCAGGAGATTTCTGGCATTTTTGTCCATTGATGCATATCAATAATGTAGGAAGTACTAGCTTATCCTAGGTACTATAAATTACCTATTAAGTAAATCTTTTATTTAGACTCTTAAAGTTCTGAAGTTGCATGCTTGCTTTAATGTGTGTTAGTGTGGGTATACAAATTATATTAAGACCACCATTTCTAATTTACTGGGTATTGATCCTAGAATTCTCTATATTTTAGTGAGCTTAGGTCTATTGCAGAAAATAATACATAGAAAACTTCCATTTTAAGTTTCCACTTAAAGTAGAGGTAAATAAATAAATATTTCAGATTAGAAAGGGCGATGCTTGAAAAATGTTTCAATACAAACAGCGATGACAAAAGAGATGTATCAATACCAAAGAAACACTTTTTCTTGGATAACCATTCTTCCACTAAATTATGACCTAATGGTACACATTTGTAATTGATATATAAATGAATCTATAGGAAATGTTAAAATTATCTACAAAATGTGCAAAACATCATTTTCCTATGCTTACGACTTACATTTTGTTTTCTAGATCTCCAAATAGTATCAAAACATGAATTTTCTTGCAGTTTTTCATGTATGCTAAGTTCAAGTTTTGAATGTTGTTTTCCAATTAATTATAGTTTTCAAAGATCAGCTATAAAATTTAAGTGGGAAAAGAGTTGTAGCTTTTCTGTGATCTCATTACTTCAGATAAATTTAATAATAATCTATTTGCTTATATCTACAACTTATAAATTACATGTAAGATATATAAAATAGTTAGTTTCACTTAAATAGGCATATGACAAAGGCATTGAATATGAATATATTATCTACTTCAAGGTATGGGTGAATCTGATAATGTTTTATCATATAGTTGTCATTATATACAATTATCTTCAGTGCTACATAAATAAGCAATCATTTTCTGTTTTAAAAAGATTGCTCATTTATGTTCCTATTAACAATCTGTTATATTCATCAAGTGCTTGTCAATAAAAATAATATGCAAAAATAATTACAATTATCTTATTTGAGATTTACTACAGTCATAAACTATATATTTATATATTAAACCCACAGTAATCAATTCATATTCTAGTCACTAAATTTTGTGAAAAAAATAAGAAAATAGATGATATTATTATGTTATGAAATTATAAGTAAAATTCTCATAGTAATACTTCTACTCTCAAAATCCCAAGAAACATCAGTGATCAACCTTACTTGTTATCACAGGAAGGCACCATTTTTCATTTTAATAATAAAGCATCTCTTCCTTGCCAGTCCCAAAAGCTGTGGTCATTTTGCTAATATGCAGTGTGGTTCTTTATCAATATGGACTGCTACACTTATTTTGTTAATAATATTGCGTTCTGCTTTTGGCTTGTGGGAATATTTTTCCCAAGATTTTGTTTCTCCCAGTAAATCAACACTCCCATATTTCTTCCTTGACACTGCACTATTCCAGAAAGCAAATTTTAGAGATCCTGTTTTCACATTGCTAACCCAGTAGATTTAGATTATATTTATATCTTAGTAATTGCTCCTCTTTATTTAGCACATAAAGTGTCCATTGTGACATAATCACCATGCAACTTTAGCTTTTCAGAATTACACTATATCCATTGAAACTTCATTTCCAGAGATAATGTGTAGAAAATGACTGTCAGCAACAAAAAATGTAATGCACTTCTTCCAAATGGTGTTTAATCTTGGAGAGCACTTGAATAAGGATCACTGTATATCAAGCATGTTGAATCACTTTCTCCATACCATATATATATATATATATATATATATTTAAATCCCCCTGGAGTAAATTAGAAATTGCTTTTTTAGTGGTTTATATCATAGCACTCTTTGAGGCATAAATAAGAAATTAATGGGTTTATATTTGCAAATTAAAAATTATTTCCTAAGCAAGAGGATCTGTGTGAAACAGTGTGGGTCACTCAACTATGAAGTGATAAATAGGAAAATGTACCCAGCAAGGACCTTTGCAATTAGAAAAAACATTCTTTGCTTTATCTTTTTCCAAGGTCGGATTCAATTAGCATGTTCAGTGGACAGTGGAGTCCAGGCTTTTCTTTACAACCTGTAATAGACTCAATTATTTTTCAGGGTTTCTTCTATTCTGTAAATATGCCAGCATTGCCCGGTTTAAAACTAAACAATATTTTAATGAGTGGTACAGCTATTAATTCTTCTCATTGTTGGACGTTTTACACGGTGGCAAAAATTTCCCATCAAGCGAGATTGAGAGCCAAATATCAAGCTGTTTTGCTGAAATGCACAGTGTACATTAAATATATACTTCATATACCAATGATTATTCTAATCTCACTTTTGATATTTTACATTACCTCTAACCAGTAATAACAGTGTAACACAGTAGCATGATCAAGCAGATTTCTGCAACTTAATGGATAGTTACTGTAACACAAGTTTACCATATATATAGCAAATATAATATAGGATATATTAACTAAAACTGAGACAAGTTCAATAAGGCAATAAAGCGTTAGTCAGAAGTGAAGATTAGTGATCCCAGTCTACTCTCTGCTACAGTAGCAATCTACTAGAGATATCGGTCTGAGTACAAAGCTTCATATGAAAAAAAAAAACAGATGTACTTTGGACAGCATCACAACACCATATATTCTGTCATTTTTTTCTTCACTATTTCTAGGGCCAAATTCCTCCCACATAGCTATGAATTATGTAGCAGAAATTGACAGAAAAGTGTAATCTCATAAGTGATTTCTGAGTAAATGTATATTTTCTAGGCTGCACCAACAGATAGTCTTATCATTATTAAGCCAACATCCTTGCACACAGAAGATAGGAAACATGGGTATTATCTCTTTGTGTTCTCTGCTCATTTTGCCATGAAGTCCACATTTTCAAAGCTGGTAATATTCCAAAAACTAATTTGTGAATCAATTGTTTGGAACTTGGAATGAATTTTCCCATAGAAACAATATTAAAAATGATTGTTGGGTTCACATGACAGTGCATAAAATTCCTACTTACTCTGTAATAAACATTAATTCTAGAAGCTAACCAAGCTTCACAAAATGGGCTTGATGTGTTAGACCTTCAACACAAAAATATTTTTACCAATCTAAGGAGGCAGAACTCTATTGTATCTCCCATTGATCCCTACACATGCTCATGTAGTCGTGTTTCAATTTCCCCAAATTTGGATTTTAACATAAAGAAATACACAATCACAATGCACATGGGTGTTGTCCCAATGAATGAGTCTCTATTTAATCTGGCAGGAGATGTTAGGATGAGTGAGAATGTATGTGGATGAACTGGTAAAGAACCCATGAATAATAAAGATGGGATGGTTTTTTATTCTCAAAATACTGCATATATTAGGAAGCATTTTGTTAGTCTATATGCTTGGTTATGAGGTATAGCAAATAACCATACAAATGTCAGTGGCTTAAAATTTTAAAAAAATTATATTTCACTTGAGATGCAGCCACTCTATTTTGCTGGCAGAGATTTGGATGAGAAGTTCCTGCTCAGTGACATCATTCAGCCACCATCACAATAGTTTGTGTTCATCATATAGAGAGAAGGAAACTTTTGGAGCATTCTACACCAGCAAGTAAATTTATGGCCCAGCAGAGGGCTATGTCTTAACTCATAGCCATATTAATCATATAGTTTTGTGATTTAGGTTTACGATGTACTTCAAAGCCTCATGCACTCATAAGTGGGGCTTTTGGATGGTGATTGGATGATGGGGGTTTATAGCTGATTTGCTGTTACAAGGTGGAACAAGTGGGTCACTGGGGGTTAGCTTGGAAGGACATATCTCCCTCCCAGGCTCCTACCTATGGATTCTGCTGCATGTCTGCCATGCTTGAGTGGGTGTCCCCTGCCATGCCATCCTGTCCTGGAGCCAGCCAACTATAAACTGAAACCCCTGGAAACTGTGAGAAAAAATAAACCTTTTCTCCTTAAACTTTCAGGTGTCAGGTATTTTGTCTGAGCAACAAGTGACTAAGATATAAAGCCTAATCCACAAGCAGAGGACCATGACTATGACATTTCTGTAGTACTGGAAGTAGGATATAAGTAGTAGGAAGAAATCCCAGAAATATTTACTAAAGTTTTCAAGATAACCACATATTAAGAAAATAGAATCTAAGATACACTGAAAATCCATCTGGAATTTATTCATTTTGAAGACTTTATGTTGATCTGATCTTATGCTGAAAGAATTATATTAAGGATCAGAATCTCTTAGGCCTATGTGATTATTATGCAAATTGATATTTTATAGGGTATTTTTACTTACATTGTGAAATTATATTTATGTACTGCATAGAAACACGTAATGTATTTTTCTCATAAAAATATACTTGAACTAAAATTTCACTTGGACCCTTCTAAGTGCTATGAATATCATGGAGAATCAATTTTATGATTTTGCTTTTGTCCTTGAGTAGCATAGGATAAAAAGTCTCTCTTATATATCAGAGTTTCTTCAGGAAACCTCAATCCATTTCCTCAATTCCACTAAATCAAGCTTGCATTGTGAAGTGAGTGACCTAAGATTTATTAAAGTCACTGAGTTCAAACACTTTCATCCTTTTAATTCTTTCTAGGACTTTGAGGACAACTTATCATGCAGAATGGTTAGACTTAGTAGTCACATTTGTTCTTATTTTTAAAAATATGTGTATTTTCTATTAATTATGAAATGATCAGTTTGCTATGAGAAAAGCAATTAGGCAAAACTTTAGTTTAAGTTTGTGTGCTGAACTTTTTTAAAAAAATAATTCTGATTGCATAAATTGTAGTGTCTTGAAGAAAGAGTATTTTTCCTATACTGAAATAAAAATGTGAAATATCATATGAGATAATTTCAACTCTGACGCTTTGTATTTGTTAATAGTTAAAATCATACAGATTTAATATTAGGTAAAAAAACTAAATTAATTAATAGAATCTACAGAATATTGGTTTTATAAAACATTTTCTCTTATCTGGGAAATGATATTTTTGTTGAAACTAATTCTTTTGTGAAAAGCAAAAGAACTTTGTATTTACATATATACTAAAAGTTATTTTATTCTGGTAACTAGATAATTTTCACAAGATGAATACAAGCCATGCAGGTAATTTTTTCATTAAATTTGGATGCAATAGTCATTTTATGTAACTTTTTTTTTTATTTTTGGGTTATAAAAGATGTTACCAAAAACCCCAACTGTGGGTTTCAGTTTCCCACCAGACAGTATGGCTTCCCCAAAATAGGAAAGAGAATGAACAAAAGACACAAAGACAGAGACTTTAGAGAAGCTGGGTCTTGGGCTGATCTAAGCTGCTCTGGACAGCAAAAATGAAAGATACCAATGACATCCTGTGTTTATTCATTACAAGCTTAGGAAGGAGGGGAGCTGGGCAGGCCTGGGGACACTTGCTGATAACAAGGATCATTGGCAGAAGCACTAGCACATCTTTCCTGAAGAGAACAAATGATTAGTTCACAGGGCAAGAATTTATTTGGAGTCAAGTTGACCTTGGCTGGAAATGAACTCAGCCAAGCCCTGCTACTCACAAAGTAGGACTTAAGTCTCCGTAGCAGCCATTAGCCAAGAAGCAATACTAGCCCAAATCTGCTCTCTGACATGCCCATTTGAGTAATGTGAAGCTTCAATCAGACTTCTAAGATGATAACCAGCCAAATTCTAGAGACGAAAGAAGCTTGTGCCAGTATAGCCTGCTAATACCGGGCAGCAGTGTCTGCTACACTAGGTATTTCAGAGAATGGATGTTCTTTCTCACCCAGTGTCTGTTGTTATTATATTAATTCACCAATTATTTTATTCATTGAGAAGATATTTACTGATTACCTATTATATATCTGCTACTGCCTCATGTTATGAGATATAGCAATAGAGAGGCATGAGAAAAATCCCTGTATTATCAAGACAGTTACTAGTTTTGTGTTTCAGAAAAGAATTAAATGAGCCAAGCATACAGTACACTGAACAATATGATGAGGCGAAATAAATCTGGAAAAAGTGAGTCCTATTATGATTGGAACTCTATGAATGGTAAATTATATTCATATAATTATAAAATTTTTGTTTGGCATTATTATGGTCTATTTATTGCTTAAAATAGCTTAAACAATGAAGTGGCAAGAAAGAAACCATGAGAAGCATAGGCTAGGAAGAAAAGAAGAGAGGTCTTTCAAGACTCCTTCCAGCTTGCAAGAGTAGAAGGGTGACAAATGCTTCCTAGTTCACATAGACTTTAACACCTTTTCTAGTGCATTTATCATGGATAATTTATCAGAAAAGCCCCCAAGCACTTTTTTATTGACCTAACCCAGAATCTACAGGGACGACCTCTAGAGATGTAATAAAATTGATTACTTTAAGACTTTCTCAATTCTATTTATTTTCTCGTCTCTCTTGGGTTCATCCATCAGGCTAGAGGGTTTCTATGCTGAGTTTTCATCACTCATTTTTCAAGTGTTGTCACATAAAAGTTAAACTGTAAAGAAATCTTTTTTGTAACAGAATGGGTTTAAAATAGATGAAATTCTTGACATCCAAAATCATAAACATGAAATTATCTGGGTTAAAGTTTGTGAATGAGGGAACTGTCTCACAGTGTGTGTTCTGTAGCATACAAACTTACTGTATTATATGCCAAATGCAGTGTTCATTTTACTATTCAGTACATTATAAAAGGAATCTTTTTATCCATCCTTTCATAATATGACTTACTTCATTACCCATCCTACTTAAATCCCTAGATGTCCTCAAATGTGAAAAATAACGTAGAAAAAAGCCAGGGAGATAAAAAACAAGCACAAAGAAAAAGAGAAAAATAAACTAGCTTCTAAATATTTCTGTCTGTAAAAAACTTACTTTAAAAAGAAGTTAGATTGCAAAAGTGGCAAAGAAACAAAGAAAAATAATGAACTTACACCTAAAATAAATTTTCACAGAAGAATGACCTCCAAAGACCAACAAATTATTGAAAGGAAAAAATAATAACATGGTATGAACTGAAACTAATTTTTTAACATGTCTTATTAGACACAAATGTAATACTCTTAGGTTACTTAATTATAAGGCAACAATCCTCAATGTTGAACCACTTAAAAATGTATGGACCGATTACTTTGTTTACTAAATAATTTATTTTAATTTTTCAGTTGTTACCAGTGAGTATAGTCAGTGCTAACCAAGCAGTATGTGCATAACTTGTCTTTGATTCATTTATATTAACATATTATTTAAGCTATTACACCTACTTTTATTGATGTTGTTGAATATTTTATGTAACCATACAATCAATCTCCTTTTGAAAATAACCAATTCAAACTGAACTATTCTTAAATGGGCTGAAGTTGATCCCTCCAATGCTGGAGGATTCCAGTTCTAAGGATACCCAAGACTGTGTGACATATTGCCAGTCAGACTGCCTCTGTATGGATTGATTTACTTATCAGGGAAGTTTTTCCTACATTCCAGTTAGACTTTTCCATTTTAGATAAATAAATTACTCACAGTTCTCATTCTGAATACAAAGCTACCCATGTGAAAAATACCTTCTTTGGATGGCTGTCCCTGAAAATCAGAGGATGTCATCTTGTGGTTTTTGAATAGCAGTTCATTTTTGAAACCGATTTGATTTGTCTGCATGTGTTAGTTTAATATTTCTTGCTAAGGACTTTTAGTAGCATTCTTAGAGTCACTTTGTAGATCTCAAATTTAGCAAGTTGTAGGATGATAGCCTATCTAATGGCACAGTGATGTACACCTGGACAATACCACTTAAGCCATATTATAACTAAAAATGCCTTACTACAAAACTTTGAAGTCTGATGAAAATCTACCCAGGTATATTTTGAATTATGTGAGTACTGACAGACATAAAATTTAGTTTATGTAAATAATACATTTCAAATATCATAAAGGCATCATTTGTTTTACTTCCCCAAATAACTTACAGTAACTTTCATCTGTCCTTTGTAGGTTAATGAGGCAATAAGGGTACTTATTGTATTAGAATGAATGGTCAGGTGTGATAGATGGGGAGAGACTTCAATATGCCTTAATTCTACCAAAGAAGTGATATATTTCACCCAAAAGGAAAGTAGCTTTTCAGAACAATCAATTTTCTAAGTACCAAAGAAAATGCCAAATTTCTTTAATTTTTTTTTTGATATCATGAACCCAAATAATTCAAAAATATATATTTTTTGTAAAGTTACATTACCATGCTAGCTTATGTACTGTTTGTGAGATTAGTTGTGTTAGGCATGTGCCAATCTTCAGGGAGACTTTCAAATAAATTTAAACATTTATTATTACATCCTCATTTTTATGTTATGTTCATGGTAGAGGTTTTGTTTTTGTTATTATAGCAGGATGATAAATTTAAATTTAATTTAGAAATGTAAAAAAAAATGTACATTTTAAAAATATGTTACGATGGTTCAGACATATTCAAGTTTTTATTTATCAATGTGAATGAATACATGAACACTGGATTTCCTAAGCTAAATTTTAAATAAAATGTCCCATATTTGCTTACTTATTTAAAATTTCTCCTACTCTGAATTGTATAGAATAGAGAGAACTCCAAGACAATCTGATCAAATATAGAAAGTAACCAATTCTTTTTTTTATTTTTGTTTATTAGTACATTTTAGGTATACAATATGATGACATGGATCATTGGGAATTTGTATCTTTACATGCTATAACTTGGTTCTTATTTTTTTTCCCCATTCTCCTGCCCTCCTTTCCATTCCTTCATCCCTCCTTAGGAAAATATCCAATTCTTTCAAATTCAAGGAAATTAATTCCAAGTATGTTAATGCCTTCAGTTTATCATTGCAAGGGGAACTAATATGAGCTTTTTTATTTTTAATATGAAATTTTGTTATTACAATAGATCAATGGCTAATTTCCAGTGAACTAGAAGGGACTGATCTGATTAAACACATCATGTATTAATATATAAATGGGAGAAAGAAAAACACTGCAAAGTTGCACAGCATTAGAAATACCAGATTTAGCTATCAGTAACTGGCATTTTGATTGACCTATCTTCAGCTAAATATAACAAAAGACCTTTTGACATATTTGCAATACTTTGAAGTGAGAATCCATAATAAAATTCATATTAATACAAATTTAAATGTCAATGTTTGCAGTCATTTGTAATCTCTAAAAGAAAGTTATGGTTAAATAAGGAAAGCAAAACAAATTATTCCATAATCCTTTTTCTTTTATTCTATTATTCCTCCTTTTACAAAGATGTTCTGCATGTGTATTCCTAATAAAATACTATTATTATTCACCTTGCCCAGGAGCATAGTCAGTACCACAAAAGAAAGAAAGAAAGGGGTGGGGGAGAAGGAGAGAAAGCTTACAGAGATTAAAATTTTGTTTCAAGACTTGGAATTCACACCAGGTTAAGGTTACATGAGAAGGTAAAGAAAAATATTCTGTTAGGGTATACCTCAGAGCTACTGAGCTATTGCCAGGGTAGGAATCACTATTCTTAAACACTCTCTATAGGATTCTGCTTCGTGCTTAAATTTGTGAGCCACAAGTTTGAATAAGCACTTCCATTGCTGTTGTATTGAAACCCCAGCTAATTCTAATATTGGATTGTGCTAAGAACTTCTGCACACACTGATGTTTGAATTCAAAAAGGCCATACAGTTTAATTTAAAACAGCTAAAACTCAATAGAAACAAGAATAACACAACACACATGTGCTTTAACCCTTAATGTTTTCCTACAAATTCTTCAAATAAAAAACAGATGAATTTTAGGATCCAAGAGCGGTGGTGATTAGATGTAATACCAGATCCTTGGAGGCTGAGGCAGGAAGATGGAAAGTTCCATCCCAGGCTAAGCAACTTAGTGACAGTGAGATCTTGTCTCAAAAACAAAACAAAACAAAACAAACCTAAGCCAGTGATGTAGCTCAGGGATGCTGTGCCTTCCTGGCAAGCGCAAGGTCCTGAGTTCATTTCCCTGTACCAAGAAAAAAAATATTTAAATAAAGGCTGAAGATAATAGCTCAATGTAAAAACCCTGGGTTCAGTCTCCAGTACCCTCAAATAATATTACTGAGAAGATTAAATGGGCTACTGCATAATAAGAACTGTAGACTATATATAAGTTGACTTAAATAAATATTTGGGTTTTAGTTTTTGTTGATATATACTATTTTACAAATGTCTCCAATGAATTTAAAATAATTTTAATAACTTTATTTTACTTCACTATTTACATTAAGTCCCCAAATTACGAATAAGTTCCTTTCCAGGAGAACATTCATAAGTCAGATTCCTTTACAAGTCTGAAATGTGAGCCTTGTACAACTTTGACACAAATACAGAATGTATTTTGCTTGGTGCTTCCTAGCAGCCCTTTCCACACCACCACTGCTTTCTTCTTGTTGCCAGGCATCCTGGGCTCAGACTAAGCACTGTACTACTGTGCCACACAGCAGCACAACTGTGACAATGTCCAGCAGACACAGGAGCTACTCCAGCAATTTGTTTGAATGTATGAATGTTTGTATTGCAAGATCTGTTTCTGTCTCTAAAAGTTCACAATTCAAATATTCATAAGTCAGAACTTTATATTAACAAAAACATTTTGCTCATTTGAAGTGAAATGTATACATTTTTAATGAATATTCACTTTCATCTAAATTAAATAGCAATATGTCTATGATTATATTATGTTGGGTGGCACAAACCAAATTTTATTTCCTCTACAATGGTTTATAGGAAGTGTCAGTGTCTTTGGAACATCACTGATCACTCTTGGGTAGAAAAGAGCAGAATATATATTAGCCTTTATGTCTCAGTCAGAAATTCTCTAAGTATTTAAAAGCACTGTTTCTCTTGGTAGTGAAACATAGAATATTATATCCTTCAAAATATTTTATCTACAGTCTTCCTCAAATATATTTAAGTATTTATCCCTGTACAGGGTTATATGAACTCATAGGTTAACCAATAGCCAGATTTTAATATTGAATATTTTCATGGATTTTGCAGGCAAAATTTATAGATTGGTTGCTGTTATTTTAGATGATCATCCAATTTTGTCATTAGCCAGCTATAAAATGCTAAACTCTGTGAATAAAAGATTTCTTCTTCCCTAATATGCATGTATGGGTCATTTTAAACTCTAAAATACTCAATAATATTAATGAAAAAGACACACAATCTGTACTGCAAATTTGCCAATGACTGGTTTTATGACTTAGGAAAATCATTTATTCTCTTTTAACACCACTTCCTGTGGATATAAGAGCAAAAGAGCTAGATGATCTCTAAGATCTCTTTAAAATCTTTGTAGTTTTTCCCAGGAAAAAGAATTTGAGAGTAAATTCCAGACATTTTATTAGAAAGTGATTTAAAAATGGATAGTAGATAGTAGTTTTCTTTCCTTCTTCAGTGGATGTTATAGATAATCAAGGGGAGAAGGTTAAAATGATCTGTATATGATCTCATGTTTAACTTAATGCACCTTTAATTAGACACACACAGAAATGATTAGTACACGCAGTTTTTTGCTTAGTCAGCAGAGAGAGCCTAGAAGTAACAGATTCTATCAGCAACAAATTCTAGTAGCAATGAGCAGACTCCCACCTAGACATGGCTTCTAATTCCATTCTCCAATAAAAGCAACCAGAATTCCTCGGAGACATGGGAACTTCAATTTTTCAGTCAGAAGTTATACAAAATGAGCCTGGAGGATTCTTCCAGAAAATAACAAAATGCTTGAACCATACAAAATCAGCTATTATAGGTTTATAACAACTGAAAGCCCTCCCAATGGCCAAAGCTGGAATAATTTGAGCAACAAATTCAAGTGGGATTTGATTTATTGGATTTATAGCTGAAAGTATAAAGGAAGTAGCCTGGAGCCCATGCTGATATAAATAAATGATTGAATAAGTTAGAAATAAGAAAGACAAACCACTCATATAGAAAATTTATGAATAATTTATGTAGATACTCAGCACTCGATAGGAAGAGTATGTCTCCACTTCTTAAGAGCAGGTTGTACATAATGATGTTCTTCACAAGTGTACAATGTAGAAAGTAGGTACAAAGGAGAAAGTTTGCAAGTGATGAAAGTCAGTATCCTACAAGTCTTGCGAATGTTCTGTACCCTTGCTATGATGCAATGCAAATGTCATTTTACTTCTGTGATCTTCCTCCTCAATAACCCTCTTTGGATTATGGGGAAAAGCATTACAAAACTTCCAATTAAGAAATACTCCACAAAATACCTGACAAGTCATCTTCAAATTAGTTAATCATCAAAAATAAGGACAATTTGAGAAATCGTCATATACAAGAAGTTCCAAAGGAGAGATAACAAATTTTCTGGTACCCAGGATCTGATGCTGGTACAAAAAAAAAAAAAAAAAAAAAGGAAAGACATTAGTTATAAACTAAAGGGATTTGAATAATATATGGACTTCCGTTAAAAATAATATATCAGTGTTGGTTCAAGAGGTATGATAAATTCATCATAAAGATAACATTTTACGGACCAGGAATTTAGCTCAGTGGTACTGTGCGTGCCTTGCAAGTGCAAGGTCTTGAGTTGGATCTCCGATACCAAAAAAATAAAAAAAGGTAATATTTTACATAGCATAATGAAAAGTCTCCATAACATAAATTTTTCTAAAAATCTGAAGTGATTTAAAATATCATTAATGTTCAATATTTTAAATATGACTACAAAATGAGAATTTATAATAAACATTTTGCAAGATATCAAACATCTTCTGGATACTCATTTAAAAAATTTCCCAGGATTTCAGTAATAGGGGTTCAGTGCTGTTTCAATTGCTGGCTTGCTCATATGAATAAGTGTTACTGAAAATTAAATTAAATCATTTAAGGGGTTTTGTAGGTATCTTAATATTCCTCTCATGACGATATCCAGGATGCTATAATTGACTCTAGAATTGCAGAGTCACTGGGGAAATGTATTTTAATAGGAAACGCACGAGGATTTAGTAAACTTTCATAAGGACTCCACATATTTCTATATTTAACTTCACTCAGGACTCTCTTATTCTATTTAGGCTTTATTTTATTAACTTTGCCTTTATGTCTCTCAGGAGTGATACAGTTGCAAATGAGCAACAGCAAAAATTAGGTGATAGACCTGACTATAACAGAGATCTGATTTAGAAATTAGCAACAACATTTCACTCTAATGACGAGACAACTTTTAAAATTAAAATAGCAATAGTGTTTCCCACTTGTCTAAAGTAGTTGGTGTGCTGGAATATTTTCTCTGACCCGGTTATTTTCTCATCTCAATTGACAGCTCTTCGTGTCACCTTCTCTCCTCTCAGACAGCATTCTGACATGTCTTAGACTCTCCTCCCCAACTCACTTTCTCTAAACTCGTCCTCAGGGAAACTAAAATGTCAGCTCTTGACTCTTAAAAAGACTGATTCATCATTGGAAGTTTATTTCTCCTTCATCCTACTCTTCATTGTATTTTCTCTACACATGTAATAATGTGAACACAATTATAAGAAAGGAACTTATAGTTCCTAAGGAACTCATTAGTTTTGGTTGACTTTTTTCTTACCCCAGCTGAGTGAACTCTCAGAATTGTCATTCAGTAGGGAACATATATGTGTTGATGACTGAATTTTTTTTTAAATCCACTACAGCTTGTAAATTTCTAGTGGTTCACTTCCAAAGAACAGCAGAGACATTAAAGTTTAATGCATTTCTACAAACTACGTGACATTGGTGTATCCAATATATTAGTTAAATTTAGTCTATGAACAGGTTGATGCTGTTAAATCAAGGGCAACATATATATGTAGAAATTTCTGCTTCCTGTTTCTTTATTTTAAGCTGTAAAGTAACATTTTGATCTTTGGAGGTATGCATTTTAATGGCTGATGTTAAGTTTAAGTTCCTCATTAACATTTCAGTGTCTAATAAAGATTCTTTGTAATTACACACATAGTATAGCATTTAGGAGTTTAGTAAATTTTTTAGGACTGTTAACAGAATCTCAAAACTTTTAATTTTGTTTGAACATCTTATGAAACACATGGATCTGAGTAACACATAGGGGAACGAAAGACAATAGTTACCCTTGGAAATGTAAGGAAAAGTCAGAAAGAAATGATGTAGTAAAAACATCAGAGAAAGAACAATGTTTTGAAAATTAGGTCCAGAAATATCTGTCACCAGAAAAAATTCAACTTCTACATGTTATTAGAGATCTGAGTAGATTACAATGGAAAATCCAGGTTGAGTCTAAACTCATTAAACCTAATATTTAAACAGAAAGGGTAAAGTCCTAATTTATAGGATTTAAGGCATGGCAGGAGAGACAAATATTTGAGAAGCAGGAACTATCAAGGGCATCAGAAGAAAAATATTCTTCCCCAAGATACAGAAAAAAGGAAGAAACAAAGATCAGTGATAGCTACATATCTATTGCACACACAGTTTTTTTCTTTTTCGAAAAAGAAGCAGACACAGTTTTGAACAATATAAGCAAACAGATTAAATTGTCATTTCATAATTAAATATTGCAGTCAAGTGAGTTTTAAACACTAGCCAGAAGTGAAGTGAGGTAGAGGATATATCTAATTGTAATTAAGACTGAATTTAATAATCTCGGAATAAATAATAAAAAGAAAGCTAAAACTTGAAAGTTGAAACATTTTTTATTAAAAAAGATATTACAAAATGTGTTCTATGAGTAATAGTTTTTGTCAATTGGCTCCTCAAACAATGTGGCAAAATTCTTAAAGGTGATATGAAAAGATTTCTGTTATGAAACCCAGAAGATTTTGCAAAATTCAATGTAAAACATTTGTTTCTATTTTTATATTTTTGAAAATTTTGATCATAAATTTCCCATGCTTCTCTTAGTGTGTCTTAGTAAAACTACATTGGAGAGTAGTGTAGGAGATATTCATTATAAATATGGAATGATGTAGGTTAGAATTGAAATATCCAACTTTCATTTAGTATGATTGTTGACAGCTAGCTTATATTTTATTAATGTATTCATATATGTCAGAAGTTTTCAAACTTTTCTAACTGAAAATTTGCTGTTCAAACAAAATATTTTGTGCAAATCTCAATACAGAAAATAGATAAAAGTGAAAAAGTTTGATTGAAGCTGGTGAAGCTTGGGATATGTAGTATAATTCTGAATGCATTGCTTTCCTGTCAACTTCCAGAGTCAGAGGAGTTGAAGAAGGGGAATTTTAAGGCTGCCTAGGATGTGATTGAAAACCATGGATGTAAAACATTAATTCCAGTGCTCAAATAACACCCTCTTGGATCAAATTTGTTACTTTATTGCACATCATTTGGAAGCCATTTGAAAATCATTCCCCTCTCAATTAATTTAGTGACATAACATTTAAAATTTTCAAGTGATACAACAGTTATATAAAAATAAGCCAGCTTCCCATTATAATTACTGTTATATTTCCCAGAAATATTATTCCTAAGAGATCCTATGATTTCTTCCAAAAATATTCCATGCTCATGAGCATACACACACATTCACCAATATGGTTCTTGAACCAAGTGAGAAAAAAATCACACTGATTTGTACATTTCTTCATCCACTTAATAGTAAATCTTAGTTTCCTTCAAATGTGAGTATACATTTGTTATTTTATCACACATATCATATAGAATTTCAATGTATAACCTTATGTTTATTTTCAATTAAGGACAATTTTCAAAAGACTATTTAGATTAGAGATTTTATTAATATCAATTATGTAGTTTTGATGTGGAGATTTTGTCAAATGTATTCAGGGATGGAAAGGTTGAGTAGTTATTCCAGAATTGCCCTTTGATAAGCCATAGAGACTCATATATATCTACAAAGGTATGAGAGAAATTCTTCCTCCCTCAAATGATATGATCATATCTATTCTGCTCCTGACACAGATTTAAAAACAATGTGACATTTTCTATTTTAATTGTATTCCATAATAATTCCTTTGTTAAGCATATTTTTAATATTTTAAAATAATTTTATTTATTTGTCTGTGAGCTACCTGCTTACCTTTTTTCACACTTTATAATTTTTTAGAATCTTAAAATGTTAGGAAATTAACACACTGTGTATTATGCTAAATTTCTGAACTATTTTATTTTTCAAATATTTTTCTGAATTTTTATTTCCTATTTTCTTAAATTACATCTGAATAAAACTGTGAGATCATTAAACAAAATAACATCAGAGACTATTAAAATAAAATTTCCCTTTAATTTCAGCAAAATATATAAATTGTGTACTTGGTGCATTTTCTCCATTTTAATAATTGAATTATATAGTATTTTATATTTCCTCCTTGATTTGTACTATTATAAATTTGATGATTGGATTGATAGTCAATGATATTTTATTTATTATCATTGTAAGTGTGTTATCCTCCATTTTATAATCTATTTTTCACTGTAGATTTGTATTTTACTTTGAAATTCAGAGAGCAATATCATTTATAAAAGTATATGTGCAGATATAAATATGTACACAGATAAATATATATATATGTATGTGAACATATATTTTGCCTGTTTCTGTTTGTTTGAGAGAGAAAGGAAGATACAGAGGAAGAGCGAGAGACAAAATCTCTTATAATCCATCAGGAAGTTATTAACCTAGAGAGAAATTCTAAAACTTTTGTCTTTCTTGTAATTAGAGCCATGTTAATTCCTGTTATGTATTCTTGCATAGTAACTACCACAAATCTTGAGGGCTTGAAGAGAATAAGTATTATTATTCCTAGTGATTATTAGTGATTGATGGGATAAACTAGTTGTTGGCTACGGAGGTACTTCATATACTATAGTTGCAGTTAGGTGGTGACTATAGCAAAGTCATCAGAGAGCTTCCTTTTCTTTCTTCCCCTGAGATGGCTGATTTAAGAGGAGCAACTGGTCACCTCCCATTCTGGTTGGCCTCTCCCAGGGCGAGGCTACCTTAATCTTCTGCATAGACCAGCATTCTTACAAAAGTTGGATGTTTTACATGATGGTACCAGATTTCAAGTTATTCAAGGCAAAGAAACCTAGGCAATGATTCTCCTGGGAAGAATATACAAGGATTTATGGCCATCTTTGACCTTCAGAAGCCATGAAATCAGGGTATATTATTTTGGAATTACTTCGGATGGCATTGCTTATTCACACACACAAAAATATGCATATATGCTAGTCACTCTATTAAGGGAATTTGACTCTTTATTTCATCTCTTCCTTACAATTCCACCTAGTGTCTATTATAATTCATTTTTTGCATATCTGTAAAGAGACACAGAGTAGTTTGTTATATTGTTACAAGATGGTGATGATACAATTTTTTATCCTGGGAATTTCTAGGATGATGTGACTATCAAAAAAATGTAGGAAGTGTCACCAGGGAATGCACCTAGATGATCTCAGATTTTTAGAATCATAGAAATATTGAGTTAGGTGAGTATAATATTTCTTAAAGAAATGAGCTCTCAGAGAAAATACGGATATAATTTTACAAAAGTTACCTGTTTCCCTTAAACTGCCTTGATATGCAATACTGGCTCTCCTCTTGCCATCTGTAAAATTTCTAAACAACATCAGTTTCAGTTTCTTTGTCTGTGCCATAGTTGCTAATCTACCAGAGCATAACAAACTTTTCCTATGTCTACAGACTTAAAATAACATATTTTTTATATCAGAATTCTGCAGTTTGCCTGGGGGCTTTTTCTGCCAAACTCACCTGTGTTTGCTCAGGTGCCTGCTGCTTTGCTTGGTCCTGACTTAAAGATGTCAACTTCTCTGGCATCTTTCTGCAAAGGCTTTGGTCTCCAGCTTCTCCACTCCAGGGCAGCTTTCCATAAAATGCAGAAGCAAAAGCTTCAGTTATATTGAGGTCCAGTTTTTGGAATTCTTATAGTGCCAGTTGTGCCACCATCTATTGATTAAAGTAACAAAAAAGTCTGAACAAGATTCAAGATATGGGAACCACTTCTTCATGATAGGAGCTGCAAGTAATATACAGCCATAATTAATCTCCCCAATTCTCTAAAATGGAAATCCAAAAATTTAAAAAGTAATATAATATGTACAAAAGATAAATAAGTTCAGTACCCGGTATACAAAATATTTTCAATAAATAACACTGATTTGGCCATTACATATGTTATTTTGAGAAGGATATGTGTGTAGTTATTGACAAATTCGGAGTTTTTAATCAGGTTACATGACAAAGATTTGTATTGCTTCTTCTCTAGATAGCAATACACAAGCTTTTGTTGTTCTGTGCTTGAAATTTTACTTCAAACTTCAGACTGATTTAATTTGAGTCTACTAACTCCTCTATCCTCACACTAGCTCATGCTATTTTTCCAACTTCTCTTTATTTTCTATATAGCATAAATTATCACATAAATATGTGTTTCTTTTCTTTTTCTTTTTTACTGAGTGTAACCTTGAGAATAGAACCTTATTCATGTTTTTCCCCCTCACATGATCCCAGGAAGTAGAAAGCAATTGATACCTGATAGGTGTTCAATACATGTTAGTGATAGACATGTGATGGAAGAACAAGATAGGAGGAAGAAGATGATTTCTTCCTTTTGTGATGCCTAGGACATATCAACAAAAAAGAACAATTGATTTAACTAAATTTTATTAATAACTAACTTAGTAGAACTTATTTAGACTCAGTAGATTTTTTTAAATTTTTTTGTACCAGGGATCAAACTCGGGACCTTCCACTTACTAGGCAGGCAGCAGAACCACTGAGCTAAATCCCTAGGCCTTAGACTCGGTAGATCTTAAATACTTGCTTTTTTGATCAAATATATAGAAGAGTCTCTGCCCATCCCCCAAAACCTATATTTACTAGATAGTACAGCATTGTTTTTCTGTATGTTTGAAATTTTCCAGAGATAAGTAAAAATGCCTCATTACCCCAGAAAACACTTTTAAAATACCATCTTACCTCGTGGCTTGATACCATGATACTTAATAACGTTCAGGGTCCCTCATGATCTCAGTATGACTTTTGGAGCTGACTTATAATACTGTGGAATAATGACCATATTTATTTTTACACATTTGTTTAAACTAATATTTAAGTGAATTTAATTATTGAAAATAATCTGTAAATAAGTAAAGGAATGTGCTTGTATATTACAGTTAATTTGAAAAGCAAAGTGTATTACTTTGTTTGAATACCAAAGTGTAAACCTAAGGTGACATCAAAAGCTTACTGAGGGTCAGGGATTTAGCTCAGTGGTCCCGCCACCTGCTGCGCAAGCACAAGGACCTGAGTTTGATCCCCAGTACCCCCCCCAAAAAAGCTTATTGAGCAAGAAGATACTGATTTTAAAAACTCTTTCGAATTGAAAATCCCTTTTGTCCCTAAAATCATTCTCTTTAGATATGATGAGTTTTAACACAAGGAAATTTCAATATAAATACTGTACAAGCATCTTTACTTATAATCACTGAGTTATTAAGGTTTCTGATATAAGTGAAAATTGTCTTCTTCAATAAATAACAAAAGGAATCATTTAACACTTGGTGAATAGTAAACAAAAATTTAATATGAACTTCTGTGACATGACTTTTTTTTTAAAGAATCTGCTTGGTCCTGGAGAAATTAAATGATCTCTGAAAACTCCTTGTCTGTCATGACTTGATAATCAAATTCCAATATCCACCTATTAATTCCATGAAATTAAAATAGAAATAAGGTAAAAATATTTCTATACAATGTTTAATGTTTTATGAGTACATGTTTGCATTACATAATGATTACATTCTTCTTTGTGAGTTGGTACATGTACATAACACATGTTATTTCATGTTTTTTCATCTCCTTTATCTCTTTTCGTCTTCCCTCCTATAACCCTCCTCCCATGTCTTAGTCACCCTCCCCCTTGAAAAAGACTTATTGCCTTGTTTTTTAAGGAAAATATTATAATGATAATTTATCAGACTGGTATAGGGACTAATCGAATTTTGGATTTTTTTATAGTAAATATTTCAAAAGTTTGACGCAGGCTTAAGAAAATAGAATTTCTTAGCTTTCATGTCTATGATTTCAAAAGTGGGATGTCTTTAGCTGCTGCTGGATTTAGGAATTCAAAGTAAGTCATTTAGAATCTAGTTTCTCCTTCTGTATCTCTCATCTCTAATTCTCCCAGTGTTAACTCATTTTTCAGACTCCTTTTTCTTTCAAAGTTACAAACTGGTTGCCCCTCAGCTAACTAGCATGAGGAGTCCTGAGAGTGAGGAGAGGATATAGGGTTAGCCAGCCTGTGGTCTGAGCTGAAGCAGCAGGAATGCTTCTTTTCTCCTTTCCTTTTTCATGTTTTACCAGTAGAGGGGCAGTACCATCTCCTTTGTTTCTCTAGCTGCCAGAAAGCATCCAGGTTCCTAGGCATCTTTCTGGCCAAGAACTTCGGAGAGGTTCAGCCTTGTCTCTATCAGTCCCTTCAGCTATATATTTGCCTATCATCAATCCCCATCCCTGCCTTCCATAGACCCAGTTAAGATGGTGACTTGGGAATCTATATCCTATAGAGCTAAGAAACCTTGAATTTTTCCTTTTGATTTCCATAGTATACTCTGTTGGATCCCAATGACCTTTAGTCTCCCTTGAGGACAGGCCTTTGTTAATCATTCTCTTTAAAGCAGCTGAATTCAAGTAGAAAAATAAAGTTGACCAAAGTTCCCAGAGAAACAGTCTTTTTCAGCCTAAAAACACGTTTACTTTCAGTTTCAAGTTGTCTGCTACACTTAACTCATTTGACCGGGGTTTTGGCTTTGATTCACCCAAATTCCTTTATTCTCATTGTCTTTAATCAGTTTGAATATTACTTCATTCAGTAGCTACAATATTTGCTTTTTTTACTGAGGTGTGGGACTCAATTCCATATTGTCACAAGAGTTCTGTTTCATGTTCCTGCCTAGAGGGGAGGGAAAAACAATCAGTAATCAAAGTATATTTTAGGCAATTTCCATCCTTCTTCTCACTACTCAGCCTCTCAATATTCATTAATACTTTGGTCAGTGTGGGATATTTATTTTTATTTTCAAGATTATAGACAATGGTGAAAGAATATTCCCTACAAGAACTCAATGATCTTTTCTAAAAACAGTTTTCTTAGGGCTCTGAGCCTTTGTTTCAGCAATCTGTCTCGTTGACACCTGTTCTAATCCTCAAAACTATCACAAACCATGAAGTGTGTGAAGGATTTTTTTGTTGCTGTTGTTGTTGTTGTTGTTTTCTTCTTCAAGTGAATGAATTACAGAGCCATAGTATCATGGATACAGGCAGAAATCATGAGATTTCCGTGTAAGAGACAAACAACTTTGTTATTCATGGTATGGAAGGAAGCATGGGATTCATATTTGCATCAGTGTATCTTTACCTTTTCTCCAACTCCCAAGGGTCCAATACAGAAGTATATCCAGATAGATGGCGCACCCATGGTAGGACAGTAACCAGCAGAGGACACTGAGCATAGCAAACTTCAGTATTTTGAAGTGGTACTAGTCTAGAGGCCCAATATTTACCCCCAGTGAGGGGTAGTATTATATTATACTGCTCTCAGTAGCAATGGAAAAAAATCCAGGACAAAAGCAGTTATTCCTTTCTTCACAAGATGTATAGAATCTAGAGAAGTTCATAGAGTCATACCAGCATTTCCTTTGTCATTAACTACCTGGCTGATAATGTCAGAGTTAGACTTCAAACTGTAGGTTAAAATCAATTTATTTAAATATTTCTTAATTGATTTCCCTTTATGTTTTAGTTATTTTTTCCCATTAACTTTATTGGTACATTTTAGGTATAAAATACATTTACATTCATCATTGGGATCTTGTACCATTACATGTATCTTAGTTCTTGTTTTTTCCCCTTCCCCTGCCCTCCCTTCACCCCTCCACCCTTCCCTATTTGCAAAGACTCTGTTTCCATTTTTTTCCTTTTCTCATATTTTTTTTCTTTCCCCTTCTTTCCTTTCCCCTACCCCTCCCACTTCCCCTACTCCTTTGGACCTTTTCTTCCTGTTACACAATAACAGTTACACATTTTTAGATTACAATATCAAGACTTAGAGAACATAACCACAGATTCTACAGAATTTAAAAGGATATAGAAAGCATATTACAAAAATATTTTTGAAATAAATTTGACAACTTCTATGAAGTACCTTGGATGACAAATTAATTAAACTGACTCTGGAAGCAATATAAAATTTGAATAGCACCTATTAAAGAAAGCATATTCCTACCTTGGTGACTGAATATTCTTCATATTACTGTTGCAACAATCACTCCATAATTCTAACATCTATATAATGCCTGTCATTTTATGAAAAATTTATAAATTGAGAATAATAGACCTTTATTTTTCTCATGTGAGTTCTGGCTGTAATCACAGTCATTTTTCTCTAGCTGTTTTTACTGCCCTGACTGTCTCCTTGAACTTTATATCTTTCTCTTTTGTATACTATTGACTTTCATTAATTCCATTGCCAACATTTCCTGTGTGTTATTCTTAGATTACTGTTGCTTTATTTTCTTGTTGTTGAGTGATACCCTTAGCCCTTTTAGAATTATTACTCTCTCTGATAGAAATCGTATGGGAAGTTTTATTTTCATCAGTCAATTGTGACAAAATTAAAGCTATGCTTTCTAAGCCCCCCTCAAAAAAAAACCTCCCTTCTCCTTTTTGCATTAAATGCAAGTTACTGCTATGCACATCAATTCACTTTCTTTTTTTTTTCTCAATGCACTTTCTGGCCCCTCAGAAAGCTATGACTGCAAACCCTGCTATTAAATAATAATATTTTATGTAAGACTAGATAAGATAGCAATAGTATTTAAGAATGTATATTCTGTTTCCAGACTACTGGGTTTTGCATGCTGGCTCTACTACTTATGTAGCTACAGGCTTGGCCAAATTCCTTCACTTGTTGTATCATTTGCAAATATGTAATGTAGAGTATAATAGGGATTACATAATGACATTTGTGAAGTACAATTACTATGAACTAATTTATTGTTCAATAAGTGTTAATAAAATACAATATTAATACATATCCATATATTATTTATCCAATATGTTTTAAAATAACTCTTTATGTAGACATACATTGTCTTCACTTTTCTCTCTTTTTTCCTTAAAATAAGTATTTTATTACTCTTGGTTCTAACCCCTAGGCTAATTTGTTAACAAAGTGGCACCAAGAGAATAATCACATTGAGGAAAACATCCGTGGTTACCAAAGGTGTGGGACAGTCAGTGTAACACAGGAAGTTGCATTAATAGAGAAAAGGCAAATTCTCTATTTGAAATGGGGAAAATTTTTTATAAACAAAGCAAAATTTGTTTTCCTGAAAGATATACTAATAGACACTATATCTATCTTCCTGTGTATTGATACTTGTACCTGAGACTGATGTTTATTGCAGAATGATTTTTTGTTAATAGACCAAAGTGACTTTCTCTACAAAGTTTCAAACAACGGATTTAAACAGTGAAAAATAAGTTATAATTTTTAATGTGCACCATACAAAAAAATAAGTAATAGAATTTTACATATAGCAAATTTAGGAGGGAGAAAAATAGACAAAGGAGGAGGGGAAGAGAGAAAATGATGCTAAGTAGTTAACTTTCACTTTCAGCTCCTCTGGAGCTGAACTAAATCATGAAGGAGACAAATACAGCTTCTACAGTTGAGTGCTTATGCCACTAGATAAAGGCCTACAAATGATATTGCATTTTTATGAACAAGATGATTCACCTGTTATTGGAATATTCTAAGAGATTTGGTTTATGAAAGCTAGAAAATGTAAGTGAGAAAGTATAATTCTATTATTGTGGTCTCTATGTTACTTTTATTGTATACCATGGTCAGAAATAAAAATTCAAGTAACATGAAGAAAGAACAAAATATAAGAAACAGTTTTCACACAACAGTGCCAACAAGGTAAAACTGAGTATTTAATCAAGGAGACCATACAGAAACCAGGTAAAAATGTGGAAGTAAGGAAGATTGTCATCCATAACACAACCTCAGAAGTCTCAACATGTGCAACATATATTAAACTAGAAGATGATCTAATGGGACGTCTTAAATTGTACCAAGGCCAGCGAAAAATTATATCTCAAAGCCTGTCTAAAGACAAGCACACAGACAGATAAAGAGGAGAGAGGCCGACAAAGAGAAAAAAGAAGATAGATTGATGTAATTTGCAAAGGCAAATGCTGGTTAGTATGTTCTTATGCCTCATTTAGTCAAGTTTATGGATTGTAATTCCTCCATTGATGCTTTCATTTATTCACTAGAATGCTGTCTAAAACCGTTAATTAATGAATGCAGAAGTTTATTTGTTCTAGAAAAAAAGGTTATATATTTTCATTAGTTTCTTTTCAAAATATTTTAAATATTTTATGTGCATTGATATTTGGATATTCAAATATGTTATACAATTAACATAATATTGTCAGTTTCCTCTACTTAAAATTTCTACTGTAAAATAAAAAGTAGAATATATAAAAGTTTCATAAACCAATAATTTTGCCTTAATATAAACAGATGTGAACAGAATCTTACAAAGATGGTTGAATAAAAATATGTAAACATTTTCATTAATGATTTCACCACCATTTTAAAATAGCAGATAGATCAAGAATAGACCCAATTTTTATACTAGGTTACATTTTTAATATTCTGTTCATTTATTGATATTGTAAGTTTGGTGCTTTAGTCTTTCATCTTTTATCAAAATGGAAAAAATATCTATGAATAATTAAACACATTCCTTTAATGCTTTTCCTGAATGAAGTAATGCTTACAAATCATAATTTCTTTTGTTGAGGTATTTATTTCTATTTTACAATATGGGCTAAACTACATCTAAGCATTGAATATTTTAAATTCACAAAGCATTTAATTATATGTGTTATGTCTTATTTCATTAACTCTTTGATAGTTACTTATATATGTGTTCCATATTCACCTGCATTTTACAAGGTATTGAGCATACTTATGATGTCTACTTTCTCTTAGAAACTTCTGTCAATAGCTTATAATATATTTGATACAATAGGTCCTCAGAGAAAATGTTTGATGAGAAGCATATCAGAATATTAGTTAGCAAGTTGTATACTCAAAGAAGGGTCAATGTAAACACCGTAAGGAATGTCTTTTCTATCCAGTTCTTATGGAAAACTTGAAATGCGTAACAACAGTGAACTACTTTGCACAGAAAATTTTATGCAAATCAAAATTATTCCTGTTTTAAAGATAAACATCAAGAATACTAGTTTTCTGTTTTTGACCAAAGATTAATAATGTATTTTAATAAGATAGAATTTTCAAAATCTCAATTTTTAAAGAGATATATAATGTTGAAAATAGTAATCTTATGCCATATAACGAGATAAAACTACTACAGAATACTTAATGTTTCCTTTCCTTTATTATAACTTAATTAAATTTCCTTCAGACTCATGGCACCATGTTTTTCCTGAGATAATATTTCCATTCTTTTTTTATATAAAATTATCACAAGTTTAATAACCAAGAAGTGGCTTAACCCTGTCCACAATAATGCAATATATGAACTAAATGTTCTTACAAATGTTTTTTCCTCACCATTAAAATTTTAACCCTTCAATTAATTGCTTACCACTGAGAAAATATGTCTTTTAAAATATGATTAAACAATTACATTTGTTTTAATTTTAAGTCATGAAGCAGATATTTAATTTTGTTACTTAAAAGATTCTACTATTTACATTCTGTTACATGGAGGGTCATGCCACATTATGACCTAATCTGTAAAACTAAAGCTCCTTTTGTTTCAAAAGAATATATCTGAAATATTTAGTCCATTATCAAATAGGGCCTATAGTATTCAGTGTTAATTCAAATTTTATTGAAGAGTTGCCTTGTGGACATTTTGGTTCCCTAAGTATAGTAGCAAAATCTCTATGCCTTAACCTATTTTGTAATTTGGAGCCCACAGGAATGTTTAGTTGAAATAAACCAATAAGTTCGAAATATTAATCATTGAAAGTTCATGGTCATTTGGGAATATTACTCACCTCTTCTCCCAGGAATCAATCTAAAAATGAGAAAGTTTCTGGCAAAATAAAGCGGAACATGATTCAGATACTATACGTCAAAAGCTGGACAAAACACTTCTGCCCCTTGCATAAAGAAATCACTGCTCTAAAAACCAACAAAAAGGAGATGAGATTAAATAGAACCCACAATGTATCATCTTCCATAAATAGCAGTTCTTATGATGAAACCTCAGAAGCCAAGAACAAATATTCTTTTGAGGTCCAAATTTGTAATAGTCTCATGGCTTGAAGAATACAAATTCTATGGGACAATATTGCCCATAACTTATCTAATTAATTAAAATCACCTAGAAGTGGAGGAAAAATAAAAAAAAAATTATAAGGAAAATTGCATGCAGCTATCTAAACAATATTTGATTTAAACTCAAATTAATCATATTAAGGAGAGAAAGGAAATTTATAAATATTAGGAAAATTATTATTTAATATATCTTGCCATTATCACTTTAATAATGAAGTAAATGAAAGAGTAAAATAAAAAATATATAATAGGAAATAGGGAGATAGATTTTTTGGAAAAAGGAAGTGGGCCAAGAGAAGGAAAAGTGACAAAAGGGAAAGGGGAGGGTATAAAATAAATTAATGTGCTTTATGCACATGTACCAATTCCCCACAATTATGTAATCCTTATGTACTATAAGCATGTACCAATAAAATATTTTTAAAATAATCTATTCAACAATGTAAATCTCCGCAAAGTTCATGATTGTGATGGTCAGGGTGGAGTTTCAACTTGATTCACTTTGAGATCTGTCCCAGGCATTACTTGAATATATTTACAGGTATTTCTGTGTGAGCTATGGAGGCATGGCTTTGCAAACTATATCTGGTCCCTTGCCCCTTTCTGTTATTTTTCTGCTCTGCTTCTCAGCCACCATAAATTAAGTAGCTTTGCTCCCCCTTGCCTTCCCACCATGCTTTCTTTGCCTTGGGATCAGCTGAGAATGGACTGAAATAATGAAAAAATTAAACAACTTTTCTTTTAAGTTGTATTAGGTATTGTATCCCAGTGAATAGAAAGTAGTTAATTCAGAAATTGTCACCAGAGAAGTGGGATTATTTCTGTGACTGCACGTGACTATGTGGTTGAATAGACTTAAACTGGATTGTGAAAGGAATTTGAGAAAGTTTGGAGATGGAGGCTGGAGAACTTCTAAATTTCTACAAGAGGAGTCTAGTAGGTGATTCTGGTCAGAGCTCCAAAGACCAGAGTGTTGTTATGAAAGTGAGAGTAAAGACCAGGCTTAGTGTGTTTCATTTGGGGCCAGGACTCCATTGGCAGTATCCTACAAGCCATATGTGTTACACACTACCAGAATATTTGCCTTTATTTTGTTCATGTCCTGGGAGTTTGGAAGAGACTGAAATTAAGAGTGATAAACTGTTAATCTGGCAGTGAATATTTCAAAGCAGCCCAATGTTCAAGCTCTGGTATGGACATTACTGGTTGCTTTCATCCTGTTTTACAGTGAGAATCAGGACAAAAATCAGAACTGAATAATTTGAAATATTCTGCTGGTACCCAGAAAAGAAATGAATGTAAAGTTGGAGCTAAAAAGACTGACTACTTCAAGATAAGCATTGAAAAGAAGCCAATTATAAAGAATCAGGACAATAAGAAAGAAGGCTTAAAGGTATGTCAGGAATCAACAAGACCTGACCTATGACAGGCTCCAGGGAACAAAAGTATAAACTTTTCATTTGAAAAAAGTGCTCCTGGGCCACTTTGCTCCACTAAAGTCACCTTGGACCTTGTCCAAGTAGCCCAGTTACTACTAAAAATGGAGGCAGACCTTGACACAATTCACATGGTGCTGATTTTATAGGCATTCAGAATTCATATACAGTATCCATGTTCAATATTCATATTGTATATGAATTCACCCATATAGAATTCAGAAGAGTTGTGGAATCATGGAGGGTTCTACCCAAATCCCACAAGAAGTCCTAGGAAGTCAGATAATGCACTTCTGAGAGGGTAGTGAATGAATCTATGACAGTGAAACTAAAGATTCCACGGAGACTGCAGGGCATCAGAAATTCTAGGAATGTGGATCATCTGCCAAGAAAAATTGAATGAACAGAGTTAGCCTAAGAGAGACACTATGCAGACTGCAAGCATCAATGCCATAGAGGCAGAGCTACTCAAACCTTTTGGAGTTCATACCATGCCAAAATTGGCTTGGGTTCTACATATTGAACTATAGGATTTCATGTTTGCCCTGCTGGGTTTTGGTCTTACCTTGGTCTCCTTACCTTCTATTTCCTTAATTATCCTTTCTAGAATGAGAATATTACCTTGTGCCATTGTATGTTGAAATTATTAACTGTATTTTTATTTTATAAGAGTTTACAGCTAAAATTTTGCTGTGCATCTTAGAGGAGACTTTGTATTTAGATTTTTGTAGCAATGCTGGAAGTGTTGAAATAGTATGGCAACACTTACAGATAGACTAAGTGCATTTTGTATCATGAGATAGGCATGAAGTTTGGGGGCATGAGGGGTAGAATGTTATGGCATAGATAAAAATGTCTGCTCAAATTCTCATGTATTCTGAAGTTGCCCTTTTGGGAGGGAACTGGCTCATAGGGCACACAATCATCACTGAATTTATTCATTGATGAGTTAATAGCTGAATGTGCTCCTAGGAGGTGGAATTTTGAAGAGGTAGGTCACTAGAGGTATGTCCTGGAAGAATGTATTCTTGCCTGTGGCTCCTACTTCCTCTTTCTCTGCTTCCTAACTTCCATTGTTGACTACCTTTCCTCTTCTATTCATTTTCGGTCTTGAAGTCAATTGACTATCAACTGAAAACATAAACCAAAGTAAACTTTTCTTTTAAATTACAGATGTAGGATATTTTGTGCCAAGAATGGGAAAATGTCTAATGCAAAGATCTATGTTGATATATTAAACTTATAATGTTATATTGGTTATTTTTATAACCTTGTGTTAAAAGACATTGACCTTCTTTTATGAAATGCTATTATATTTATTTACACACTTTTTTCAGCACAAATATTTCCCTAAGTATTTAGCATTACATATTTTCTTCCTTGCTATATAGAACCCTGGTAAATTGAAGATTTTAATTCTAATTAAGTCCTATTTTACTCAATTTTAAACGTTTCATCTCCTACATTTTCTGTAATTTCTAATAGAAAATAGGGAAATTTTTAAAAATATTAATTATGTAGGAAACAAAATATCTCCATGATGATTAAGCAAGCAAATATCACAGTGGAGTATGGTTTCTAATAAAATGACTTTGTCTTTTTTATTCTGGTTATGGAGATAAGCAAGTGCAGATATTCTACGTTTTCAGAGGCATACATGTTTAGCGAAAAAAATCTGAGACTGTTTTTGGTTTATCAGAAAGCAAACAGGGAAGATATTCTCTCTGTTGCATTTAAAGATGTAAAAGAGTAAACTCTTTAAAAGTTTTGGTAACAGTTCCTATCTAGAAGCAGTGATATTACTGATAGAGAAATTTAATATAAGGTTTTAAATTTCAGTCAAAACCTGAGATTAATCAAGTTTACAGGAAACAATGACTGACAAAGATTTAACTATTTCTAGGAAGTCACCACTCATTGTTAAACAGGTCTCATATCCCAAGCTTACTAATTTTGACAAATTTCAATGATAGAATTCCTGTTTTAAAATCCACTCAAATATTGCGTCCTTGGTATTTTTTCATTATTTTCTCTTAAAGAGATTTGCCAGCTTCCAAAAACACTCTAGAAAAATAGTCACTTATCCACCTTTTTTTTTTGGAAGAAGAAAATAAATGGTTGTTAGCACTTCTCGTGGAAAACTCAGAATTGGCATGGCTACCAAACTGAATACCAAAAATAAATCATTAGACTGCTTCAAGTAATGTTGAAATGAATGATACTACATATATGTAGTGATGAGTGGGAAACGATCATGTAATAAGCAATAGATGATAATATGGAAGATAGTTGCATGGTATTAAAGTCTACATTTTATATAAAATTTTACATGGCTTCTTATAGTAAGAGATCAAGTAGATAATCACTTTATAAAATTTCTCTTTCATTATATTTTAATTTTGCTGGTCAGGTCAATTATTAGGTCACTTATTCATCAATGTTATTAATTAAATTCATATTTAACAAGTGCATATTAGACCCCATATACTGGCCACAATATTTGTCCCATTTCTTCAATGAGAAGGTCATTTTTGTATCTGAAAAATAAGTTAATCTTTAAAATGATAATTTTGAAGTCATCCCTTCTTTTATTTATGGATGATAACTGAATACCATCATTGCATTCGTATACATGAAAGTAACAATTTATCTGTTAAATTATGAATCTGACTTAAAATGCAAGCTAATTTGGAACTGCTGAGAATGTCGTGGGAAGCAATTCTACTAGGCATTATTGAGCTCACGGCATCTGTTGCCTGTCATAATAGACATTTCAACAATTCTGATCACTGTGCCTTGTTATTGGAGTCACCAAGGACAACATAATACAGTCTAACAATAGATTGAACAGTACTTTACTCACACAGAGAAGAGCCAGAGAAAAATCATCTCCTAAAGTGGGTGTCCATTTCCCATGGCCAGAACATTTCTACTAGCAGCTGACAGAGGGCCATTGGTGTGTGTAACTTCCTTGCTGATTATGAGCCAAATGACCCTATTTCCTCCTCAAAGGGGACTATTAGAGCAGAGGGGTTGGCCAGGTGCCACATTATGCACATATTCAAACATAACAGAGGAGTTCACCCTGAATCTAAAACAGGGAAAGAATTTCCTAAACAAAATGATAAATCCATCATGGGCTGTGACATCTCTTTTTTATTTCCATAAAAGATTAAAGGTCCAAGCATTACCCCTATTCACGGAGTTTTTTCCTGACAGCCTAAACTTATTCCCTCCGCTTCTTCTACTCAACACTAGTTTGGGTCCTACCTAGCAGGATTGCTGCTGTCTCTGTGTCTCTGACTGAAACATTGGTGATCAACTTCAGAGCCCGTCCCTTAGCGAATTTCCACAATTAACTCATTGTTCAGCTAAAGTTTTCTCTCAGAGATACCCAACTGTACATACATTAGCCTTTACAAATGCTGTTCATAAGAACTGTATTTCACAATTCTTACTATTTATATAATAAACTATGGATACTAAAATATGTGGCTTTATATGTACATTTCATTCTAAAACCCTTACATGAAGAGTTAAATTTTTCATGTTTATTAACTGTCAGGAGACTAAGAAGAGGAAATATTTTAGTGTTTTGTAGTAGAGGAAAGAATCTGATATTTTTAATATTTTAAGGACAAAGAATACTACTATATCAATAGCAGTGTACTATAACATTATAACAACTTAAAAGAGATCTTGCTCATTCCTGAAGAATACAAATTATGTACAGATTCCTTTCAGTGTTTTAAGAATATGCTGTGCAAAATTCTTTGATGATTTATAGTTCTTGTTCACTGTGCTCCTGTTAATTACCTTTTGGGAAACATTTAGAATAATGATGAGATAATTTTTGTTTTGTTTTATTTTTAATCATTAACATAACTGAAAGTAGTATTTGGCCTGGGTATTCAAGGTACTGTATAGAGGTGTCTAACAAGGATATTCTGTCCCTCTGCTCTATACTTTAAAATTTCTCCTATATTTTTCTCTGCTATGATATATATATATTTTTAAAAGTGAAAGCTATGATGCAACAAAAGGGAAGATGCCCATGAAAAGTTCAGCCTTGGCATCACCATGAAATAATTGAAATGCTAGCTTTTCTTGGTTGGCACACATCAAAATGTAGCTATTGCTCCAAGTTTTAACTAAAAACCATTTGTTAGGACCTCTTTTTACTTTCAGGGATGGATGTCATGATTGAAGATCAACCTACTCTTTGGATTTGGCATGTTAAGTAATACCCAAGCTATTTCAGGGTGAGTTGGTTGGATAAATTTATATGCTAGGGATAGTATTTACTAAATTAAAGATTAGGATGGGAGATAATGAAGAAAGAAAATCAAACTGCTCAACAACTCTACCTACATGTTGTACTTTTGAGACCCTTTAAAAATAGCATTGCATGCTGGGATCAGTGGTGCATCCATGTAATCACATCACTTTGGAGGCTGACGCAGGAGGACTGGAGGTTTGAGTCCTGCTTGGGGAAATTAGAATAAAATTTTAAATAAAATTAGAAAGGGCTGGAGAAATAGCTCAGTGCAAAGGCCCTGTTTTTAATTTCAAATCATAAAAAGAGTACTGAAATAATGTAAGAAGTGATATTCAAAGGTAATTAAATATGATACACATTAAAAGCCTGAAATTCAGAAGTGATTTTGTGTAGAAAATTTATAGATACGAAAATATTTCTGGGGCTGGGGATTTAGCTCAGTGGTTCTGGCACCTGCCTCACAAGCACAAGGACCTGAGTTCAATCCCCGGTACCAAAAAAAAGAAAAAAAAAAAAATAGAAACTATTTCTCCAGAACACTAGTTTTCAAAATTGATACAGTAATGACCTAACAGTTGAGTCAGAAGTTGTCTTTCTTCATACAAATTCAGAAGTATATTTCAATTCATCTGTCAAAAATGAATACACATCACAAGAAAATGGCAAGATTAGCAGTTAAAGTAACTAACATGTATCAGCCCTAGTTTGGTGGGCAGTTTTATTTTTGTTGCTGTCTCTAGTAATCACACATATATGAGTCATTTAAAAGCCAATCTGGCTGGTTCAATGCGTGCTGTTTTATCATATTTTGTCTTTGCCAGCATGCACATTTACCCGTAAATGGTTTGCATCTGTTCTTTGTAATTTACTGATTATGTGAAGGCCTTTGTGTCCTCCTTGTTTATTTCCAAAAGACAAGAAAAAGCTTAATTTCCAAAAGATTTAAGGAATTATCTAGATTGCTTAGAAAACTTCATTTGCATACTATCCTTAAAAGTGAATATAAAATCTTTAAAAAATATTAAACATTTAAAATCTATTTAAGATATTTTATATAATTCTACAAATTTAGCTTATATAGTGTGATGGATGGCTCCTGATATTTTTCAGACATTTGCTAGTATTGATCATTTTGTTTCCAAGCCAAAGATAGATTTTGTTTATTGAAGACTTGTTTATTAAGGCAACCATATGTCCCAGTCTCAAGACAGTTCCCATTTTCACCTGTCATCCTGATGTGATTATTAATGTTCCTTCTTTTTCCCTCAAAATTATACATAATCAGATGATCAATTACATAGTCATTCTAACTATGGGATATAACTGTTGAATTAGTTACATGAGAGATTAGAAAATATGTTATCCCCTACCCCCATGAGGGAAGCTTCACATAAGGCTGTTTACTTTTAAATATGTAGGAATCAAAAAATAAAAGATTTAGAGTCCCAGGGATTTAGCTCAGTGGTTCTGCTGCCTGCCTCGTAAGAAGAAGGACCCAAGTTCTATCCCTGGTACCAAAAAAAAAAGGTAGATTTAGAAATTTATCAGTTAAAAATGTAGGAATTCTGCTGCACTTAGGTTACAGTTATCATTTCTGTCTGTTATGGTTTATATTATATATTCTGTCTGTTATGCTTTATATAAAGCCTTAAGAGCATTCATAAGTGAGGCTTTGGGGAAGTGATTGGATCACAGGGGCATAACACTCCCAAGTGGATTAGTCCACTGGTGAATTTATGCTAACTGTGTTGTTGGGAAAAGGAGCCTAGTTAGAGGAGATGGGTCACTGGGGGTGTGGCTTGCCTTCATACTCTCTGATCCCCAGTTGTCATGCTGTGAGCACTTTCTCCTCTACCATGCCACTATGCCAAGCACTCCAACCTTGGAGCCAGCCAATTATGAACTGAAACCTCTGTAGACTTTGAACTCAAATAAACCTCTGTAGACTTTGAACTCAAATAAACCTCTCCTCCTTTAAGTCATGAGTGTTGGGTATTGTGGTCAACAATGCAGAAAGTTACTAAAAACATGATTGGGTACTATCTAGCAGATTTTAGTTTTTTGATCCAGTGCAAAATAGAATCCTATTTAAATTTTTCCATTGTCATTCTTCAAGAAATGTGCCTTCACCAATATGATAAAGACGATTTTTCCCTTTTACTACTTATAAATTGCATCCAGTCTTGCCTATTGTAGGTATTCGGTATATGCTTTACTGATTTCTACCAGGCTTACACACACTGAAACCCATGATACTTTCTAATTTTATTTAAATCAGTTAGTTTAGAGAGCCAGGAGCTTGAATGATCTGCAATTGCCCTTCCAAATGAGCAGAAAGCTATTTAACTAGCATTTTGTACAATTTAATTTGTTAGCTAAAATGCTGTCTTTCAGGCTGGAGAGTATTCTAGAGACTGAGACTGAGAAATCTCTCTGTAAATATCTTATACTTAGTTTAGTTGTTAAGGTTACAAAAAGATCTGGCATTGTGAGATATATGAACAGAAAATGACACTGAAAATAAGAATAAGGATTGACTTCCTGAACACAGATATATTTTGAATGTTCCTATTGTGTTTCTCACTTCTCAAAAAAGACATCAAGAATTAACCACACTGGATTTTAAGTAATGAGTGGTTTATATGGAGAATTTGGTTTTTATTATTACCAAAACTGCATCTGCTTTCTCAATTAGTGATCTCAGCATAAATTGTCCTTAAGAAACCTGTAGATGTCTGCCTACATGTAATCCATTTATATAGATTCAGCATTCAATGAGAACTACAGCTGATTCAAATGTGAAATACTGGCATTTTCTTGGGAGATATTCATAGAAATGGAAAGGGCACATCATACTTTCTTGCAGAGCTTTCTGGCAATGATCATTAAGTCTTACTGTGTAGACCAAGTAAGTATATTATTTTTTGAGCTACCAAGATTGTTGATATCATTAGATATCCATTTCACAAAGTGTAAAGAATGACAAATGCCTTTTCAAATTTATGTTGTATACTGTAACAGGGATTGACATTTCTGAATGACTCATAGATATCTTTTCTGTAAGTAGATCAGTCCTAAATGCAGACATATTTTAAGAACACCCAAAGAGTCAGAGTCTCTTAGGCACCCAGAGTGACTTAGGTGGTTTTTAAGGAAATCAAATACAGGACTCTATACATGTAGCCATTTTAATTGAAAAAATTAGCTATAGGCCTGTGCACATTTGTAGTGTGTATACACATTTCTATGTTAGAAAATTCTGTGGAAATAATTTTTAAAACATCAATAAAAAGATATCTCAATACTTAAAACTGATTCTTTGTCTGTTGATTAAATAAAACCATTACAAAAAATTCTGTCTGTTCATATGAAGAAAAAATTATAATAAGAAAGAAAATGTTTCATATTCCTTTATTTTTTGTGTGATGATTTGATTTCTAAGTGTCTTTGCATTAAACCAAATAACATTATTATCTACTGTATCTAACAATAAGTCATAACTAATATATACAGAGAGAGAAAATCAAAGATTTAATGTTTATCTATCAAGAGAAATGTATAGATGGTAGGGTTACAATGTGTTTTACATTTCAATTACTTCTTGGAAAATCATGTATTTGGACGAAATAAACAAGTAAATGGTGTTAAAAAATATTTAATTGGGAAAATATTAGGTTGAAATAAAACTAGTTCCTTCATAAACTAATTGAAGTTCAAGGTAAACAATAATGTAAAACAATAAAGTAATCTCTAACTAGAGAATTTACACTGGATCATATCTAAATAAGGCAAATGGCTCTCTGGAGCCAATCAAATACTTTCTTTGCTTTATTTCCACATTCAGCCTATAATTACTTTCTGATCCTGCGGCTCTTTTATCCTGGAAGTGTCTGAACCCCTTCTACTTTTTAGAGTTGCTTAATTCCTAGATCCTTTACTTCCCAAATGAATTCTATAAAATTTATTTTGTGTAAAATTTTAAGAGTGGAAACTAATCAAATATTTTTAAAATGCAAGAATGTTATTGTTACAAATGATAAAATATGGAAAGGAGGGAATGAAAGTGGAGAAAAAATAATGAAAAATCTCGGGGCAACCTGAATGATCTGTGAGAGAAGAGAGGCAGAGAACAAACCTTTACACAATCTTAAATCTCAGATAATGGAGAAGTGAACAGAAATATGAAATGTTTAGTGCAAACACCACACTTCTAATTCTATGAAATTTTCTATAGACACACAATCCCCTAAAATAACAAAACTCTTTTGAGAAAATGCATTTTAGAAATTTTTGAAATTGTGTCTTTAGTTTCAACAACATAAAACTTAAACTAATTAAGTAGATGCCAGCAGCTAGAGTGATATGGTTGTTATCTGAGCTACATATGTAAAAGAAATGCTATAAGGAACTTGTTAGATCAATATCATTATTAGGGATCATTTTGTATGAATAGAAGTGGAATTTCTGAGGTAAAAATGTGTCTGTGTACCATAAAAATGATTTATTAACTTAGGCTTTGAAGTACAGTACTTGCTTTCATCCTAGTACACTTAGCTTAAATCCTGTTATAATGGATTGAAGTTTGCTGGTAAAAATCTCTGTACTTGGCTAAGTGGTGATCACAAGATTCCACATGTGGGAAAAACTGCATAGACCTAAGTGCATGTGTGTGCACACACACATACATGCACCCACAGACATGTATGTTCATGTAAAATTGTAAATTCTGAATAATGTAAAAGAATCCAAATCTATCTATATTTCTTCATTGTGATACTTTACTATATTTGTGCAAAATGTTTCCATTGAAAGAAGCTTGGTGGGGACACACTTGTATCAGATCAAGTATCTTTTCATTTAGGTTGCCTCCCACTTAGAGGAAGCAGAATTTTTTTTTCCTAATAAGTGTTACAATGCCCTGGTCTGAATGCCCTGAATGCACAGTATTGTTTGTAATTCTACCTTCCCACTAAATTGTGAGGTTCTTGAGCAAAGGTTCTCTTCGTTTTTGCCCTTTCAGAAGCTAGCATTGTCTTTCCAGAACCCATCCTGTCACTGAGTAGGTATTCCATGAATAGATCTCCCAGAAATGAATAAAAGCAAAAAGGAAAATTTTGTAAAGTAAAAATAAGCACTCCTAGGCCTTCTTTTGAGCTCGGCAGACTTACATTTATTGAAGATAGATTATTTTAAAGAGAAATGCTATATTTTGTGGGTTAGCGACTCAGGCAATACAGTTTATTCTCTTTTATTATTAAGTAAATTAATCTACTTCTATGTCATCTAAGAACATGTGCTCAACCAAGTGCAGTTATTCATCCCTATGATTCCAGCATTTAGGGCAACTGAGGCAGAATCATGGCAAGTTGGAGACTCACCTGGGGAACTTAAGGAGCCCCTATCTCAAAGAAAGTTAAAAGGGTTGGCGATGTGGCCTAGTGGTAATGTGCTCTGGTTTTGATCACCAGTCTCACACACACACACACACACACACACACACACACACTCCACTAAGTGGAAAAATGTTTAGTACTATATCTTAAATAGAGACAAGAAGACAATCTGATTTCTGTTGAGGGAACAGAGGGAATCTGATATTTGGCTCTCATATTTTGTTACTATTTCTGTATTCTCAATGTAATTTCTTATCTGAGAGAGGAATTGTGCCCCTAGTTCCAGAATAGAGAATGCCCCTTGTAAATATATGAGATGAATTATGAAGACCACTCTCACTTCAAAGTGAATTTTATTGTGTGATCTTGGATATTCATTTTAAGAATCATACATAGAAGCCTGACTTTACTATAATACTACATTTGTTAAAAAATATGACAGCTTCCAACTTCCATTGGTCTGGTACTAAGGATTGAAAGTTAAAATGCAAAAAATAAGAAATATTTTAAAAATTTTATCTTTGATAATTCAGATAATGTCATATTGACAGTGTAGATATTTGTTATATTCTTTTATCTTTTGTCATTTCATTTCCAGAGACAGTAGTATTGTTCATATACTTGAGACTGCTTTGTGAGACTTGAAACTATCAAATATCCCTCTATCACAGATTACTTTGAAACTCTTTTAATCAAGACAAACAGAGGTAAACAGTATAATATTATACATAATAAAATAATATTAGAAGAAGCTTATCAAATTTCTGAACTTCTTACTTAGCATATGGAGTTGTTTTTTTTTTTAAAGAAAGGGTCTTCTTATGCAGTTAGAATGGCCTTGAACTCTTTATGTGTCCCAGGCTGGCCTCAAACTCAAGACAATCCTGCCTCTGCCTCTTGAGTACTGGGGGGTTATAGGAGTGAGCCACCATGCCCAGCTCAGTATATGAATGTTATAGACCAAAAATATATTAGACTACAGAACCATGGCTGATTGATTTTTATTTTCAAAAATGTTTGATTATCTACATAAACATTTTTTAATTAAAAAAGACAGAACACAATAGACCAGGGCACTTTCATAAAGTAAACATATTCCTGGTACCAGCATCAGACAAGGAAACAGCATAATTAAGAGTGTGTAGGGGCCGGGGATTTAGCTCAATGGTTCCCTTGCCTGCCTCACAAGCTCAAGGACCCGAGTTCGATCCCTAGTACCAAAAATAAAAAAAGAGTGTGTATGTAGATCCTAGCTAGTCTCAGTTCAATTTACCATCACCAACATGCCAAGAATAAATACCATTCTGAAATCCAACTCTATAGAATAACTGTGTCTGTTTTAAACTTTACATTAATTAAAACATGCAATATGATCTGTCTTATGAATGATTTATTTTAGTCAACATATATTGAGGTTGTAATTTTAGCTCATTTATTTCTATTGATGTATATGACCAGTATTCTTCCCTATGAGTGTCCTGCTATCATCCTTTTATCATTGATTTATATCTGGGTTAGTTCCAGTTTTAGATATTTTGAGGAATGACTTTATGAGCATCCTTATGAATGTCTTTTCACGAACTGAACTTTGCACCTTTGAATTATATGTAACAGGAATGCAGTATTTGAGGAAATAGACAATGTGTATGTTTAGCATTGCCAAAAACAACTGATATATATTTATTATACATTTAGATATCCTTACTTATCAAACATGAGTTCAAATTTCTCCTATTTTTATATTAGGTTATCTTATTTGATTGTTATTGCTATTGTCACATGTATTGTTCTCGATATTTTGATTATCTTCAAAAGCTTTTTTAATGGTATCTTCATTAAAGTATTATTAATCAGTTTTCTTCTTTGTTCACACTTCTTGTGTTCTAAGAAAGTTGTGCTATCTTGAGGTCATTAAAATATAGTCTGATTATATATGTATATATCCATGATAATTTATATTTATGATAGTCCTATTATTGCAAGTCAATATATATATAAATTGTGTTGAGTATTCACACATATAATCAAAATTTCTGATGTTTAAGCTCATGAAGTATTGGCAAAAGATACACCAAAAAATGAAGGTAACATTATAGAACATATAAAAAGAGATCCAAGTGCTTATAGTCAAATTAATGACAGAGGAGAGTCTGCAGTGAAATTATGGTCTTTTAATAATGTATACATCCTTACACACATACGTATGGTGTCAGTCCTGTATACACATACATACTATAATTTTACAAAAGGTAATGATATATGATAAATATTTTATACATATTTTGATTTCCAAAACATGCCACTGAAATAGTGTAGTAGAAAGCAACATTACTAGAGAACAGTTCAAATAGTTCTTTAGTGCGTTTGCTTTCATAATTTAACAACTGTATTCAACTAATGTGCTATAATAACAATACTCGAAAGTTCAGTAACTTTAATGCAATAGAAGTTTACATTTCACTCAGACACTCAGATAGAAGTTTATTGTGAATGTTCATTTAGTAGAGTTCTCTGTCTGAATGGAATTCCCCAGCTAGATGAATGTTTCTCAGTGCTAATTCTCATGACTGAAGAAACACTTGAGTAATTTGTAGAGGGCTAACCATTTCTGCCATATCAGCTAAGAATGAGAATTTTGACATAGGTATTTGTAAAAATCCACATAGTTGCCTTCATAGTTGGTATGATATCATTTAAAGGCAAATTAGAAATAAGTTTCCAATGAGCTATTTAAAAATTTGTGAGTAGTGTTGAAGTCCCAAATCATCTTGATTAAAGAATTTGTTTCTTTTCAAACATATGTTCAAAGTGATACAATATAAACATTTTTATCACTTCCAATTTACTCAATTTTGACTCAACATTACTAATAATATAGATATTGTATACTATCTTAGAGTAAGTACTGAAAGGATGTTGCATGACGCTTGAACTCAAATCCCACTTGTATAATTCATCAACAGCACAACTTAATCTCTATGCTGTTCATAGTTTTTTTTTCAAAAATTGGAGAGTAAGACACTTTCCCATGATGTGTTTCTGCAGGTCAAACAGGATAAAGAGAATAAATACAGAATCAAGTGCATGGAACACAAAACAGTATATAATTGAATCTATTGTATTTTATTATTTTTAAGCAGAGTTTTAAGCCTTTAAAGAGTGCCACTTAAAATAACTACTACATTAGCACTCCGAAGTGGCAAGCTTAAATCTAGAGAAGGTAACAGATTTGTCCAAAATAACACAATATATTGTTGCTGGCAACTGAACGACAATCCCAACTCTCTGATTCTCAACTCTCATTCTCTAAAGTAGCTGCTTTGGAGGTCTATTTAGAATTGTAAATATAGCAGTGTTATACAACGGGATCTTGAAATATGGCTTGGACATTAATAAAATCACTATAGCTGTAAAAATTTGGATCTACAATGATAAAATTAAGCCCAACATTTTAATACTTTAAACCCATTAAACGATTTTCAGTACAAAGATTTAATATTTCCATTAAATGACACAACCACTCCTCAAAAATTCTCAACTTGTCAGGAGTCTGTGATTTAATTTTGACAACAAAATAGAATATAGATATTATTAAAATCTCATTATTCCTGAGAAAAATTACATTCTTTTAATGACAATGACTATCTAAACATTAAATCTGAATGTGATCTACGATGCCCTCTTATATGTATGTTATTCCCAAAAGTTGCATGTATATTTAGAAGTATATTTTCATAGATAATGTTTCTTAAATTTTTATTTCACTTTAATAGATAGAATCTCAGGCTGGTTAGCATACTGTGACAGAGCAAGAGAAGACATGTTTTGTATGGTAGCATTGCATAAGAGAGAAAAGTCCATACTATTAAATTGTTGGAGTAGGGGCATACTCTGGGGGAGGCAATTGAGAAAGATATTCATCAACAGAAGAGGTCCATACATACAACATAAATGCATAAGGGGAAGAAAGAACATTTCAAATTACTTCATCCTTTCAGTATTCATCATGCATTGTCTGTTTTAATAAGCTCTTAGTCAAATAAGAAAACTACTTATGACCTTTTATGTAAAATTTATACAAAAGGAAAATGAGTTCTGTCATGTATAGGAAGAATATGAGTTAGGTGAGGTACAGTGTTGTAACATTTTTCTCTAATGTTATGTGTACATCTCTTGAGTTCCTTCTATGCCTCACATGTTGCAGTGAATTCTCATCATTTTCTATTTGACATAACGTAGCAACCTGACAGACACAAACCTGCCCAATGTTGTGCAGTAAGTGATGGAAATGAAATTCAAACTGAGACAATGTTGGCTTCAGTGACCACATACTTAAGCTCTAAACTGAATCAGCTCTCACAAGAGCCTATGTGCCTCATCATTCACATTTGTTATATACAGACTGGCAAAACTTTATTGCCAGCAGTAAGGACATACTTATTTGAAAGTGGATTAGCTGCACAATGACAGCATTTTGCCAATTCATAGTATTTTCTTCATAACAATCAAGGATAGAGACCAACTCTAATTACCTTCAAAAAACACATTTAAAGGAACTCATTCAATATAATTAGTAAATTTTCGGAGCATCTGATTTAATATATCATTAAATTATTTGATGGTTGCTAAGTCTTTTTATGTGACAAAAGCAGTCGATATTTTTCACAAAAATAATCTTCTAAACTTACACAAATGATCATAAATAAAGTATAATTATTAGTAGTGGTAAGAGGGAAGAGAGAAAGAAAGAAATTGTCTAATGAGCATTTTAGATACCGTATACCAAAATGGTAACTGAACGAAATTATTTCATTTTGTTTTATTAACCTGGGCTGTTAATTTTAATTGCTCACATAATATTTAAGATGTTTTGGTGGTCAAAAGTGAAATGCTAAGCCCAATTCTGTTAAAATAAATTTAGAAACAAATATAGGTGTTTACTGAACAATGTGCTTCTAGAATGGCTTCTTCAGAAATACTTACAATTTTACGAATAAAGACACCAATAGAATTGCAGATTTTATTACAAAAAATCTAAAATATACATATATACCTCTCTATATACATATGTATTTGAATGAATTTATTTATATCTATCATGCAATTTTTGTGGTTATAAAAATATTGCAGAAACTTCAAAAGATATAAAAATCGGGTCATACTTATGTAAACAAGAGTAGTTCATATTAGAATATTTTAATGTAAATGAGGAGGAAACAACAATGTCTGGAAAGATGTTTTCCAAACTATTCATATTGGTTACAGGAAAAGCAGACTTTCAAATTTATAATGGGACATTTAATATAGACAACACTTGAAAGAAGTCCGTTGTTTACCAACTAAGATTATAATGAAGTGTAGCATATGTAAGGTAGATTGTCTTTGCACTACGTATTGGAACACCAATGGATTTCAAAACTGGAAGTATGAATTCAATAAAGCTCTAAGAAAGAAACAGTATCCATAGAACCAGTTTTACAAATAAAATGCTCTTTCTTAAAAAAAAAAAATACACATACATAAATCAGGGTTTACCAGTAGATTTCAGAGCCTTAATGTGCTTGTCAAAACAAGGAAGAGCTAGGTCAATATAATGATTTTTTTACTGATTGTATCATTTAAAAGTTATTATGTTGAATCATCTATGTTTTAATATAATTTCTAATATACTTGCAACAAAAATATTTTTCAATTTAATTAAAAACTATCAGCAACTGAAATACTGTAAAAGAAAACTTCAAAAGGTTCAGAATCCAAAGCATTGTATATTTCCAGAAGTTACTTTCCCATTATTTAGTCAGACATTGATCTACCATAAATTTATTTTCTCTCATTATTTTTATGTTTGAAGGTCTACTTTTATGATTTTATATATAATAGATATTGAAATATTAAAAAGTTAACTGTCCCATTCATGAAACTTTTGAGATGCTTGCTGTAGAATTATGGGGTAACCCTAACCCTACAGTGACCAATTCTTTGTTTTCATTTTTTATATTGAATATAGTGCATGGCAGAATTGAATATATTGAGCTGTTCATGTTTCCTTTAAGTACTGAGTACTCTCTACTGGAAAAAATACTTTTTCCACAGTATATCCTTTGTTTGAGTGACAAGAACATTTAAAGACTAATGATGAAATCTGAATTTCATTCACATCTGAGTTTGTATAATCTCATATAATTGAAGGATAAATAACAGGAAACCAAAATATCTATATTTATAGACTTATCTTGTTTTAACCATAGTGCTTCATTGCATCAACTATTATAAGAAGGGGTAGACATGAACAGCTTAATAAGCAGTAATTTAATTTGTTATATATAGACTTAGATTTCAAAGCTACAATGTGATTAGTTGGAATGGACATAGAGTCATATCATTATCTTTAGAGAAATATACAGATCAAGAAGAAAATGTCAGTCAGGATACTGAGTCATTCTATCCAAACATATATTTTACATTTGAAAACAAAAAATAGCAAACTTTAGTGTTTCTTGCACAAAACACTATGAGGTCCACTAAAATTGAAATATATGAAATCAAATAGATACTGATGAAGAAAGTATTTGAATTGATTTATTTTACATGAAGACATTTGTGTTCAAATTTTAATCACTTTATGAGTTATTTAAAATTTTAAGAAACAACTGAGACAATTTTTCATATTAAAATACTTCATATTTGTTTTATTTGGTTTTTTAATTCTTAAAATTTAAAAATAAAATGAATCTATTTGTTATATTCATATTTACATCCAATAAATGGATATAAAGATACATAAAGATTATCATAAGTTTAATTTTATAGCATTGCACATGGATCAATTTTTATTCAAATTCACTTGTAATTTTTTTCAGTGAACTTTTTTAATTTCTGAGGCAATAAACTTTCAATAGCAATAGAGAAGGAGAATCAAGGCACTCTGTCTCAGACACAGCAACTATATGTCAGGATTGCTTGGAGACAGGAGAGACTTACTATTGCAGGGAAAAAAGTAAGGAAAAATTTTCCAGTAGCCCTGATTATGGCTATAGGAACCTGCTGTCCTAGCCAGGAGAGTCCCTTAGTCTTGATAGTCCTTGTGAACTTCTTGAAGGATGATTTGAAAGGAAAATTGGATGCTTTTATCTTATTCAAATAGAGTTTTAGAAATACTCATTATTCATGAAAGCATTTACTTAAATCTTGTGTACATTACCAGTGTTGCAAAAGAAAATTGATAGCAAAGTGTTTTTTAGAATCCCAACCTGAATTTCCATAGCTTTTAGAAGTTAAATTACCTTCAGCTAAATAAAACAACATAATTTAAAAAACAGAAGCCCATAAATTATATTGCTACAAAAATAATACCACAAAAATGCTAAGGTTAAAGGACATATTTGATTCCCATTTCTTCCTTTTACTTGCAGTACATTTTACTTTAGGTGGGCAATTTTTATTTTCCTTAATAATATCTATTAAGCTGTATTATACTTATTTGATTTTATTGTTATTAGAGTTATGGCCTAAGTATGATAATTTAGTTATTGCTAAAGTCAATCTAAAACATAAAGAGAGTTCAATTGCATATTTTAAATGTATAAAGTAATAGTTGTACTATTTGTATTAGGAAAAATTAATATATTTTTCAAGGCAAATATTTCAGATATACAATAAGGTTTTATTTATACACTTATGTCAGTGCCACAGCAATGAAGATATAGAACATTATCATAATGTTTAAATGTTGCCTCTTATCACTTGTTGGTTATCGCTTCCCTTAACAGTTAGTAAATTCTATTTCCATAGAGGCCTTTATTGAAATTCAAATAAACTGAATAATAAAATTTACACTCTGTCTGAATTCTTTCATTTAATATTGAATTTTCATAATTAATTCATGCTTTTGCATATAACAAAACATTCTTTCATATCCTCAAGAATATTTCATCATTCGAGCATACCATGACTTTTTACTCATTCTCTAATTAATGGAGATTAGTATTACTTTTATTCTTTGACTATGATGCCTGTTTATATTTCAGTCAAGTTTTTTGGCACATATACACTTTCTTTGTTCTCAAAATATATATATATCTATAAGTGTGAAATTGCTTTATCAGAGAGTAGGTTAAATTTTAGGAGAAAATGAATAAATTGTCCAAAGTAGTGCATTATTTATGTTCCCATCATCAATTTTGTCTTTCATATCCTCACCAAAATTTGGTATTATTAATATAAACTTGTGTCCTTTTAATAGTATATAGTACTATCACATTTTGGATTTAACCAGAATTTTCCTAATTACTAAAGACACTGAATACCTATACGTTTTCTTAAATACTACTTCTATATCTAGTTCTTGAAATACCTTTGCAAGCATGTTGCCCATTTTTTATCAAGCTGCTTGAATACTTATTTATTTTGGGGATTTATTTATATATTCTAAGTACAAGTCCTTTCATCCTAATTTTGATTTTCAGCTTTGTACTGTTATCTTTTGATGGTAGAACTTTGTGAGTAAATCTCTGGATTTCCATAAGACTACAAAGTTTCCTCAAAGGTATAAATTTCAGTGCTAATACCAATATAGTCCAGAGAAAATGAGATGACTGATTACACAAAAGTTTAATTCATTCCTTCATGTTTGATATTTTTTGTGTCTTCCTCCAGAATTTTCTGCCATACAGCATGTTTTCTTCCATTTTTATACTTCTTACAAATGCTTCTAATTTTTTCCATTGAATGTTTGCTTTTACACTTTTAAAAATTAAACTGTACATATTTTAAAATTCTAATCAAAATATAGTTTGTATGTATAGTGCAGTTTGTATGTATATAACATATTGATATATTATAATAATTATATATTAAAATATAATAATATATAATACTAATATATACATTATATATATAATGTACAAACCAGGGTAAATAGATCTGTTTCAAATTTTTCATTCCTTTGTGGTGAAAACTTTCAAAATTCTTAACTCAACTTTCTTTGAAACACATCGTACATTATCATTTTAGTCATTCTACTGTGCAATAGAACACCAGAAATCATTTCTCTTAACTATAACTCAGTGTCTGTTGGCCTGGGTTTTCCCACTTCTTTCACTCTTCTCTCCCTCAAGCCTCTAGTAACCAGTATTTAACTCTCAATTCCTGTGTGATCAGATCAACATTATTAGGTTCCACATATGAATGATAATGTGCTGGTATTTGTCTTTCTTGGACTATTTCCCTTCACACGTCTTCCAGTTCCACTTAAATTGTTGCAAGTGACAGTGTTTCATCTTTTTGAAGGCTGAATATATTTATTTCATTGAGTATATGTACCACATTTTCTTTACTCATTCATCTGTTGATGGACATAAGTTCATACCACTATCTGGCTCTTCTGAGTTGTGCTACAATAAACATGGGATTGCAGGTATTTGGCATGTTAATTTCATTTCTAGCTATTGTATTACATTTTAAAACTACTTATAGAAAATTACTTAAGAAGATAAAAGAAGAAGCATAAGAATGGTGCATTTTCAAGTCTATACAATCTCATAAAGTAATAAATACAATAAATTTTCATGATAGCTTTGTATGATTTTGTTATTTTCTAAGTTGTTTTTAATGATCTTGTGCTCTTTTCTTGGTGTAGTTTTTTCTCAGAAATTTTAATTATCTCAGAACCTGAATGATCATATAAAGCAAATGAACAACTTTACTCTTTAACAAGGAACACCTCTTCTCCATTCTAACACTTAGACCATAGATACGATTTCCACGGCATTGGTAGCTATTACATACATGTGCAAATGTTAGCCATTATTAAACTTCTTAGAAGTACAATTTTCTTTGCTGAAAAATGAGAATATTGGTATTTTTATTACAATTAGGTAAGATAATTTTTATAATATAGAAGTAGGTTGCTTTCATTAGGTGGTAGCTATTATTACTAAAACTATGGGAGATACTGTGTATGCTCTTAAAATTCAATGCAATAAGATATGGCTACTAATAATTCAGCATTATCCAGTGTATATGATAAATGAACTGGAAGGTTATTTGCTGAAAAGAACATGTGGAGGTCTTTGATTCTCTTGGCTTAATAACTTGTACTGCATGTACTTGTTATTTGTCTTATTAAACTCCTATGACTATCATTTCTTCACTTGATCTTAGCCAAAAGGCCAAGAAGCGATGATGACTATCATTTCTTGCAGTCTCACTACTGGAAAATCATGAAAATCATGCCTAACATACAAAACAAATTTTTTTTTTTATTTCACTGGTACATGATGTCTGCAATGTGTATATGTATACTGTCAAAGAATAATTCCAGCTACAGATATATTTTTACTTGCATGATTTAAAATTTTCAAGACCAATGCCAATTATTGTTAGTGAAGCCTTTTTTAACAACAACAAAAAAAACCAATTAAATAAACAAGCCTTTTTGTGTGAAAACAACTACCCATGTTGAGTGAGTTTCCATTTGTTGAGACTGATCAGGATATTAGCATGTACCAGACCAAAAAGATTAAATGATATTTTAATTTTTTGAAGTAAAGATGAATAGCCCTCTCATTAATAATTTTTTTAACATGTAAAATGAGACAAGAAACCAGTTTGCAGATGGTAGAGTCAAAAATTCATCTTCAACATCTATTTCTAACTGATCTTATTGAAAGGTTCTACCTTGGGGATATAATTCTGATGTTTTCTTGTACACCAAGAAGAAAAAAATGCAATATAATTTTCCATAAGTGCTTACCAAACCCACATTTTATTCTGGAAAGGGTAAAACATACTTTAAATTCTTTTGTTTTATAATTAACCTTTCATAAATAAACATAAAGAAACAGATTTATTTATGTAAACCTGATTTTTTCCAACATATTTGCGGGTTTCAAAGTTATATTTTTATTTGTTTATGCTTATTCCTTGTTTATTTTCCCAAGGATTCTTTCATTTTTATATATCTATGCACCTACTAATTTTGTGTCATTTTGAGGGGAGATGTCAGGTTTAATTGGCTCTGAAGCAATTCACCTTAAATATTAGCTATGCTTTTCATCTATGACACAACAAATGTTCTTGCATTATTTCCTTGATTGTAGCTACATAGTCTAATCTTTCATTGCTTCATTGTCTGCAAATTATTTCTTTCACTTCTATAAAAACAGACTTTAATAGATAATTAGAATAATTATTGATTTAGTATTCTGCTTTTGAACAGAAAAGCTGTTTCCAATACAATCAAGTTCTCATGTTTTAATTCCAATCCCTGTAAATCCCAACCTATATCTGCCCACCAAAATATAAATAAATGAAATCAACACATTTCTCATTCTCTTTATCTGTTAAGTTAATCTTATCCACTTATTAAGAAATTCAAACACTTTCAGGGAACACAATATGGTTTTGCTTAAATTGTCAACATAAAGTTTCTCTTTTTTCATGTGAAATCATCTTAAAATATCTCCCATAGTGTTTAGATGCCTGTTTTAGAATTTTATATTGGATAGTGCTCATATGAATTGTGTTTCTCTTTGTCAATTTTAAACAGTGATACATGCCAACACTTAACCAGATTATTGACTGGCACATTACCAAGCACTGCAATGATTATCAGTCACTGTTGCAGATTTAGTGCCTTGAAAATAACATAACTTTCTTCATAATTGAGGAATATGTTTTGAAAATAACGCTAAGTGTACCAATCTTTAACTAACACTCATGTCATCTTCTTTTTTTCCCCAATTTTGTGTATTTATCATTTATTATCCACCTTATGTGATGATAGGAAAATTGTGTGATAGTCTTTCGTTGTTCTTCTGTGTTTCCCTAAATATCTAGTTACATTTCTCATCAATATAGTTTTTTTTGTTTTGTTTTGTTTTTTTGGTACCAGGGACCAAACTCGGGACCTTGTGCTTGTGAGGCAGGCACCGGAACCGCTGAGCTAAATCCCTGGCCCAATACAGTTTTGAATTTAGAAACATATCTGCATTTATTCTGGTTACTATTCACTCCTCCTGACATGGAAAATTCTTCTAGTAATATTTTTTCACATATTTATTCTGAAAATTTATATATTGATATTATGACACTACATGTTTCCTCCTTTTAAAGTATCCCGGGAACCTTTTTTTTCCCATTAAGTTTATTGGTACAATTTAGGTATGCAGTACAGTTACATTCATCACTGGGATCTTGTACCTTTATATGATGTATCTTGGTTCTTATTTTTCCCCATTCCTCTGCCCTCCCTTCACCCCCTCCACCCTTCCCTATTTATAAAGACTTTGTTTCCATTTTTTTCCTTTTCTCATATGTTTTCTTTTCCCTTCTTTCCTTTCCCCTACCCCTCCTACTTCCTCTACTCCTTTAGACCTTTTCTTCCTATTTCACATACCAAATAATTTCTCTGGTGTGAAAAACGAAAAGTGTAAACCAGGAGCCTTTTTTGAAGTTTCAGTGTATCAAAAACAGACATACTTTTACTCTTAAAGTGAAGCAAATAAATAACAGGAAAAAACATGGAATTGTTACATAAATTTTCATTTATATAATGTTATCAAGATAAATTATTGTGATGAATAAATGATGGTGGGTACTATAGGAGGTAGGAATATAGGAGGAATTTGAGACTATCAAGGATAAGCATGAGAAATTGTTGGGGGTGATTAGATTGTCTTGTATCTTGATTTTGATAGAGGATTCAAGAATCTGCATGTGCTGAAATTTATAGAATTGAATACTTTTCAAAAAATGATTTAGTTTCACATTAATTAAATGTTTTAAATTTCAACACCAATGATAAAATAATTCAAAGGTATTTCCAGCAAAAATTTGAACCAGCACTTTAAATTGCCCTAGTTTTCCTAATAATGTCTAAAGTATGAGTCAGGAATATAGTCCAGGTATTAATAATTCAATATATATTTTCAAGCATGACTTTAGGACTTATTAGAATAAAATGATAATTATGTCATTGAAATCTAATGGGTAGAGTTACAGAAGATGAATATTATAAAAATGTTTAATGATATCAGGTTATTAGTGATGTATATATCTATAATGTTGTAATATTATTTATTAATTGATGTCTTTCATTCTTTGCCATAACCTGAGCTGCTGTATGTCAGACTATGCCCTATTCCATTCTGAATCATTTTGAGTTTTGTTTTGTTTTTTGTTTTTTGAGACAGAGTCTCCCTCTATTGTTTGGGCTGGCCTGAAACTCATGGTGACCCTCTTGGCTCAGCCTCCCCAGTGCTGGGATTATAGGCGTGGGTCATCATGCCCAGCTTCCCTTCTGAATCTTTACCATTTAGAACAAAGATTATAAGCTGCATGTTATGCACAGATAAGACACTTTACCTTTTGTACCACTCAACATTTATGGAATTATTTTCAGAAATCAGCAGAATACTAAGGTGGTAGAGGCAGAAGACTGGTTAACAGGCACACAAATTGACATGGAAACAACCTTTATGCCAACACTGATTGCAAAATCCAGATTGACCTCTAGTGTAGTATAAAATATAACTACCATTGTATATCCTATTGTTTAGATTTATTTGATTATATTGTATAATAAACTATCACTATATAGTTCTATTTGTATTTTTGGTTTCCTAAAAAGAAAGGCCTAAGAAAAGCATTGTGTTAGGGGCTCCGAGTAGTAAAATGAAAGAGAGGGGATATGTTAGGGAGGAAAATATAGAGATCAAGTTTACACAGTCACTATTCAGCTGTTAACTGTTGAATACCAGCAATGCCTCAGTTTCTCAATACAGTCATCAAGATAGATAAGTTAAATAACTATGTTAAAACATTGTTTTTATTCTTATAAGAGCAAAGCAGGAAGAATTTAACCACCGGCTTTTCAATTTCCTTAGTTATTCAACCTACACAACAGAAACTCTTATGTTCTTATTTGGGCACTATAGAGTGTTTTCTTGTGTTTTGTGCTTTGCAATCAGCAGGGAATCTCTCCAGGCAGGAAGTGTGAGGTATATGATGAGTGGTAATGTTATAAAACAAGACTCACTCAGGTTGTACCTACTGGAACTTGTTTAGAACCTATAGAGAACTGAGTGCCAGAACATATAACAATTGAAGTCAAGAAAACCTAATATTGCCAAACCCAGTTTTTTCTTTCAATGTTTTGTTCTTCCACATCCTGCCTACAAATTAGGAATATCAGTATTTTTTTATTTTCTATAAGCTCAAATATTTTATCTACTTTCAGGATATTTGTTAATAGCAACTACTTGCTCTTTCCAATAAAATTCATTAGTCAACTTCAAATTCTAGCTCTGCTACTTTGTGACTCTTTGAACTTAAGCAATTAAAATTTTCAGCATTAGTTGCATTTTATGAGTAGTAAAGAGGAGAAGAATTATTTAAGAGTTTGGGAGCTAATAAGTGGAACTCAAATATGTAAAACATTTAACACCAAATGCATAGGAGTGTCTCAAAATGTATAAGTATTATTTTACCTGTAATATTGGCAATATTTGTACATGTAATAGGGAATTATAAAGAGAGAACAATGAGAACCAATATTTAGGAATGTCCAGAAAAATAATGGAAGAGACTTGTTAGAGAAAGATTATATTATGTAATAGTGGTGAAAAGCATTTATTTAAAAGTGAAAGCATTTATTACTTGAAAAGAAAACATCATTAGCACAAAAATAGGAGCAATGTGACAACATGCCAGTATGAAAAGAATTGGTAGATAATCCATAAATCTCTCAGACAAAGAGAGAAACCAGTTTGCATTCAGTGGAGGAACTAAGTGTTGCCACAACAGAAAGTTGAAGTGGGTTGATTTGAATTTGAGTTAAAAGGGAGACTTTGGAGACTAAATTTTAACAGAATGAAAAAAGCAGATCAATATTGAATCCCCAGAGAAGGCTTATTTATTATAATTTTATATTCTGAGATTACTCAAGCAATGATATAATGGTCATTGTATAAAACACAGTTACATCCCATTTACAAGATTAATCAGGATAGAATTGAGAGATGCAAAGGGATTCATTTCATAATGAATACAATTGAGAAGAATAAAGTAATGGGGCATTTATCTTTTCTTTTTATAGGATGCTTTTAAGATTTAGATATTGTAAGTTGTGCTGCTTTAAACATAGGTATGTGTGTAAGATTGTAATATTGTCTAACACTTTATTAGCAGAAATTAAAGGAAATATGCAGATTAAAATTCTCAAGAATGTTAAAACAAGACAATTTTTAGCATTTTGCATTTCCATTATCCTGTAAGAAAACAGAGGTGCCCTGCAGGGAAGTAAGGAGAGAAGTATATCAGTGGGACTAGAAAAGGTATGGAAAACATTCACTTAAAAAAAGGGGGGATGATTATGAAGCTAAAAACACCAGCCTTGGAATTTGTTTTAAATAATACAATGCCAATGAAAGTTAGCAGGATCTTCCAGTATTATTAATTAGTCAGGAGAGAGGAACACGAGGCATAAAAGCTCAGTAGAAAAATAGTCCAACATAATGCAACTCTTTGGACACTGTCTTTGTTGTTGAAGACTAGAGAAGATGCACAGCGACATAATCAATGCAGGTTAAAATATATATCATTCTCAGCAAATGCAGTATTTCTCTTCCACTGCTACCATATAGATACAGGCTACCAACATCTCTCATTTCTTGCCCAGCACTGTGTAGTTTCCCTGTTTCCATTTTTTTTCAGATAATTTTTTCGCTGTTTCCATTTCCATCTGTAATACCTATGATCTATTCCCGCAACAGCTAGAATGATGAAACTAATAAGTAAATCATATTATGTCATGCACCCATTCTCAAAACTCTTCTTTTCATCATATTTGAATATATAATCCAAAATCTTGACTAAGATTTAAAGATAACATATGGACATAATTTGGTTCCTAACATTGTGTTTTATTTGTAGTTATCCTTAGATCAATCCTAAACCTATGGTGAGAAATATCTTGTAACAGTACTTTTGTATTGGTCCCTCCACATGAAATATTCTATTTCCAGAAAGTCTCAAAGTTTTTCCACTCCTTTCAGATTTCTACCCAAGAGATCTTTTTAAAAATATTTCATTTCCCACTCTATTTAATGCACCTTTCAAGGACACTTACTAACACCGTACCTACTTTATTTTCTCAGTGTACATCTTAGTGTAAAACATTGAATGTTAATTTACTTGTTTCTTTCCTGTTCATTAGGTGCAAACTACTTGAATACAGGGGATTGTTTTTCATTATCAAATTCTGCTTTTCAGCAACCAATAGGTCTTTAATCAAACTTCTTTCAAGAATGAATGATGTATGAGAAAATAAAAGAATGTCATTTGTATTATTTCAAACTCAAATCACTGGAACAAAACTCACCAGTTTTATCTTTGCCAATGATGAAAATATTCTATATGTGTGCTAATACAGTGACATTAGGCAAAGAATCTATTTGAAACTTAAAATGAGGCTAGTACAACTGAGGAATTGCAACTTTTAATTTTAGTTCATTGGAATTATACTTAAATGGCTATATAGTTATAATATTGGAATGCACCAAATGGAATAATCATAGGTGGAGAGGTGGATCTAGGTCTATAAACATAGCACATTGACCCAAGTATTCCTATTGTGATTAATAAGATGAAAAATATATTGCGTGCATGTACCTGTGTATGGATGTTTTTGCTTAAGCTGTCAATAGTTATTATTTTATTAACTTACATTTCAGGAGGCTATGCTGTTAAGAATTACACTAAGATTATTCATCTGTATTGGAAGTAAAAACTATCAATTTATTTTTATCTGGCATTCTAAGGATCACCTTAGTGTATTGTAGAACTTTGCATTTTCTAAAGTAAAACCTTTCCCCTTATGTGAAAAATTTCCACTATACTGTTATCATCCTACCACTAGGTTCTAATATCCTCTTTATCTCTCTAATGGGAGAACTTCTCTAGAGTGTCTGCTTTGTACCTCCAGCTCAAAGGAACTATAGACAGCCACCAAATGCTCTTGTCTGCAAGAAAGATGACTTATTTAGACTGACTTAAAGTAAAACATGAATTCACCAATTCTTAAGTTTTAAAAAACAATGTTCAAATGTGTAGATAAATTTGGTTTTGTTTAATGCATACCATGATTCAAATGTGTATAGTGTTTTATTCATCTATTTTTGTTTTGCACCCACTGCAAAGGTACTGAGATTCAGTACTTTTCAGTAGGACGGCATGCTAATTCAATGGGATTTTAGCCACTAAAGCAGCTAAAGCAGCATCCAGTCTTGATAGTAGTCTGGACCCATATAGTCCTCACATTTAAATTGGGTCTATTTTAAAAAGGATTAAAGACTGGTCTATCCTAGCAAAAACATCAAGAGTTTCAACTACAAAACTAAATCATTATCTCTTCTTCCCTTGACCACAACCAAGTCTCCTGCCAAGAGATCAACACAATTTTGTGTAGCATGAGGTTTTATTCTTTTTTGTAATGCAATGAGGCACTGCACTTCTATTTTTGAAACCAACTGATTTTCTCATTTTTCTCATGTACGAAAATGTTTAGGAGTTTGATCAGGTCCATCACTTCTTTCCTCCACATTAATATTTACAGGTTGCATTTGTGTGAGGTAGAAATGACAAATCCACAGTAATGTAGTAGATTAAAAAAAAAACACAGCAGGTTATTTAAATTAGCCACAGATTTTTAATCTGCCACCACGATTCTGTTCTGTGAATCTATAGGGATCCTTTTAGAAATAGCTTAATGTCTTATTTTGTAGTACCCTGTTTACTGATCAGTGTTTATTAATATGGTAATCATGCTGTTTACTTTAATGTCTATTTATGTCATCTACAGTAAATAGAACAGGGAATATTATAAACTATTATATCAGTATAACTAATAACCTTATAATAATATACAATTTAACATAAATTTATGTATAACTTTAAATATTTTGGCTATTTCTCTATTAAACTATAGAAAATTATAAATGATAAAACTTTAATAAAGGAAAAATAAGCTATTATAGAAAACATTGATAACTTCAGCACAAGAAAAGAATATTATGCAATACAAGAAAACTGGAGTATCATGTACAATTTGCCACTGCAAAAACATAAGTATTTTAAAAATTTGATTTTTTTCTGAATGAATTTTGAAGGGAGTGTAAATTATAGTTCAATGTTCTGCAGAGATATGGATCTGATTTATAGAGTTCAGGGTTGACAAGATTGTTGTAGGAACTGCTATAGTTCAACTCTGGCTTAGGGCTTTGAAGAAGTATTATGTAGTTATTCCTGTAATAAAATGATTCACCTTTCATTTTATAGAGTGCAGTGATGGGTGGCATGGTGAGAGCTATGAAGTGACATGCAGCAGCCCCAGGCAGTGAGATAAACATCCAGGGTTTTTAGCAGCAATCATCCACACAGGAACAAGAACGAAGATGCTGAGTTAGGGAACATTTTAATTATGCCATGGCTTGCAATTTTCCTAGATTGACTTATTTTTATCAAAATAACATATCAATATATTACTATTCCTGTAATACTTAGTATAGAATAGGAGAGAACAAATTTTAATAAAAAGAAATAGGAAGAAGTGTTATTGTGGTATTGTGGAAAAGAACTGCATTCATGAGACCTAATTTATTTTCATTTAAAATATGGACAAAATTATTTGCTTTATTAGTCAGCATTTGTTTCATTTAAACACAAGTGAGATAATATGTCAAAGGTCATTTTTATATGAATTTCATTCTGATAACTATTTCTGGTTTTTCTCTCGATCCCTTTTTAAGCTATCTGCTCTGTAAACATAATTTTCCTATAAGATTGCAATTTTTCCCTAACTTCTCCTCCCCTTATGGGTGATTATATTAAATTCTTTTGATTTAGAATTAATGGAATTGATTTTCCATGATTTTCTTAGGCTTTTTTCAATTCAAGCTGTAACACCCATATATAGAATTATCTACTAAGGATCTACAGCTTTATTTAATTGTATCTCTTCCATTTTTATCCAACCCCCACTCTGTTCCAAAAGTGAAAAACTACTATCAAAGTAAAAACCCCCACAACCCTAAGTCAACTGGTAACTTGATAAATTTGTTTTTAAACTTTATTTCATAGCCACTTAAATAAAAGCAGCAAATAAATCCTATCAGTTCTTTCTAACATATACTTCATTCTTTGCTTTCTGAAATTATGTACTGACTCAAATTTATACTATACCACCACATGTTATCTTATAAGTTACTTTCCCACTTCCTGACAATCACACAAATAGTAAACTGAGGGTTTATACAAAAACTTATATACTCTTTCCCGACATAAATCCTCTAGTGCTTCTCCAACAACTACAATATCACCAATATACCTTCATCACCTGGTTTCTGATAATATCTGCAGATGTCAGTTTAGGCCCTGGAATGAAGTAGATTTGAGGTCAATCTTTATATAAACAAGATAACATTTAATTTAGTTTCCTGAACTTACAATAATTTTGTTTTGTGACTCAATGACTTTATAAGCTGTTTCCTTTTTCAAAAATGTCCCTCTTTTTATTCATTTAAAACAATTCCAACTCATCTTTAATATCTTTTCTCATGTATGTTTTCCTAAGAGAGATCATACTAACTGCATGATAATATAGATTTTTATCTGAGCCCACACATACATTCATTTGTAAGCATCTGAAAGGCCTGGATGGATCATCCTAATGTACACAGGCAAAGATTTCAATTCATAAAATGTATTATGATTTATTAATACATATTTATTACAGAAATTATTCATACCAGTTTTGGTTAAAAAACTGAAATTTGAATCTCTGAATGGAAAATCAAATCCTCACCTGTTCAATAATGATATGATATAATGTATGATTATGATATTCATTTGTTCGTAAAAACTAAAGTTATGTTAAAGTAAGATATGCATGGTTATACTTACAAATAAAATGTATAAAAAGATAAACACTATTTATATAGTTATCTAAAATTATAATTGAGACTTATTATTTAGATTATGTCTTATATGTTCTATAAAATACTTTTCCTGTGAGTTTTTCACAATATTAATAACTAAACTAAATTGAATATATAGTACATGCTAAGCATCACACTTCATAATTAACAAGAATCATAAAAGAAAACTATAAATTAAGCAGGTATTTTCTATTTCACTTTACCTGGCAAATGTTGAAAGTGGTTTAGTAGGCACAAAAGGAAATCAATAAGTACTAATCTTTTCAAGAATAGTTCTATAAAAGACAGATAATAATAATAAGAGAGGAATATTAATATCAAAGAAATAATTTATATTAATTAGTATACTTTTTAAGCTGTTGTAATAAATGCTATCTTCAGTACAGTATTCTAGAACATAGTATGCTCGGCTTCCTGAAAAGTATTCAGGAAATACTGACTTTGATAGTATGTCTAGTGTATGAAGGGCATATTAAAAATTAAATAGAATCAAAGCATAGTCTAAAATATTTTAATTCAAGATCTATGAGAAAGATTTATCATTTGCACTTTTAAACTGTTTCACAAGATATTTATACATCTTTTAAAATATTTAAACAATTTTCAATATAAGTTAAAATAATATTTGTGATTTTCATGTACAGAAGTCAAGCTATTATAGAGTTGTCAATTAATAAAAGTTATAGCCTGAAGGAACTGTAGCCAATAAAGCTATTGAAAAGAGTGCTTTTCATGTTGAGAGGGATTAGAAATTGGAATCCAGATTAGAGAAGAATAACAGCAGTATTATTATTCGTCATAGTGAACTGGATGTGAACAGCTTCTTCAGCTCCTTGCACAGGTGACTAACAAGCACATGTGTGAAAATGGACATATAGTAAATATGAGATCTTGGAGTTGAAGAACCTGCTATTGAAAAAGAGGAAATAGAGGGACCTTACAATAAATGCATGTTTCATGATGAAGCAGTCATCATTTTTTGACAATCAACAAGGAGAAATAAAGGAACAGTGGTCAAAGGCACAAAAAGGAAGCAATGTCATTTTGAAGGAATACTTAGTCATGAAGATAAAGGCAAATCAGCAAGTTCTGATAACAAAACCAGTGCCAATAATTAGAAGGCATTTTAGGCATTTTTTTGCAATGATGAATATGTTGGGAATGAAAGATTTAAGAGTCTAAGGAGAGAGGTGAATTCTCAATTAGTTTTCAGGGAGCACAGAAAGGAAGAACAAAAATTGCTATAGAAATTTTTGTGGATATTAATTAATAAGAGCCCACAGGATAAAAGATTGCTCTAGATGAGTCATTTGGGTAAAAAATATAATGGATTATATAATATTAAGAGGATTCTCAAATCTCTATTCCAGGTTTTTGATTGTGTTAAATGATGATCCAGAAAGAATTTAGATAAAAACCTTTGAAAAGAAAAAAGAGCTATATAATGGAATTACACTCTAATACTATTCATTGAGTCATTCTTATCAAATGACCATGTGTACCTTGTTCTCATTGCCTTTTCTTCTAATTCTCGAATTTTTGCTATTATATGTTGGTTATACAGATTAATCTGCTTCTCTTTGGCAGATTGTACATGAACATAACATATCCCCATCATCCTCCTTGCTCTACTCTCCCACCTAATTTCACACAGGTTTAGGGGGATTTAATGTGTATAGGTATTTTGATTATACCCATGTCCTCTATTAACTGTATAAAACTAAAAATAGAACTACTATTTAATCCAGCTATACCATTCCTTGGTACAGATAAGAAAGAATTAAACACAGAATTCCATAGGAATACATCATTGCTATGTAATTTTGACAAAATAGCCAAGATAGGGAAATAGCCTAGATTCCCACTGAAAAATAAGTGGATAAGATAAATGTGGCATGTATACACAATGCAGTATTATTCTGCCATAAACAAAGAACAAAATGTTGTCATTTGCACAAAAATGGATGAGTCTGGACATTACCATGTTGAGAAAACTAAGCCAGACTCAGAAAGGCAAATATTATGTTACCCTAATCAATAGAATCTTAAAAAAAGATGACAAGAAAGAGGAAGGTGAACTATTATTAGACAAGAGGACGTGTAAGGGGCTTCCTTGCCTTCCAAGTAGAATTTCATATTTTCTTTCTCTGCTGAGCAAGAATCAAAACATAGTCTTTGTATTTTTTGCCTTATTGCATATGCATTCCTTTTACAATTTCTTTCACTTACATAATCGTAAACTCAATCAGTACAGTAATAACTCACAGTTCTTTTCATCACAATGAACCTATGACTTGAAATCTATAGTCGATTCACTAATAGACATATCTAGTTGAGTATCTCAAACATAATCTGATGAAAAGGAAGCTGATAATTTTACCTCTAAGGCTGCTTTTCTCAAGTCCTTGCCACTTGTGTTTATAAAAACTATCTTCCACCAGATGCAGGAATCGACAAATTCCTTGGAGGAAATCATTGAGAATCTTCTCTATTCCACATTTCACATCATTGATCCTTATTTCAAAATGTGTTTCACCCATTCTCATCGCTTACACCTATTCTTCACTACCATCTCACAAATGATTGTGATGAACTTATAATTTTTCTTTCCACTTTTTTCTGAATTACTATTCCTTGATTTTAATTTACAATATGTGATTTTGAGCAGAAAGCCATGAAAAAGAAAATTAAATTGTGATTCCTCTAATAGAAACCATCCAGTGGCTATTCATTTCATTCTGATTTAAAGCCAAAATAATGACAATAGTTAACAAAAAATTCATACCATTACATACAGGTTCACCTCCTTTAGCCAGAATGCACTTCTGTTGTTCCTTGAACACTGGTCGTCCATATTTACATCAGAAATCTACACTCTTTATCTTTCTTCCTGGAAACTTTCTCTGTCGGGTTTCTCTATGACTTGTTTGTTCACACCCCAAAAGTATTTATTTTAATATTAATTTGCCAATAAATATTTCCTTAACCACAGTATTTAAAGTCATAACACTGGGCTGGGGATTTAGCTCAGTGGTTTTGCCACCTGCTGAGCAAGCGCAAGGACCCAAGTTCAATCCCCGGTACCAAAAAAATAAAAAGAAATTAAAATCATAACACTTTGTCTTTGTAATCTATCAATATTTTATTTTTCTTTTTAGCTCCTGTCATATAACAGTCAATATATTTAGCTTATTAAAATATGTTTTTTTCTTCTCATTTATACTCCTTGAAAGCATAGAGATTTTTGTCTGTTTTGCCAACTTCTATTGATTATGCATGGAACTTATCTGGCACATAGTATATGTTCAGTGGTAATTTATTTTCTTGCTTGCATGACTGAATAAGTATTTGAAACATCCAAATCCTTTATTTCCATGTTCTGCCAATTCAAGTTGACCAGGATAGGGTACCTGTCACAACACCAGTCAATTCGCATATTGCTTAATGACCTCAAAACTTAAGAGTATAACATTTCTCAAAAAGCTGAACAGAATCAACCTGAATCTGATTTTTCAGGGATTTGAATTGATAACTAGAATAACCTTCCTACGTTTGGGAAGGAAATCAGTTATATCACTATGTAAAGAGAGCCAGAAGGGTTGGTGTGGACAGAAGAAAAAAGAAACCTGGTATAAACAAAAAAAGTTTGTTCTGTCAAGGGGGAGGACATGAAACAGATGGAGAAAAGTCAATCTCTAAAGATGTTGGCATTTCAATTCTGTACTCAATTAAATTAAATCAAATATAATACTTTTCTACTTCTCATTGTTGTATAGAGCATGTATTTCAAATTGACTCATCTAAAAATATCTTTAAATTTCTTACGTTAATAAATTGCCATGATTGTATTTCTCTTTTTTCTTTTTTTTCAGCTTTTAATTTATTCTTTTGGTACATTTTAGGTATACAATATAATGACATTCATTATTGGAAATGTTCACCTTTATGTAATCTCTCTTGGTTCTTATTTTTTTCCCCCTTCCCCTGCCCTCCCATCAATTCCTCCATCCCTCTCTATTTAGAAAAACTTTGTTTCCATTTTTTCATTTTCTCATATTAATTCTATTCCCTTCTTTCCTTTCCCCTATCCCTCCCACTTCCCCTTTGCCTTTGCCCCTTTTCTTCCTATTTCACATAATCTATTATACCTTTTAGTTTTTATTTACACTTTCAGTTTCACACACATGAGGAACTATTCAGGATTTACACATGTGTCTTATTTATTTCACCTAAGAGTATCGCCTCAATATGCATTCGTTTAGAAATAAATGTCTCTAATTTCTCATTTTTTATGGCTGAGTGGTACTCCATTTTTATTTTCAAAAACCCAAATTTTCTTTATTAGGTCTCCAGTTGATGGGCATTTGGGCTGTTCCTAAGTTTTAGCTATTACAAACTGTGCTGCTATGAACATGGGTGCATATATATCACTGTGGTATGATTCTTTTAATTCTTTGGGGAAGATATCCAGCAGGGGAATAGCAGGGTCAAATGGGACTTCCAGTCCTAGTTTTTTGAGGTATCTCCATACTGATTTCCCCAGTGTTTGCACCAGTCTACACTCCCACCAGCAGTGGAGCAGTATTCATCTTTCCCCACATCCCCACCACTATTTGTTATTGGTGGATTTCTTGATAGCAGCCATTCTTTCTGGAATGAGGTGAGATGTCAGCATTGTTTTCATTTGCATCTCTCCAATGACCAGTGACTTGAACATTTTTTCATATGTTTATTTGCTATTTCTACTTCTTTGTCTGAGAAATGTCTGTTCATTTCAGATGCGCATTTTTGGATGGGGTTTCTAAATATGGGAGGCCTAATTTTTTTAAGTTCTCTATAGATTTAGATAGTATACCTTTGTCTGAAGGACAGTAGGTGAAAACATTTTCCCACATTGTAGGTTGTCTCTTCACTCTGTTGGTGGTTTCTCTTGCTGTGAAGAAGGTTTTTAGTAAGAAGAGATCTGACTTATTGGTTGTTTGTGCTATTTCACGGGCAACTGAGGTTTTGTTCATAAAATCTTTTCCTACACCATTGTCTTCAAGAGTTCTACCTAACCTCTGTTCCAGCTGGTTCAGGATTTCTGTTTTGATATTTAGATCTTTAATCCATTTTGATTTTAGTTCAGTGCATGGTGAAAGATATAGGTCTAGTTTTAATCTTTGGCAGGTTGAAATCCAATTTTACCAGCACCATTTATTAAAGAGGCTGTCTTTCCTCCAGTGAAGGGGTTTGAATCCTTTGTCAAAGATGAGGTGGCTGAGTGTGTCTGGAGTTGTTTCAGCATCTTCTAATCTATTTCCCTAGTCCTCCAGTTTGATTCTTGCCAGTACCATGCTGTTTTTTTCACAGCAGCTTTGTAGTATAGTTTCAAGTTGGGGATTATGATAACCCCTGCAAGGTCTGTGTTACTTAGAATTGCTTTTTCTATTCTGGGTGTCTTCTTGTCCCAAATGAATTTTTGGATTGTTTTCTTAAGGTCCATGTACCATGCTGCAGGGATTTCACTTGGGATTGCATTGAATCTCAATAGCAGTTTGGAAGTATGGCCATTTTCACTATGTTGATCGTTCCTACCCAGGAGCAAGGGATATCTTTCCATTTTCTGATATTATCTTCGATCTCTCTTTTCAGAGTTCTATAGCTTTCAGAGAAGAGGTCTTTGATTTCTTTTGTTAGGTTGATTCCTAGGTATTTCAGGTTTTTGGATGCTATTGTGAAAGGCATTGTTGCCCTATTTCTCTCTCCCAGTGAGTCTGTTGTTTGTGTACAGAAAAACTATTGATTTTTGTGTGTTGACCTTGTATCCAGCTACTTTACTGAATTTGATTATTAAGGCTAGAAAACTTTTGGTGGAGCTCTTGAGGTCTTATCTATAGAGTATCATGTCATCTGCAAATAATGACAATTTGACTTCTTCATTTCATATTTTTATTCCTTTTATTTCTCTCTTTTCCAATTGCTGTGGCTAATGCTTCCAAAACTATATTGAAAAAGAGTGGTCATAGTGGACATCCTTGTCTTGTTCCTGATTTTAGTATGAAGAATTTCAGTTTTTGACCATTTAGCATGATATTGGCTATTGCTTTTTCATAAATGGCTTTTATCAGATTGAGGTAGAGTCTGTGTATTCCAATTTTTTGTAGGGTTTTTACTTAAAATGAATGTTGGATTTTGTCAAATGCTTTTTCTGCATCTGTTGAAATGATCATATGCTTTTTGTACTTGGCTCTATTGATATAGTGTATGATAATTATTGATTTGCATATGTTGAACCATCCCTGCATACCTGGGATGAATCCCACTTGGTCAGGGTGTATGATCTTCTTGATGATCTTCTGCATTCTATTTGCCAGTAACTTATTAAGGATTTTTGCATCTATGTTCATTGGTGAGATTGGCCTATAGTTTTCTTTTTTGCTTGGGTTTTCCTCTGCTTTGGGGATCAAGGTGATGCTTCGTTCCAGGAATGAATTTGGGAGTATTGCTTCCCTTTCAATTTCATTGAAGAGTTTAGACAGTAGTGGCAGTAGATCCTCTCTAAATTTCTTGTAGAATTGAGCAGTGAAGCCATCAGGACCCAGGCTTTTCTTAGTTGGAAAGTTGTTAATTTTGTTTTCAATTTCATTGATGATATTGAGATGTTTAGAATTTTTAGGTCTTCTTTGTACAACTTTGGTAATTCATACCAAATTCAATTCAATTCAAGTCAATTCCTTGTCTAGGAATCTGTCCATTTCTTCTGTGTTTTCCATCTTATTGAAATATAGTTTCTTGAAGTAGGTCTAGATGATACTCTGGATTGCTTCTGGGTCCATTGTAATTTCACTCTTTTCATCCCTAATTGCATGGATTTGGGCCTTTTCTTTCATTTTTCTGATAAGGTTGTCTAAGGGTTTTTGATTTTTATTCTTTTGAAGAACCAAATATTGGCTTCACTGATTTTTTTTGTATCATTCCCTTAGTCTCCCTTGAATTTATTTCTGCTCTGATCTTTATAATGTCCTCCCCTGTATGAGCTTTGGGTTTGTCTTGCTCTTCTTTTTCTGGAAGCTTGAGGTTCAGCATCAGGTGGTTTAATTGGGCTCACTCTGTTTTCCTAATATGTGTATTCACTGCTATGAATTTCCCTCGTAAGGCTGCTTTCATTGTGTCCCATAGATTCCCATATGTTGTATTGTCATTGTCATTTAATTGACGGAACTGTCTAATTTCTCCTTTAATTTCTTCTGTGGCCCATTCATTATTCAGAAGTGTGTTGTTCGATTTTCATGTGTTTATGAAATTTTTGCAGTTTCTTTTGCTATGGATCTCCAATTTCATCTCACTATGGTCTGATAATATACAGGGGATAACTTCCATTCCTTTGCACTTACTTAAACTTATTGTATGCGCAAATATGTGGTCTATTTTGGAGAAGGTCCCATGTGCAGCTGAAAAGAAATGTGTATTCTGATTTTGTGGGTAGAACACTGTAAACATCTGATAAGTCCATTTGCTTAAGAGTTTGATTTAGTTCTACTATTTTGTTGCTTTTTTTGGTCTTGTTAATCTAACTATTTGTGACAGTGGGATATTGAGGTCCCCCACTAGTATTGTATTAGTGCTTATATGATTTTTCATGTCCGTTAGTATTTGTTTTATTATAGTTGGGTGCATTAGTGTTTGGTGCATAGATATCTATGATTGTCATCTCTTTCTCTTTGATTGTTCCCTTTACAAGGATGTAGTATGCTTCTTTGTCTCTCTCAATCAGTGTTGGTTTGAAATCCACTAGATCTGCAAAGAGGATAGCTACTCCTGGTTTTTTTCGGGTTCCTTTCAAATGGAGTATTGTTTTCCACCCTTTAACTTTCAGTCTATGAGTTTCTTTTTGAATTAGGTATGTTTCTTGTATGCAGCATATTGTTGGATCTTGCTTCTTGACCCATTTTGCCAGTCTATTTCTTTTGATTGGTGAGTTGAGACCATTAACATTGATGGTTATAACTGATATGTATTGAATTATCATTGTCATGACTTTTTCTTTTTGTTGGATTCTCCGCCTTTGCTTTTAATTTCTTGTTGTGCCTGGTGGATTCATTCTGCTGGGCTTCCTGGGGTAGTGATCCTCATTGCCTCTTCCTAGGATATTGTGTAAAATTTTTTGGAGTGCTGGTTTGGTATTCACAAAGTTCCTAAGGTGCTCTTTGTCATGAAAGTATCTTATTTCTCCATCAATTTTGAAAGATAGTTTTGCAGGATACATCAGTGTGTGTTGGAGGCTGTTTTCCTTTAGGGCTTGCAATACTTCACTCCAGCTCTTCTTGCCTTGATGGTTTGTGTTGAGAAGTCTTCTGTGATTCTGATGGGCTTTCCTTTGTATGTGATTTGTTTATTTTCTCTAACTGCTTAACAATTATATGCCTATATGTAGATATTTTTGATCAAGGCTAGTTGGAATCCTATATGCCTCACTTATCTGTACGTCAAGTTCTTTTCTCCTGCTTGGGAAGTTTTCTGTCATCACTCTGTGAAGAGTTTTTTTATGTTATCTGTACTCCTTCCTGTTTCTTCATTTACTCTGATCAGTCTTACGTTATTCTTGTTTGCATTGTCTAGAAGCTGCTGGATTGATTTCTCGTGGTCCCTTACAATTTTAAAGAAATTTTTCTTTTCCTGGTCACCAATTGCAATGTTATCTTCTATATCTGAAATCCTGTCCCCACTTTTGCTCATTCTGCTGCGTAGACTTTCAACGGAGTTTTTGATCTCCTGGAAATCTGTTTGCATCTGTTTTATGAATTCCATTTGTTTCCTATGTTGGGATTCCATCATGTTCCTCAGCTCCTCTATTTTTTTTTTATCTGTGTCTTCTCTAGGTTTGTTAATCATTTCTTGCACTATGGGCAGAATGTCTGCTGTTATGTTAGAAATTATTTTTTATTTCATTTTTTTCCAGATCTTATTTTGTTGCTAGTTCAGGGAGTCCAGGTCTTTGAATATCATAGTGTTCCCTCTTGTTTCCCTTTGAGGTTGCTGTAGGTGATCTGGAAGTCTGCTTCTGAGGCATTTATGTGTCTTCTCATTTGGACATGGGGGTGGGGGTGGTGCTGCTGGTGCCCACGTGGCTCACCTCCTCTGTTCTGGGAGTGGGGGTAGGTTGGCCCTGAAGCCTCCTATTGTGCACTGGGAGCTGTGGCACATTGACCCAGAAGCCTCCTCTGTGCTGGAATCTGTAACATGCCAAGCTGGAAGCCTTGCCTTGACTGTATTTAAGAAATTCATCTTCCAAGCTGGGTCTAAACTCAAATTTACTTACTAAATCATCTTATTACAACCCAGATTTTCAGGCTTAGATTGCGCAAACATCCAAGAAGATATTTGTGGCAGGATCTTTTGTGCAGAATCTCATTGACTGTCATTGAAAAACACTTTGTTCCATCCTGCTTGGTCCAAATGCTCCTATGGATCTTGACGTTCATATTCTAAATTTGGACCATAGGAAATCTGAGTGTGAGATTTAGGAACATTCTGCAAGGGCTTCACTTCCTAGAAAAAAATTCTCAGACTTCCTCTCTCAGAAACTAACAACTTCTTTAATATGAAAGAGATAAGTCCTTGCTGCTTGGAAGACAGAAAACCACCATTTTCTCTTTAGTCTCCAGAAGTCTGTTCTCCTCAGCTTATTTCCCCTCAAAGATACTTTTCATAGACCTTTAAGAAGAATATAGAATATTGCATTTATCTTTCCTCTGAGTCCACCAGTCCTGCCAAAATCAGTGTGGCAAGAGATCACAAAACCTGGATTTCTGTTTAAAGCCAACACAAACAAATGATATTATGCAAAAAGAGTCTGACCTGTGGAGTTCAGGAGCCTTGTCATAATAAGACATTTTCAGCCAAAATTTTTGGCCTAACATAAATTCCCCAAATTCAAGGACAATGGAAAAAAAGACGAAACACAACTTCCAGAATTTTACGGGTTTTTATATTATTTTATATATAAATTTTACGGGTTTTTATATATATTAGTTTGGTCACATAATTTAAATATTCATTTGCCAATTTTATTAATCCTATAAATACCCTTAAAAATGTAAAAAGTTGTATAGCACTGTAGATCAATTACAAAATGAAAGAGAAGTGGGAATGATCTCGATAAAAATAAAATAAAACTGATTCAGAGAAAATATTTTAGTTTTGCAAATAACAAGGTATATATTCAAATAAAATGGCAACAGTGACTTACTTACCCATAATTACTTTCTGGTTGTGGTGGATTAACAAATGATCAACTTGGAACGCCCCGCTGAAGTGAATCAGCATGGTTGGTTGCGGAAGAACCACCTGAGGATTGTTCCAAGCAGCATAAAAAGAGAACGGGGGGGGTGGGGAGGGGAGGATCAGATCATGGGCTGTGGATTTTCTAGGAGAAGCTTTCTGCAGTTGGTTTTCTGGGTGCGAACTTCGCTGTTTTCCTTGGAGGAGGAGCTCGGGGACTTGCTGTCGCTGGGAATGGCTGCTGTTCTCCTCAGGGGAGCTCTGATCTTCAGAGTGAGCAGGCATCACTTCCTGGCTCCAGTACAGATCCCTCAGCCTGGTGGCACAAATACTTCATCCCACCGTCACAGGTTTTTTGGCTTCCACCCCTGGCCTTTGGGCTTTCCTGGTGCAGATCCTCAATACAGTCAAGCATGAGTTATTGCCATGGTCTTTAGGTCACTGGCTAGACTCATGGAGGTTATTGCCTCGGACTTAAGGCCTTCAGCTGGACTTGTGTGGGACATTGTTTGGGGATTCAAACACTTGGCTGGATTCTTTGGGTCTCTAGTGTGCAGCTAGATCTCTTACAGTCCTCTGGATTTGACTTTTAGGGTGACTATTATAAAATAATCCTATAAATTACGTGTCCTGTATTAAATCTATTTCCCTTGCAAAAGTCCGACCAAACGCTGGTGTTATTATCTTTTCCAGTAATCTCCTGTTCCTATTCAAATATATCTGGTAATCCTTACTTTATATTTGTCAATACCAAATCATTTGATCATCTTGAAAATCTAAAAAATAATGAAATATCATGATGATTGTGAAAATTAAATTGCTACAAGAAAAGTATTTAGAATAGTTATTTAATGCGGTGACAAATATTCAATAAGTGCTTTCATTGTTTCAAAACCTCACATTAAATTCCTTATTTAATATGATTCAAATTTGTCATTGTATTATCATTGACTTACTTTCATTGGTATTGCAGCTGTAGCAAATTCCTTTCCGCTATGATTTCTACAGCTTTGGAATTTTAAGTATTAAATTATGTAGAATAAATTTATATTAGATATTATTGATAATATAGATAATAAAATATTATAATAGTCTTTAAATAGAAAGAAAGGAGGTCTTTGACAATATACAGATTATATCCATTATGTTTAAAGACAAATAGGACACACATGTGTAAATGCCATATAGTTTCTCTAGTGTGAGAAACTGAAAGTTTAAATAAGTATTAAAATGATTAAAATTAATAATTAATAATTTGAAATAAGAAGAAAAGGTCCAAAGGGTTAGGGATGGTGGGAGGGGAAGGAGAAAGGAAAGAAAGGAAATGAAAAATTATGAGAGAAGAGAAAAAATGGAAAGGAAGTCTATGTAAATAGGAAAGGATGGAGGGGGTGAAGGGTGGACAGGTAATGGGGAAAAAATAAGAACCAAGATATATCATGTACAGGTACAAGCAGCTAATGATAAATATAAAAGTATTGTAAACCTAAAATGTACCAATAAAAGAATTTACGGAAAAAAAAGACTACTATAATTTTTGTACCAAAAATACAATATCTTCTCAAATATTGCTTAAGTAATAAATTTCTATTTTAAGCTAACTTTACTATTAAAAGATTTGGAGTAATTAAGGAAATTGAAGGAGAATGAAAGGCCATAAAGTCAATACCATAGATAAAAACAAATGAACTAATAAATGAGATTAAAAATTGCATATAGATGGGAATAATTTTGGAATATTTTGATAAATTATAGTCTACAAGCATTGATTCATCAGATGTATTTGAAATAAATGAGTCATTGGCTTTATCATATTAGCCCTACTAATTTGACACTGTAAATGCTTTAAATATTTTTTAATCTTGAGAAGCATAAATGTTTAACGCATTAAATCCATTTGAGAGAAATACAAAAGCCACTCATGAATTCATCATTCTCTATTATTAAAATATAAAAGATTCCCAGTTTTATTTCCATGCTTGCAGAATGAAGTCTCAATTTTTCATCTCCTTTATTATTTATTAATGAAATAATATTCTTGTTTCACAATAAGAAAAATAATGAAAACAAGGTATTTACTCTATACATGTATTATATTGCTGATTTCCCTAATTATTTATTGAAATTATTCTTTAGGCCATTAATGCCTTGCAGATATACATAGTTTAGTATGATTATGATATATCATCATGCTAAAATTCAGCAAATGTGGCCTGAGAAAAGTATAGATAATTATTTTGTCACATATTCTGAGATGATTGGTTTCCCAATATAAGGAAACCATACAATATATATCTGAACCTGAATATTTGGTTTTGCATATAGATGTTGCAATAATTATACCAGTTTTATGGGTGTCAACTGATATTTTCCAATATGAACCAAGTTACATGGTATTATACTCACTTTACCAACAAATGTAAAATTATGACAGATAATTTTGTTTTAATATATACTACTATGTTAGTATCTATATTATACATACTTATATATACTGATATTTTCATTTTTCACAATATATCATAGTATATTTCATAATATATATTTTATATTCATAGTACATATTTTATATAAACATATGCATATTCTGTATGTGTTTATATATAAATAATCTATCCTTTACAACATACAGGTTTTTATTAATGTCTAATAATTTTACAAAATGAGTTTCATTGTGCCACTTTTATCTCTGCATATAACAGATTGATCATATGCATCCCCATGAGACTCCTCTACACCCTTCTTCTCTCCTCTCTGTATCTCCTTATTTTTTTCAAATAGTCTCCCTTCTACTTACTTGCTTTCCTTGTACTTCTCCTCTTCCACTTTCTTTTTCTTCTTCTTTGTCTTGGTTACTTTTCTTATTGCTGAGACAATACACCCAACACCCAAAGTTAAAAAAGGAAAGGTTTATTTCAGCTCACAGTTTGTGACAGTTTTAGTCTATCATCTGCCTCCAAGGCTGGGTGGCCTGGCAGAGGGGTATCACAGAGGGCTAACAGTGCATAGCATGCAGAAGGCAGCAAAAGTAGCAAGCAGCAAGTGACAAGCAGCAATAATAGCAGCCCTCTTTCTGTCCTTTATATCTCTTCCAATCTACTTTCCTTAGGGTAGATAGCACTCACACTCAAGGTGAGGCGCTCTGAAGCCCAGCATCTCTCCCTGAGTCAATCTGAGTATCACATCCTTAATCCCAGCATTGCACATCTTAAATTCAGCCACTTCTAAAAAGCTCCACCTATGACTGCATGCAGCTTTGGGGGAACATCTAGATACAAGTCAAAACATTCTTCTTTTCTCCCTCTTCTGTTTTTTATTAGATTCTACACATCAAGGAACATGTGTGATACTTGTTTTTTTAAAAAAAATTTTGTTAACTTTTTTTTTTATTAGTACATGGGTGCTCACCTTCCTTGTGTGGAGTTGGTACATGTATATACATTAATTCCCTTTTTCATCCCTTCCCCTCCCCAATTCCCCATCCTCCATTCATTCCTTGATTCTCTTCCTTTTGCTTTCTATTTTTGCAAAACATGTTTGCATTTGTTGTGTGGTATTGAAACATGTACATAATACATCTCAATTCCTTTTTTTATCCTTTGTCTTTTCTTTATTCCATCCTCTATCTCTTGATCCTCTTTCTCTTTGAGAACTGAAGCAGCCCATATATCCATCAACAGATGAAAGGATAAAGAAGATTAGGTATTTAAACACCATAGAGTACTACTCTGTCAAAAAGAATGATAAACTTGAGTCATTTCTGGAAAATGGATGTACCTTGAGACCATAACATTAAGTGAAATAAATCAGTTACACAAGTTTAAATATCATATTGTTTCTCTTATATGAGAAAACCAGAGTAAAAATCAATAGCAAAATAAAAGATACATAATAGGATACTTGTATTTTTAGTCTGACTTACCTCATTCCATGTTAACCACTAATTAAACTTTTCAGAGGGGCTGCATCTAACCTTTTTTCTGTCTATAACTGTGTCTCTCACCCAGTTACTGAAATGAGGTTGTTCTATGAATCCTGACCCATAAAATAGCTCAGTACCAAATAGGAAGCTCAGTGTCAAGATAGCTCCTGGTTATAGCACTCAAGAATAAGGTGAGTGCTGCAGGGCATATATTCTCCAAAAGCAAGCCTGCACTGCAGGGAGAGCACTTTCACACTAAATCCCCACATTGGATTTAGGGCTTGCAAGAACCACTACAATAACAGTGGGCTTCTCTCATGGCTCAGGACACTGGTCCATTGTTCAGCATCACCACTGCTGGGCCAGTCTTGTGTTTATAGGGTCAGTGACCCCCAAATCCCCATGCAGAGCTGGTAGTTTGTGCTAGTTCTTGCTTTGTCTGTATTGCCTTTCTTTTTGCCATGCTTTTTACCTTTTCTTCCACCCCTTGTTTCTTGATTCCTAGACCTGTTTCTCTTTTTTACTCCTCAGATTATATAGTTCTTCTTATCTGATTCTTAGATCTTCTTACTCTCACAGTCATAAACCTATACTTGTATCCCATAATCTTACCCAGAAGTCCTCGGTATGCTTTTTAATTACTATTTAAATTTTAATTTTTTAATAGTAAATAGAAGGGATTTAACACTGTATAATTCAAGCAATAAAAGTTGATTTGATATAATTCTCTGTAGAACTGGTTGTGTTAGGTAGTTATTGTATCTTGCTCTTTTAAAAAACCACTGTGATTATAGCGGCACAGTTCATAATAGCTAAAGCTTGGAAGAAGCCCAAGTGCCCATCAAATGGAAACTGGATAAAAAAGATGTGGTTTTTTAATAAAAGGGAGTACTACTCAGCCATAAAGAATGAGAAACTAGCGACATTTATAGCTAAATGGATGCATATTGAGGCCATACTCTTAAGTGAAATAAATAGGACACATGTGTGTAAATACCAAATAGTTTCTCTAGTGTGAGAAATTGAAAGTGTAAATAAGGATTAAAACGGTTAAAATGAATAATTAATTATTTGAAATAGGAAGAAAAGGCCCAAAGGTGTAGGGGTGGTGGGAGGGGAAGGGCAAAGGAAAGAAGTGAAAGGAAAAATTATGAGAAAAGAAAAAAATGGAAACAAAGTATGTAAATAAGGAATGGTGGAGGGGGTGAAGGGTGCACAGGTAATGGGGAAAAAATAAGAACCAAGATACATCATGTACAGGTACAAGCACCCAATGATAAATGTAAACATATTGTATATCTAAAATGTACCTATAAAAAAATTTAAGCAAAAAGAAAAAATAAATAAAAAACAACTGTTATGCCTCATGTATATATTAAAAGTAACATATTTATGCATTGAAAATTGGCAACAAATCCTTTGGGCAATTACACATCAAATTAAAATGAATATTTAAATATGTCTGGAATTATAGTAAATTTTTAACCCTAAAAAGTTAATTACACTGACTTTAGTAATCAAATTATTTTTTAAAAGTAGTAAATTATTTTGGTGTTGAATAAAACATGAAAGAAAAATTTGAAAATAAACTAATAATTGTCTATGTTGTAAAATAAATATTTAAATATGAAGATTGCCTTAAAGGAAACTGAACATCAGAAGAATGTAAACATTGAAAGAACACTTCATGTTTAGTTATTAACTTTGTCCTTTCTATGTGCATAGTTTTGGGTGTAACAAGATTGAATTTGTGAATACCGATTTGCAAGCAATATAAGCATTTCATTGCTGCTTACTTTCAAACCATTTCTTGAGATACTCAGTCTCAATAGCCATTACCAATCCACCGTTCCTCAGGAAGCATAGGCACACATAGGTTACGGCTTCCCTAAATTCTTTTCCTTTTTGGTTTCCCTAAATTCTAAGGGTGCAGATCCCTGAGATAATATCGCTCCAACATGCAGACCTCCTTTGCGCAACACTGTTGTTTCTCTGAAAGGCTGAGGCTTTGAGAACATGTCTTTTTAATGCGACTGATTCTTGATTCTTGCAGACTCGATTCTACTAATTTATCTTCCCGATTTCTCCAGCTAACCTTTTATCAAAACTATGAAGGGGAGAAAAGCTCCTTATTAACTCCCTCTTCCCTGACTTTAAATCATGCTTATATTGGCTATTTCATTTCTCTCCAATAGTGATTAAAGGGGTTATTTAGTGTAAACTATATTCTGACATTTTAAAGAACTCAAAGAAAGGATTACTTTATGAGATTTAAAAATGCATGTATTACTATGATCTCTGAGCATAAAACTGAGCAAAATAATTGGCAAAATTTAAATAAAGTGGAAAAGCTTCCTCTAGGAAAAAAATTACCAAAAATTACTTTGTTTCAATCTTGAAATCAAATACCAAATAAAATTGTAATTTTTAGAAATCTCAGTTGAAATGAAGATATCATTTTGCTGATTTTGTGTTTTTTTCTTGATTGTTTGCTTCTTTGTTTTGTACTGAGAATTGTATTTAAGGTTGCTATACTAGTGAACTACATCATTAAACTTACTAATTTATTTATTTTCTTGTTTGTTTGCATATTAAGACTGGATTTTACCAACTTGACCAAGCTATCCTTGAACTTGCCATTATCCTGCCTTAGCTTTCCCAATCACTAAATCTTGTAAAGTGGAAACAACTCTAGGCTAAAAAGTGTTCCTTAGTTTGGTAGAGACAATAACTTTATCTGTAATGCTAGGTTCATTAAATAACAGTGACGTTCTGTTCCCTTTCTTCTGTTTTGTTTTGTTTTCGTGACTAACATACCTACAAAGACTACACAAACCAGTTCTTCCAGTTCAGAAATTTATCATAGAGAAAATTTCCCTTTAACAACAAAATGTCCTAATACCAGGAACTCCCAATGCCTTCTTTGGAGTATATGTTCCTTTCCCCTACATAAAATTACCCTTCTAATTGCTCTGAAAATCATCCTTTTGTATAATTTTTTTAATATTCACAAACTAAAACGTGCATTTTTTAAGAACACAAATTAGCTTTTCTCTTTTTTTTAACCACAGCTTCTTTTGCCAAAGCCAAATACAGAGAAAACACTTTCGTAGCTGACTGTTTTATCGTCCAACATGTGTGTCATTTGTCCTTGTTGATGTGACTAATTCTAGCTTTTTAAAAATGTGGATTGCTATGTATCTTTCAATTATATGATTATATTAGGATTAATTTATCCATTCAATTTTTGATAAAAATTGGGTTATTTAAAATTGTGGTTATGAATTCTATATAGGTTTTGGTGTTTATCAGCACCTGTCTCTGTTAGGTTAATTCTTACCAATAGAATTTCTGGACCATGGACCATGCATGTATCCAACTTTCCTAAAAAATAATTGATTATATTGGGAAGTGGCTTTAATCACTTATAACATCTTTAGGTGGCATTTCAGGCGTTCATATGTGCCATATAATTTTCAAACTTTGTATTGACAGAACACTTTTAGATCTTTTCCTGTAGTGATGTTTAATTATGCTTTAAATGCTATCTTATTGTTTATTAATGAGATAATGCACTTTTAATATATTTATTGAACTCTCATGTTACATCTGGAAATTAGTTTTTCAATTAAATTGATCATTTTCTATTATCTGTCTTACTCCAATTGATTTGAAGACTTTCGAGTGCATGTGTGGAAAGAATATTTTCCAGTTATATATATTACAGATCTTTTTCAGTTTTGTGGCATGCTTTTTAAATCATTTTAATGAAATTTTTAATGTAATGTTATATTATTAGTACTTTTTCTTGAATCACTTAAAAATTCTCATGCCTTAAGGTAAAAATTACATTATTATAGAAAAACTTCTAAAAGCTTAGTTCATCTGTATTTTGAATTTGTTTCTACAATCTAGCTAGAGTTGATTTATGCTTATGATTTTAAGGAGATATCATTTTGAATTCAGATTGACCATAGTTATTTTTAAAGAAAGATTATTTTATTTTCTTCTCTGTAGGATGAAATTTGCCTGGATCAAATGGCCGTATCTGAGCATAACTGATTATAATACTTGTACTTCATTCAATTTTTTCACAATATTGTATTCCTGTATATTTTAAGTGTGTAAATAAACATATAATATTTCAAGCATTTCATTTTTCTTTGCTTATTCATAATACAAGTATAAATTTAACATGCTTGGCTATTCTCATCTCATTGGATTTTCATGTAAATTTGAGTACCAGTTTTATTTGTTTCTACAATTAATTGTATTAGCAGTTTGCTTGAGAATTTATTGATTTTGTATATTTTTAGCTATGGCATCATTGTAATACTTTATTTTCCAAATCCATGAACATGATAAATCTTCAAATTTATTTTGATTTCCTTTTTCTCTCATAAAGATCCATATATGTCTAAACAGAAGTTTTTCTTGATATCATTTGTTATAATTGTTGCTGCATATTTGAAATTTTAAAATATTTTAAAATATAATAATATCTTTGTTTTTCTTTTTTTCTGTTCTACCTGTTATGGAGAACTGCAATTATTTTTATCTATTCATCAGTAAACTTGCTAAATTTATTTCATTTTCAGTAAATTTATTTAGATTTTCTGTATTGCCAAGAAACTACATATAAATAGCTACAACTTTTTAGCCAATTATTACATCATTATTATTATTGTCATGTTCATAGAGTTGGGAATCAAAGCAAGGTCCTTACTCATGCTAGGCAAGCACTCTAACACTGAGCCTCATTTTATAATTTTTATTTTCTTCCTGATCATGCTAGGTGTATCAATAGGGGTTGAATGATAATAATTATAAAAGAACTTTTCCTCTTTTCCCCAACCCCAAGCAAATAGTATGAATATACTCCCATGATATAGTATTACTGCCAGTAATTTTTCAAATACTTGTATGAAATTAGATAATTAAATCTAATCAAGTTTGCAAGATATTTAATTTAATTTAATGTTGAATTATATCAATCTTTTTTCTCAATATGTGCATACCATCATACTTTCCTATTTAAATATGGTAAAATATCAATTTTCAAACATTAAATCATACTTGTATTTCTAAATATATCTAAATTAATTGAGACATATTATGCAGTTATGCCTGTTTCAGTGGAGCTGTTTTACTCCTCTTGTTCACAACTTTTTCATTTCTATACATGAGGAACACATGAGAAGCTTGTATGAAAAGAAAACTGTCAATAAGGGGAAGAGAAAAATTTCAGAATGGAAGAAAATTTTGCACATGATTCAGTATTTCACAACTCAAGAGCGAAATGTAGTAACTAATTAAAAATGGGCAAAGGATTTTCATAGAAATTTCTAATAGAAGATATAATAGCCAATAGCTTTGTGAAAAGCACTATCAATAGTCATGAGATAAATGCAAAATTAAAAGAACAACAAGAAATTATCTCACTACAGTGAGAATGATTAAAATCAAAAAGACAAATAATGTTGGCAATGATGCAGAGAAAAAGAAACTAATATTGTTGAGGATGTAAATCAGCACACATATTATGGGGAGCAGTATGAAGGTTCCTCAAAAACTAAAAATAGATCTATGTGTTTTTACCTTCTGAATCTCACTCACATCTTTGTCATTGTGTCCTTAAAATTGTTTATCTGAAGTTGCTCACTTTTTTTATTACTCTGCTTATGGGAATTATTTGATAGCAAGATTGAAATTATACAGCTCCAAAGTACAGTTCACAGAATTGTGATTCTCTTTGCAAGATACATTTGGATATAATGACTACTAAAAATTATACTAATTATATTCTCTTAAACATTTTCAAACTACCTAGGAAACTCAGTTGTAATCAAATCATTTGTTACGACTTTCTAGGCAAAAATCTTTTTCTTCTTTTACATCTTCCTGGCTTATGGATGACAAGTTTCTTTTTGTTTTCTTGTTCTACATTTCCAAAATGTATCTAGTTACAGATTTGTTTTAAAATTTTGTTTGAGAAGGACTCATTGTCTTCAGTTTGAAAACTCGTGCATTTACTTATGCAACTTTTAGTTACTATACTTTCTAGTATTTTCTGTCCTTATTTTGCCTTCTATTTGTGTTTTTAAAGCACAATTTACATCTAGTTTTACCTTTTCATAATATCTATATTTTATCTACTTTAAATTCTGAGTTATTTCTACCATCCAGTCCGTTTCCTTTTTTTTCCAGAATTCTCTAACGTACTTACTGACTGAGCTTTCAATTTTTATCAGTTTGTAATTTCTGAACATTTTTTGTTTAAATCTGAATTTTCCATTATCAAACTGAATTATATGTTTTCCTTAAAGTTTTATGCTTTTTTCTATTTTTTTATTCCAATATATCAAAATGTCCCTTTCAGATTCTTTTATTATTTCTAGCCATTTCTATCAGTCATTGGTTCATTGAGTTCTTCCTTTTCTCTCTCTTCCCTTTCCTAAATCTACGTCACTTCCCCTTTCATAATTAATTATGCGATTGCTTTTCTTCAGTAGACATTTTTCCACTTGGTACACCAGTGATTACATTATAAGAAATGTTTCAACAGAGTAGTTTTATTTTGTTCTATCAGTGCTAATGGAATTCAACTGTTCTTGTCCAATTGCTATTTTATGTGCTCAATTTGAAACTCTTCCAAATACCCTGTATCTATGTATGACATAGGTCAGTGCTTCATCAAGACTTTATATAGATGACAGTTTCTCCCAGTGACTCAAGTTCCCACAGTATTTTCACTGAAAGATCAGGGTTAGCAGTTATCAGACTTAATCTAATGACCTTGCTTTTTATGATCCACAAGACATCTGTTCAGTTTTTCATGGGTGCAGGATACCAATGCCTTGGCCATTCGCCCAAATATAAAGATTTGTCTACTTTTCCATATCTTACTTTGATTACCTTTTTAAATTTTATCACTGAAAATTTTGTTATTCTCTTTTTCAGCTTGGATTTGTATAAAAATATAATTTTATTGTTATATTTTAATAACCATTTGTGGGCAATTATAGTAGGAAAGAGGTCTGTCCAAACAACTTGCTTAGTTTCTCATGTTGTACCATTCCACTTATAAATTTGGAAGGGCTTCAAGGTAATTTATTGGAGACCTTTTAAAAGCATATTATTTATTGATAAAAATATCTTAATAGGAAACAAACACCAATTAAATCTTTATTTCATATCATAGAGTTGTTAAAAAATAAGAGTAAGGTTTTAATTCAGTTACAAAAGTATACTTATGAGGGGCTTTTCTGCCTGCTCCCCCGACCTGCCAAACTAGATTTAAACTGCACTGTGCTCATTATGTGTCTGGGCTACTGCTAAGCCAACATGGGTGTCTTCTCCCTTAAACTAACATTGTGATTATCTACCAGGACCTCTGTGGCAACTAAGAGATGTTCTCTGACATTTAAAGATCTGTGAGATCTGAACAGGCTGAGCCTGTTGAAGGAGGGTGAGATGGTCAGTAGAACAGAGGGTAACATTGGTGGCTCGCTCACTGATGGAAAAGCCTCAGCTGAAGGGGTGCAGGTACCAAAAGCTCAGGAATCTCTGCTGTTGACATTGTCATAAACCATAACTTTCAGGAAACCAGCTTCCAAAAGCCTACAAGAAGTACATCAAAGATTACATGAAATCAATCAAAGGCAAAGTGAAGAACAACAGCCAAAAAAGTGAAACCTTTTATGACAGGGACTCCAGAGCAAATGAAGCAAATCCTTGCTAATCTCAAAAACCTTCAGTTCTTTATTGGTGCAAACATGAATCCAGATGGTGTGGTTCCTCCCTGGACTACAGTGAGGATTGAGTGACACCACTTATGAGTTTCTTTAAAGACAGTTTCAAAATAGAAAACTGTTAACAGATTTGGTGGTTACCTTAGATCTATTGTCTGCCATAACTGACTGTGGCTTGTCATCTATACAACACTGGGATTTTACACAAATGGGATTGATGTCCTCTTAAGTACTTCGTTTATTTTGACTGTGATATATTCTGAGTGGATTCATTGTTTTTTGGAAAAAAACTATGTCATATAGGTTGTCTAAAAAAAAGTGTACTTAACCTTAAAAAAGATAAAGTATGCTTACAGGAAAAATATGACTTCAAGACTATAAAATCTCTGAATTTCCTTGACATAAGACATACATTTGTGATTAAATTAAAAGTATGCTAATCTGAAATATAAAGCTACTATTTAAAAGCTTACGTAAAAATTAAACTATCACATAACAAAAGAATCCTATCAAGTCCAAATAATAATGGAATATGGTTATGACTTATAGACTGAGTTTGCCGACAGGAATAGCTCAAGGAAGAATACAATAGATTTAGAAAATGCTTAGATGGAGAAAAGGAGCAAGACAGACCGTAGAAATACAATTACAATGTAACAATAGAAAAATATCTGCTAAGGTTTATAGGTTCACTACTTTGTAGCCAGTAAAAATATTTAATCATAACAACACATTGAAGCAAATCTTAAATATATTCCTACTTTAAAGTTGTTGAAATGAAGGCTCAATTTCCTCTTTTTCTTCTTTTCACTCATATCTCCTTCAAGGACCTAACCAGTATGCAGTGGGGAGAGTATTTTATTAAGATCTTGAATTTGGCTATGAGTGGGTATTTGTATCATGAGCAAAACCATGCCAATTTTCACCAAGAGCTGGTTTATATGGATAAAACTCAAGAAACATTGAAATTTAGGAACCAGTGCAATATATGTTTAAATATATTTCTTCTTCTTATAAGTTTAAATCTTAGTATGAGAGCTGTAACTATTTGAATAATAATCTGAAAAGGGCAGGGGATTTAGCTCAGTGGTTCTGCCTCTTACCTCACAAGCAGAAGGTCCCAAGTTTGATCCCTGGTACCAAAAAAAAAAAAAAAAATCTTCAGAACAATATTAGCTATTATTTATTGAACTTAACCCATATTTTAGTTACTATATTAAGAATTATAACACATATATTTGCTCATTTTGTTTTGTAATTACATTATGCAGAAGATATTAGTACTCCTATACTGTAGAAAAGAAAACTATATTTCCTATTTTGTAGAAATAAATTACTCAAAAATTATAAAAAAATAGAAAACATATTAGCATTCTTACTATTAGACTCCAAAGCATGCTTAATTTCCTTATTAAATCTATCTTCATTTACATAGATTACAAAATGTATAGGCTCAGACTTCAAATAAGCTTATTAAAAAGTATAGAAAATTTATAAATAATAGATTTTTAGAATAGTTCACCGGAAATGGTAAGTATTTTCATGAGTGTTCTTAATATTCCTCAGTTGATATTAAAATTCAATATGCCTTCTTAGGAAATGCTAAAAATTAGTATAGCTATTTGACAATTCTAAAATTTTAAATGTTAAGATTTAAATAATTTATTTTCTTCTAAAATCACTTATATGTAATGCTAGATTTAAAATCATATATTAATCAAGATTTTCAGTCTCTTTCCTATGTCATATTAGGTTCTAGATTTACTGGACAAAAAACCTGAAAGATTTTGAGAATAAAATTCAAAACTTAGTGTTACCGTTTTATTAATCACTGTGCAATATGATTTATTTACAGTTGCATGTTTTCTCCTGCACATGGTCTATTAGCAAATAATTTCAAATATATAGAAAGTAGAAAATGGTGCATGTCCTTATTTACAAGAAAAACTTAAACTTTGTGAAGCATGTTGATTCGACATAATGTTTCTATGGATCTTTTGCAGAATGCACAATTACTGATGAAATGTGCAAGTAGACTTTTTTCCTATGTATAAATCAATGTTATAACTCGACAAGGTTAATGAATAGATGTTAATGAATAGATGTATAATAAGGGAACAGCGATAAAGGCTGAATGGAAAATAAGATGAAGGTATTCGAAACAGTATAATACCTTGGAGACTGAGTGGGCTTATTTGAGAGATAGAAAACTAAAGATCTAGTGAAGGACAGACTACTAATTAATTGTGTAGCCTTGGCATACCACTTATACCTTTGAAAATATTTTTCAATCAGTTTTCTCAAGCGTTTGAATTTAAATCCAATAGCTTTCCCCAGAAAAACAGACTTTGAACGTTTTTGTCATAAAGAAATGAAAAATATTTGAGTAGATAGATATGATTAACTTGATTTAAACATTACACAATGTGTACAGGTGTCAAAATTTTACATAGTACCTTATAAATATACATAATTTTTACGTTTTATGTATCAATTAAAATTAGTTTAACTTTAAAATATTTAAGCTTTAAAACTCTTACCTAATAAATTTCACTTTTTTTGATTGTTTCATTTTATGTATTTATAATTGTAGTAGTTTTTAAAAGTTCTTGTTTCGAAAAACTAGAAAAGATTTATGATGCAGACAGGTCCCAGTTTATGATAGATTTGAATTACTTTTTTTCTTATTTTACAATGGTGAGAAAGTGAGATACATCCAGTTGAATCTGTACTTCACACTTGGAACTCTGACCTCTTCCTGAGCTGATGATATGCACTTGATAGTTTCTCATGAAGCTAGGAAATTGACAAGTTGCAGCTCCCAGTAAGCCACCCAATCACAAGGGTAAAACACTGATACTGTATTCTATACTGTACCATATGAGATAAATTGCATGAAATATTCAATACTTCCTTATAAAATGAGCTTTGTGTTAGATCATTGAGCTCAATTGTATGCTTAATGTTCCAAACACATTTATAGTAGGCTAGGGAAAGCAATAATATTCACTAGGTTGTGTTTTAAGTGCATCTTTAACATGATTATTTTCAATTTATGATGGATTTAATAAGAAATAACCCAATTTAAATCAAGAAGTACTATATCTGTATAGTTTGTGAAGAATATCAATTTCTTACTTTGCAGCTGAGCAATCCTTAGGAGTTTAAATATATATTATCAGATATTATCCACTATTAGAAAGAAATTTAATGTGTATGTGAGAAACAACTATGCATATAAATAAGTTAAAAGGTAGATGATTGCTTAGGCTGTATAGATTTTTATGGCACTTAAATTCAAGACAATTTATACCTGCTGTGGTTATAAAGGAACAGAATTTATGGGCCCATAAGTATTATAAGTACTTATCACAAATTCCCAAGCACTTATACAAGTTTGTTATTCTTGATATTATACCCAGTATTGTAATTCAGACACAAAACAATATCACCTTTTTAGTAATTTTGCTCCAAATCCCAGCAGTGAGCAACATATCAAGATGTATAGAATTTAACATAAAATCTTCCTACATTTTCTATGATTATTACTCAAGAACTGCATTTTGTAAACTCAATGAAAGTAGATGTGGAAATATATAACTGAGCTACTTAGGAGAAAATACCTTGGTTCACAAACTTAATTCTTTACACAATTCTAGTTACAAACTAAATTGAACAAGAATCTAATCAAATTTTTCCATAAAGTCAATAATAAATTTGATTCAGTTCTCCTCTTAGTTCAGTCTGTGACCAGAATCATGAAAAGAATTGTTTGTGTATCTAGATACCACTGTATATAGAATGAAATATCATATTTTATATACTTTTTGTTTTTAATAAATGCACCATTGAATTTTTCATCTATAGTAACTGATGAAGTGGAAAAATAAACAAATTCTAGATACAGTAATTGTATGCTTTCCTTCATAGAGAGTTTTGTAGTATACAAATTGATGGAAGCCATGGTGACAAAGCCAGACAATGTAGGGAAAAAAATAACTAGAAACTCCATCCAGTTAATGACATGGAATTCTTTCAAGATGATGTAGAATTTTATCCCACTATGAAGAAGGCCAGAATTTCTCTTTCTTTCTTTCTTTCTTTCTTTCTTTCTTTCTT
>NW_004624791.1:8609591-8637824 GCF_000247695.1 Heterocephalus glaber
ACCAAGATGCATTATATAAAGGTACAATTCCCAATGAGAAATGTAATTGTGTTGTATACCTAAAATGTACCAATAAAAGAATTTAACAAGAAAAATTTAAATGGACAAGAAGACTCAGAAGTGATAGCAAAGACCCATAGGATCCTATTTTCATGTTCAATGAAGAATGGACAGACAAGTAGACATTCCACTGGACAAAACTGTATAATCTAATGGTAATAGACTAAGTGATGAATTCATAAAAGGGCCGTCTATTCACATTTTTCTTGGTTTCTCTTGTAACAATTTTTTTTCCCAAGAGGGGGCAGGTGTCCTTTGGAATGAGGGTCTTTAAGGGATATGTGAACTTTCTAGATTATATATACTACTTTGAGGGAGAGGAGTTTTTGTTTTTATGTTGTATTGAGGAGAAAGAATTCTTGATTGTATGACTCACTTTGAGGAAAAATGTATGGTGGAAGACGAGAGGAGGAGGTCAGAGATATCTTGCTTCTTGGGCTCTTCTGTTACTGGAGTGTTGGGTCAGGGGTTGTTTGACTTTGGTGAAGCTGATATATCAGGTCTTCCCAATCATGCTCATTACGTAATGTTTGAAACAATGGAGAAGTGGGAAAAAACTTTAGTCTTCAGAATAACCATACCGGGAAGACAGAAGGATTAGTATCCTCAATTCTGTCTGCTGGAGTACTAACATTAGCTTCAGGTTTAAACAGGATGATAATTGGAACAGGGATAACCAAGAGGTATACACAATGCAGCAGTATTGGTCCAACTGTGGTCTCCATCATCACCTCAGATCTGATTTTTGGAGGCTTTGGGAAATTCATATCACTTGAAGACCAACTGGGTTCCCAGCATAAGATCACTGCCACTGCTTAGCAGTCTTATCATGGATCAATCTGCTTGCAAAGCTCACTTTTCTTGGCAAGTTTAGTGCAATGACTAAAGCTTAGGGCAATGCCTAGTTTAGGTAGGTGTAGGGCTTAATGTGACATTTTAGAAGCTGTAAGTTAACAATCTGCTTATTATGATACTCCTGCTGCAAACCTTGAAAATACCTTAGTTTCTTGAGGGAGGAAGGAGTATACATTTAGGGTTAAACAGGAAATTGACCCAAGTTTAAGGTAATAAAGGAGACAGATAGAAAATGAAAGCAGAGAAGACTATTTCTTAACTCCTTTTAGTTATCCATTGGCCAGTGCCTTAGTAAAATAACTCCTTGCTATAATTCCAGTAATTTTCAGTTCAATGTACTTAGCACGACAAGATGCCACTCTGAGCCCCTATATTGCTCTGTTACAATTCTCAATCATCTACATGCAACTCACACACACACCTATTTTAGGGTAATTTTTCCAATATATTGTAGAATATTTATATTTTTATGATTCTATTAATTACTAATCATCTCCAATTGAAATATAAAAACTACTGCTATCTAGTATAGTGCTTAGTCTATAAGAGTTATTTCATATTTTTTAAATGAATTATTTTTGTAAACTTTAAAAAAATGTAAAGTACATTATATAACAAAAATGATAAAACAGAAACACTAGAAGTTAGCTTTATTAATCCAAAGAATTAAAAGGTGAAAACATGGAATGAATTTTGGATGGTAACAAAATGGTTTGGTTGATTGTCATCTCAGGACTGGTTCTGTTAGTCGGATCTGGAAAAGTTTTTATCACCTGATGGGGAAATCCAGTTCCTAAGAGACAATTGTTTTTGTGTAGAAGTTATGCCTCAGTGTTTGTCATTGTTTGCACTTAGGGAAGTGATCCTCTAATGGGGTTATCTACAGAGGCTCTTCTGTAATCTAAGGGGACAGCAGGTTTAGGGCAATAACAGGAGACTTCCAGATGCTGCTCTAGGAGGTCTGGATCAAGACATTGAAACTGGCAGTTGAATATCCTGGCAATCTTTAAAAAACCTTAGTTATTCTTATACTGATCTCCTCTGTCTTTCGTGACATTCTATGAAATATGTTTGTTCTTAACATAGGGTTTCTAAAACTCTTACGACTTTTTAAGTGATAAGAACATCTTCTCTTTTACTATTTACTTTTATTCCATTGTTTCCATACAAAAGCTTCTAAAACATTTGGAATTTCCTGAGTAATTGAACTAAGAGTATGTTGTTATCTACAATAAGCTTCTTTTAAATATACCCTAAGTTTATTAATGAAGGGAATTTTGGCAAATGGGGCAGGATGACAGAGGAGCCAACAATATGATTAGAAAGTTAGAAATGAAAATCTCAACCCAGATGTCAAGGGAGGAGCAGGTGCTTCAGATTGCATTCACTCACCAAGGCTGATGACTTGATGGATCATCCATTTTTTGATGACATTTCCGTAAAACCCTTAAACAATGAGATTGGGAAAGCTTCTGGTTTGATGAATACATGGAGGTGCTAAGAGGGTGATGCACCTGGAATTCTCATACCCCTTTCCCTATGCTTGCCCTATGTACTGCTTCTTTTGACTACTACTGAATTGTATCCTTTGTAGTAAAATTATAATAGTATTTTCCTGAATTTTGGGGCCACTGTAGTAAATTATCAAACCTTAGGAAGGGAATCAGTTCTGATTGAGAGCTGATCGGCTATAAATATAGGTGATAACCTGGGACTTGGGACTGGTGTCAACCAGGGCGGGTGGCAGTCTTCTAAGAGTGAACCATCACTCTGTGAGTCCTGTGCTACTCTAGGTAGTAAGTATCAGAATTCAATGGTAGGGAATCAGTTGGTGTGTATAGACTTGGAAAATTATTTGTTATGAAAAAACACACACATTTGGCTTAAAAAGCATTGTGTGAATAAATATTTTAATGATGATTTTCCTTTTACCTAAACAATATTTAACAGATATAATATATGAAAGAATATAAACATCGATTTTATTGCTAGTCTCACAAAGTCTCCTTTGTACATCCAAGAAGATGCTTAAGTAGATCACTTTTTATTACTTGGTACAGAAAATGTTAACTCTCTTTTCTATGAAAAGAGTGAAAAAAAATTGAAATGTTATATTTCATATTTTTATTCACTGACCTTGTTATATTTCTGAAATAATTCTTATAAGTTATTTTGCCAGTTTCACTCAGCAAATTGAAAGAAATTATTGGCATAAATCTGATTTTATGTGCATGAGTTTGTGAAACTATCCAATGGAAACATTAAAAAAGGAGAAATCCTTGTTGTGCTATTTTGTTTAATGCTGAAACGGTAGTTTCAAATCAGTTTTTCTTTTGATATATTTTTAAATTCGACATTTTAGAAATTGTATGGATGCAATAGTAGAAGTAAAAGAGGAAGAAAGTATAATTCAGATTAGATATTTATATATGTACAAAGGAGTAATACATTAGAAATTATATATAAAAATTTTAGATAATGTGGATTCAAAGTCATTCTCATGTCTGTTCTATGTATGTTACCAGAAAAGTGGACTCTAGACTTTAAAAACATAGCTAATGCCGAAAATGGACTTACAAAAAAATTATTTAAAAGGAGATAAAATTTAATGTTTTTATTTAATTTTACATTATTTTATTTTAACTGATTCTTAGTCTGTTGAATTGACTTAGGATTTTGGAAATTCTGAGAATGTTTCCTGCCACCTACCTACATCCCAGGCTTGAATAATAACTTTTTAATAATAAAAGTTTAGGAAATGTACCATTTTGTCTTTTAAGAGAACCATGGAACCGCGGATTTAGTTCAGTGGTTTCGCCGCCTGCTATGCAAGATCAAGGACCCGAGTTCGACCCCCGGTACCAAAAAAAAAAAGAGAACCACAGAGAAAATTCTATGTAATACAGAATAAAAATAATGTTGATGTTTCTGTCTTCCACTTAGAGGTGCAATTATTTTTGCATTTTGGGATTATTCAAATATAATTATGATTAATATGTGGCTCTTTGACCACGTATATATATATATATATATATGCATGTCATATGCATCTATATCTATATGTATCTATATAATGCTAGATTGAACCATTCCTAAGTTTAATTACAAAGCTATCTTCAGGATTATAAACATGTTGGACTCCTAATGGCAAAGCAGCATCACAGAGAAGATTTGGAGACACATTGAATGAACAGGGACTTTACAGTCAGAACATACAGTAATGGGTAACCCGAACTTATGAAGAAGATATACTGACTCATGGACAGTAAAACATTTCCTTGTAATGGAGAGTTATCTCCCCTGATTTATGCTCAAATCTGATGAGTATGTTCACTTAAGAAAAAACAACGGTGCAGAATGAGAATTTAAGCCTGAGGTTATGGGTGGTAGAAGCTGTTCAAGGCTAGAAAATTAACTAATAAATTTGATTTCTTGGCTCAAGCTGCAGCTATAAATAACAAACCCTGGCCACCAAATATCTACAATTTTACAAACTGTGTGTGTTTTTTTTTTTTTTTTTTTTTTGCAATTTTGTAACCTAATGAAGTCACTCCTCATCTTAGAATTTCATGAATTTTCTCCACTGAATTAAGTTTTTTTGTTTGTTTGGGTTTTTTGAATTATGTTTTTTTGATTCTTAAGAACAGAACGCCTACTACCAAATAATGCTGACAGGAGATATTTACTTTATATTATTTTTGCATTCAATTAGCATTCCTTCTAGTTCAGATTTAAATCCATCCCTTAAATTACATAGAGCAAAAGAATGAGTAGCCTGTTAAACATTATTAAGAATTTATTTTTTGAAACTCTGTAGCTTAATTTAAAACAATAATAGAATATGTAGCTTCTAGAATGCTGTTAATCAGTCTGTGAAAACTAACTCACTATTTTATTATTTTGCACCAAACATATTTTCAGGAACTACTAACATAGGGAGATTAAGATTTCAAGACCAAAATCTGTCTTGCCACTTTATAGTATTAGGTATTATTTGTCTTGTATTTTTTTTTCTTAAATTCTTTTATTGGTACATTTTAGGTATACAATACTTTTACATTTATCATTGGGTGCTTGTACCTGTACATGATGTATCTTGGTTCTTATTTTTCCCCCATTACCTGTGCGCCCTTCCCCCCATCCACCCTTCCCTATTTACATAGATTTTGTTTCCACTTTTTTCTTTTCTCATAATTTTTCCTTTTCCTTCTTTCCTTTTCCCTTACCCTCCCACTTCCCCTACCTCTTTGGACTTTTTCTCAACTTGGGACTTGCAGCCAGAAATCTGCCTGAATTACACGGGTCTGCGACTGGCTTGCTAAAACTCATTGACTTATATCTGCACGCTGCTGCCCACGTTGTCTTGTATTTCTTATGTGGGATTTTTTCAACTTTCTCCCAAAAGCAAGGTAAGGCAGGGCAAAGAAAGTCAGAAAGGAAGGAAGGAAGGAAGGAAGGAAGGAAGGAAGGAAGGAAGGAAGGAAGGAAGGAAGGCAGGCAGGCAGGCAGGAAGGGAGGAAGGAAGGAAGGAAGGAAGGGATTATATTGTTTATATACACCATGTTTTCTTTATTTATGAACTGATTGTGATTTAGATTGCTTCTGTTTCTTGGCTATTGTAAGTAATGCTGCCATGAACATGGATGTGCAGATGCCTTTTCAGCAAGCTGATTTCACTTTATTTGGAAAGATATCCAGTAGTGTTATTGTTTTATTACATAGTAGACTTACTTTTAATTTTCTGTGCTAATTTATATTCCCACATTGTTTAAATGTTCCTGTTTTCCCCCACATCTTTGTGACTGACATTCATTGTCTTTTATTGTTTCTCTAGACCATTGCAATTTAGATTTGCATTTTCCAGTGATTAGTAATGTTGAGTATTTTTAATATATTTATAGGCCATTTGTGTATCTTCTTTTAGAAATGTCTGTTGAGATCCATGTCCATTTTCTGATCAGTTTGTTTGTCTTTTTCAAATGCATTTTAGGAGGTTGTTATATATTATGGCTATTAACTCTGTCAATTTGACAGTTTGATTCTGTAGCTTGTCTCTTCACTTTGTTCATTGTCTCCCTTCATGAGCAAAAGCTTACGGGGCAGATGAGACCACATCATCTATTTTTTTCCTTTATTTCTTGTGCATGTAGGTACTTAGCCAAAATACCCATGCCCATACCAATGTCCTGAAGAATTTCCTATGTTTTTTCTAGTAATTTTATAGTTTCAGGTCTTACATTAAAACCACTAATCTATTTTGATTTGTTTTTTGTAACTAGTGATAGGATTAAAATAAATCTTGGTTTTAATTCTTGTAGGTGAATGTACTTGACAAGACTCTATCAACTTAGAAAGCATACTCAATTAAATTACAACATCTTCATTACCCTGGTAGAGGTGTATAGTAAACATCTTCCTGTTTAATGTTATTCAACACATATACCAATAAATAATCAACAGCATCCTATATTTTTTGAACATGTCTTACTCTTTGTCTTTACTAAGAAGCTTGAGGTATGTGAATGAACTCACATCTCTACCAAAGGGAGCTGATTGGTTGAGTCCATATCATGGAATCATAATTTTATCCAGTGGGCTACTTCTGTTAGTTATATTTACCTTCCTTACATTTTTATAGCAAAGAGATTCTATTTAATTTGCTCCTCTGAGAAAATAAATGATTAGCAATGAGCCATCTTGGTTATTTTTTGTGAAATCATGAAATGCTATTCAAGAATTTATGCTTAATTTTTAGAAAATAGAGTCTCAAATCATGTAACATTAAATAAGACCATCCTTCAACAACTAATCCGTTGGTTGATTGTAGAAAACCAAATGCTGTTGTTTTGAATAAAAAGATCAATATCTACAGGCCATTTTGTTTAGGTAAGGCTGAAAGGGATGAGAACCTCAGCAGGTTTATACATGGACCCTGTCCCTATTTCTTTATGATTTCTCTCAGTCCACAACTTAGGAGAAATGCTGTCTCTTCTGATTGATATTTTGCAGATTTCCTTTGAAAATATCCAAATTCTACTATATGAAAATTTGAACATATTTCAAGATGGCAACAGCAGAACATTTATTCAAGCATAGGACCTATCTGTGCTTGGGCTCTATACTGCCACTGAAGTTGTTTACAAAGTCAGCTTGATAATACCACATGCAAACAATCCTGAGATTATCCTGTCAGGACATAAAACTCCTTTTCAAAGGAAATCTAACAGAAGACATCAGTATTTACCTCTCAGAATTCACATTTCTCCAAAGGAAGTGTAGAATTCTTAAGCTTAGTATATTTTCTGAATTTATATAACTAAAAAATTTCTATGCACATCTACTGTACACACTTTTTCTCCCTACCACTGTGTTGTATATATATATATATATATACACCAATCAGATGGATGACCTCTCCACCATATACTAGTGAAATTCTCATTATTTTCAGAGTAAATTTTGTAGTTAATTTTGAAGTAAACCATTTCTTTCTGTTACTTTAATACAAAAAAAAATAATAATAAGCTCTCTGCCTTAGTTACTTTTCTTTCCATGCTGATACAAAGTACCCAACACCCAAACTTAAAGGGGGAAAGTTTTCTTTAGCTCACAGTTTGTAGAAGTTTCAATCCATCATCCTCTGACTCCAAGGCAGGGTGGGATGGCAGACAGGCATCTAAGAGGATAAATATTTCATGGAGGGTTAAAAGTAGCAAAGAAAGCAAGAGACAAGGCAAACCTGTTTCTGTCCCTTAGATTTATCCTGGCTACTGGTATTAGTGTCGTGCCAAACCAATCAGTGGACTGATTTAGTAATCACCCACCCTTAATCCTAGCATTGCGCCATGAATCAATCACACAGTTTAGATTCAGTCACCTCTGAAAAAGCCCCACATATGATTACATGAGGCTTTGGGGGATATCTAGACACAAGCCATAACATTCTGCCCCTGACCTCCCAAAGACTTAGGTACATCCCTTATGCAAAAGGCATTTAGTGTATCTCCAAGAGTTACCAAAGTCCTAACAGTTTTAGCATTGCTGAAAAGTTAAAATCCAAGTCTCCTTTGAAATTTAATAAAGGTAAATTCTTAGCAGCAAGTATCTGTACAAATGAAAAGAAAATTAAACACTTCTAACATTCAATGGCACAAGATAGACATTACCATTCCAAAAGGTAAAAATAAGAGGATACAAAGGAATGGGACAAAAGCAAGTCCAAAATCCAGTAGGACAGACAGTAAGTCCTGTAGTTCCATATCCAGCATCCAAGGCAATCTGTGGCAAAATGTGAATTCCCAAGGGTTTAGGTGATTTAGCCCCTACAGGACTTCCAGAGTTTATAGCTCCCACAGCTTCTCTCTCGGTCTGGCTCTGCTCCCTCCTTTCACTTTTCCTCAGTATATCCATGTTCCTGGATTGTCCCAACTTCTGAGGTCTCCACTGCATCTTCAGCTTCACATTCACAACTTCACACACTACTCTGTCAGGGGCACACTTCCTGACCTCACAGGCCTTCTGAAATTTCAGGAAATCTGAAACTTTCTGAGTGGAAACCTTACTGTCCCCACAGCTCTTGTATTCTGAATGTAACTAAATCTGGGACCATGTGGATGATGCCATGTCTGCTGTCAGGTAGATCAGGAGCCAGGATTTCTTCTCTCTTGGCTCTAGGGCTTGAGTGCTTATGAACAAAATCCCAAGTAACAGCTTCTCTAGGTCACTGCCATTCTTGAACATGGTGCTCTGGGGATCTCCTCTCTAAGCAAAGTCTTTCACATTTGCAGCTCTGAGGCTGAAAGGCTGGGGTCCTGTTGGTTCATATGAAGTCCTCAGGCCATCTTTTCTATTGTCGTCTTCTGGAATACTTTGCCCTTTTTTTGCTACTCTTTTCAGCAACCAATTTCTCCTCTCTTACATATTTTCAGGCTGCAAATTTAATATAGCTTCATTTCTGGCCAAACTCACAACATTTTGAATCATTCTTCTGGGCTCTTTGTTCTTGGTTCTCAACATAAAGCTGGTTAAAGTCCCCAACAGTAGCCAAGTCACCACCTCAACATTAGACTGCCTTGAAATTTCTTCTGCCAGACTAATTAGTTTATCTCCCTTAATCTCAGCCTCAGACAAAGTGTCTGGACATGAGCAAAATGCAGACAAACTTTCTGCCAAGCCATAGCACACATGTTGGAGTCCAACAGTCAGTGCTGTTCTTCTTCCCAGCAGAAATTACCATAACCTGGTCTTTTTTTTTTTGGTACCGGTAATCGAACTTGGGTCCTTGCGCTTGCGCAGCAGGTGGCAAAACCACTGAGCTAAATCCCCGGCCCTTAACCTGGTCTTTATTGTCATCATTTCTATCAGTGTTCTGGATCTTCAGTGCTCTGACCAGAATCTCCCATAAATACAGCCTCAGGAATTCAAGCTCTGCTTTTTCACCTTGCATCTCCTACTTTTTCATAACTCTTCCCCTCCCACAAGCCAGCTCAAAAGGCTCCTAAGCCACATGGTCAGTTGCACTCATAGCAATGACCCTACTTCTCTGATAACAAAGTCTGTCTTAGTTACTTTTCTTTCAATGGTAATACAAAATATCTGATGCCTAAAGTTAAAAGGGGAAAGCTTTAATTACCTCACAGTTTGTACAGGTTTCAGTTCATTATCTGCTGGCTCCAAGGCAGGGTTGCATGACAGACAAGCATCACAGAGGAGAAACAGTTCATGGCAGGCAGAAGGTAACAAAGCAAGCAAAGGACATGACAAGCTTCTTTCTAACCCTTATATTGTATCCAGGCTACTGGCATTAGAGTGGTGCAAAACCAATCAGTGGGTTTATTTAATAATCACTCACCTTTTACCCTAGCACTCTAAATCCTAGCATTCCGTCATGAATCGATCACACAGTACAGATTCAGCCACTTCTGAGAAAGTCCTCCTATGACTGCATGAGGCTTTGGAGGAATATCTAGACATAGCCATAACACCCTCAGTTTTAAAAATCAAATTTTCCCAATATAGATAGAATGTCTCCAAATCTTCTTAGGCATTGAAGCCTCAATTTCCCCCCAATATCCTTCATGAATATTTAATTCAAACCCATTGCCCAAATAATGTACATGCTGGAATTTTAACACTGCAGACTAAAATAAAGTTTGAGCCTAAAAATGATGCAGTAAATGGAGTATAAAATTGAAGCAGCCTGTCTTAGAGCTTGGGTTTGCTTCAGGCTCTGTACACTATCAGGAGAGCTCAGACTCTGGGTGCTTCTCAGGCTGACAGGTACTACAGAGTTTTGACAGAGAAATTTTAAAGTGAACAAAAGAGAAAAGGTTGAAATAAGAAACTCTCAGGATATTTTAGTCTCCTGAGTCAATGGTATTTTAATTTGCCTTGTCAATTTATTAATAAATATTCCTTAAAAGTACACAAGTATATATTTCAAACAAGAAGTAGTATATTGGGAATTCTATGGCTAATTATCTTATTTGATATTTGACTATTTATTGAAGCACTGTTGTTTATAAGGATGAAAATAATCATTGTCTCAATACATGGACTCATTAAAATGTATAAACAAAAAATCTAATATAAAAACAAAAATAATATGAAAATAGCATAGATCATTAAATAACTTTAAAATGTAACTAAACTTTCTGCCCACACTTAAATTTCTTTAGTTTTTAAACATTTTTTTTGCTTGATTTTAACTTGGGTAAAGAGACAGATATCCCTCCAAAATTATATTTTGCTTGATTTTAGTAAAGTTGCAACCTATACTATGCATAGAAACAGATATCTGTGCTTTTTAAGTGCAATCTCAGCAGCATGGCAAATGATTCATCTATCTCCTTTGACTGCATTGATATGTAGTTCAGGGTATATTCTTTCCTGTCCATTCAAACAAAGACTAGGAAGATATTCTGAAAATGATGAGATAATGCTCAAAAAATCAAATTCAGAATCCTGATAGTAATAATGAATAGCAGTAGTATACAAACCTGAAATGTTAGCAAAAAAGATCAAAAGACATATTCTGAGAAGATGTTCCTTCTCTTCATAATATGATAATTTGTCTTCTAATGAAGATTTTATGAGGTAGAGTTTCATCACTTTTCGAGTTTGAGACCATGATGGTCTTCCTAATTACTTTGTTAATTGCAGCAGCATAATGGAGATGCTGCTTATACACACAGGCGAAGTCAGAAGATAATTACTCTAGTTCTCGAATAGAACAAAAATTTTTTAAAGAATTATTGTCTAAACTCTTCTTTGACAAGCTCTACATTACAGTGCATCTTGAAATAAATTAAAAACAAAACCAAACAAAATTATTCGCTCTTTTTAGTAGTGTATCATTATAGTAGTTTTTTGTGCTTCTAACAAAGCAGGTCAAATTGTCACATTAGTGTACAGATTCTTTTTCAATAGTTGGAACCCCCTCTGTGAGATATTTCAGAAAGAATGGATATCTAGGAGGAAAAAAATATGTTTAAGTATTCACAAGAATATAAATAAACCTACTGCATAACAATCCTTATTTGCCTGAACTAAAATATATGGGTAGATAAATATTCACATTTCTGAATAAGTTCATCTTTTAATAAATAATGAATCACAGGGTTATTTTTTAAGAGTTATATTTTCCAATACAATTACTGTAAAGTTAATATTTTATACTAAAATCATAAACTATCTGAAAAAGGACTTGAAGCTATTTCTATTTGAGGTTTATGTTCTCTTCTTTGTTAATGGTCAATCTGCGATCAAGACACATTTCAGTTAGACTGGGAAATATAGTCAAAACATAAGGAGAACATAGGTAGTGTCATTATGACAGGATATTCTGAACTGCTTCCAAAGTGAAAAAAAAATTTTAGGTGGAAGATTTTAAAAACTTCATTTAAAATAAATCGGTGGGGTGTATCTAGCTACACACACTGACCTTTTGAGTAAATGTCACATTAATGATGCACTGTTAAAAATATTCTTTTATGATCCAGAACAAATCAAAATCAAAAATTCCCACTGTCACTACTTCTATTTCACACTATACTTGAAAATCTCAATTTGTTAGAAACAAAGAGAGTTTTGTACACTGATATATTATAGTCATAATTTTTATGTAATACAAAAAACTAAAAAGGATCTACCAACACTTTATAGGATTAATTTAAGCAGACATTAGATCATTATATGTAAAAAGCAATTCATTAAGTTTTTTTAACCAAGTACATTTAGAATTTTTTAATTTGTATTTATCTGAACAGAAATAATTTATTACAGTAAAAGTACTATGAGGAGCATAAAAATAAATATCCTTTATGAATAAAATTACAAATTTTCATTGAAAATACCAAAACAGACCTGAATATTATACCTCATTGTTCAATAGAATTAAAAAATTGATATTATATAGCTACCAACTCTCCTTAATTTGATTAATTAATTCTATGAGATACCTGGCTGTAAAATCCAAAATCATTTTCAAGGATTTTGACAACTGGATTTTATAATATTTGAAAAAGTTTAGAAAGCTATTCAAGACAAACCCTGTACTGAAAAAAAAACAAACCTATAACTGGTCTGACTAGGTTTTAGAACTAATTATATGTAAGTATAATTGCTGTACAAATAAATAACAAGTTCAGTGAAACAGCATAAAATTAATAGCTATTAACTCAAAGTATTATAAAAATTAATGAATATAGTTAACAAGTAGTATATACATGTAGATATCAAGAGAATAATTTGAGGAAAAATATAAACACAAAAATTATTTTATGTATTTTAGGATTATTAATAGAAAGACAAAACCACTTTACATTTAGAAGACACTGTAGGACAACATATTAATATATGAAATAATTTGTGTGCCCTAGCAAGGGTCTAGGAAGTCAGTATGGCTGAGGGAGAAGTCTACCTCTCAGTTGTGTTAGGCAAGCTGTGATCACATGCCCTGTCATGGCTAATCTCCAACGCAAAGGTTTTGGTTCACTGGACCAAACAGAATAAATTTCCTTAATAGTTTTCTGACCAAAAGAGTAAGCTCTTAAATAATGTGTTTCACATCCCTCAGAAAGATGGTATGTGTGGCTGCACACATGCACATGTACTGTATTCTGACAGATTTGTATATTTGTGTGGGGAAAGGTGAAATTTAGTAGTCAACAAATTCATTATTGAGTAAAGATTCCTATGCATTCCAAATCCCTGCATTGAATTATAATGTGAATTTCCTAAAAAAAATAATGAGTTATATGGAAACACAAATTATTACCTTTTCCTTCCTTTTCTCAAGTACATGTGAAGAAATGTTGGTATGTAGAGGAATAACTTCTCTATAAATCAAAAGTTGGTGACTAGAATGTAAAAAGTTACTAAAAAATTTCCCAAGCAATGATAATAATAATATATTTATTTCAAAATAATTTATCATGTTAGTTACATTTTTATGTTGCTGGCTTCTAGGCTGTTTCTATAACTTGACTATTGAGAATAGTGACAAGATAAACAAGTTTATGTAGGAATCTCTATGATACGCGGACTGAATTCTTTTCAGTGCGTACATAGGAGTGGTACAGCTGGATCACACGTAGTTCAATTTTTAGTTTCAAAGACCCTATAAACCTTTTTCCATAATAGATACACTAATTTACATTCCTGCCGACAGTGTATAAGTGTTCTTTTTACCCTTCAATTTTACTGGGATATGTTATTTTAAAAAAAATAATAGCCATTATGACTAGGAACCTCAAGCCAGGTTTGATTTTCATTTTCCTGGTGACTAAAGATGTAGAATGTTTTGTTCCATATATTTATTGGTCATTTATACTTTTGAGAATTGTCTGTTCAGATTATTTCCCCATTTATTATTGCATTGTTATTCTTTTGCTGTTTAGTTTTTTAGTTCTTTATATATTCTGATAAAAACCATCTGTCAGATGAATAGCTTACAGAGAATGTCTCTCATTTTATAGGTTATCTCTTCACATACTTACTTCCTTTGCTGTGAAGAAGCATTTTCATTTTATCTAATCCCATTTGCCACTACTGCTATTTTTCCCTTGAAATACTGGTGTCCTGTTCAGGAAACCATTGTTTGTTCCAGTCTTAAAGTGTTTCTTCTGTATTTTCCTCTAGTATTTTCAAAGATTTGGTTATTGGCCTTTAAAGCATTTTGAGTTGAGTTTTTACATGTTGAGAAATAGAAATCTAGTTTCAGTCTTTTACAGGTGGAGGTGCAGTTCCTGCAGCACCAGTTGTTGTAGAGTTCAAGACTGGTTCTTAATTATCTTTATCTTAAAACACTTGACAAAGCAAATGGACCCAATATCAATAATAAATAGCCATTGCCTGACTGAAGCTTAGTGTACAAGCTTACCATTTATTCATTTTTTCTTAATAGCAAAGCATAATAATGTAGCATTACAAACAATACTTGTTTTTGGAATGTCAGCTCTGTATCACCCGTGTAAACACAAATATATCGATTAATTTCAGGACTATTTACCTAATTATAAAATTAGGCTAATAAAAGCTACCTAACTCTGACTTGAAATGAACTTACAGAATACATAATATATGTACTATATCTGGAACATTCTTTTACAAGTTTTTGTTTGGTAGTGAAAATATGATTTTGTGCACTGTGCAACATTCTGCTTTATCCCACAAAGATAAATAAACAAGATTTCTGCCCTCATTGTTCACAGTTCATATTCTCCTAGGGCAGACAGAGGCATATACCGGAACACTTTAATAGAGTGTGGCTAAGTACCACAGTAAAGATCTGCTTGAAATATTTGAGATGCTGGAGAAATAAAAACAACCAAATCTTGCAGGCTCTGATGTTATAGTCAGGCTCCAAGGAAGAGAAGGAATTATACATAAGAAAGTCACTTTAAAGGTAGGAAAAGACAGGGGAAATCATAAAATTCCCTTTGTTTTCTAATGTCCTTGTCTGTTGAATTTCACCCTGCCTTCTGATTGTTAGCCTGAATTCTTGTTTGAAAATAAAGTGTAATAAAATATTTGACATCTGAGATGAGAAATAAGTTAATATGCAACAAGAATTTTTAAGACATTCATTTCAACCTAACCACATTCACAGAAAATTGTCCTTAAGTAATTTTGTTTTTATCCTTCATTATTCCTTTGTTTAACTGACAAAATAAAATATTAAAAATATTTAATTTAGTCCTCTGTCTGGAACAAGCATCAGGATAAATACTAATTTTCCCACTATTATTATATGCTACATTATTTATTTATTTGTTTATTTATTGTTTATTGTGGTTCTGGGGACTGAACCCCAGGATTTTTTCCCTGACTGAACTACCACCCTATACCTCCCTGTACCTCCCTATACCTCCCTAGGACTTTCAAAAATTTTTATTTGGTAACAGGCTCTCACTAAATTACTAAGTTGCCCAGGGTGGGCTCAAAGTTAAGTTTCTCAAGCCTCTGGCTCCCCGAGTGCTGAGATTAGATACCCACACCACCATGCCTGGTTTCCTGTGCTACTCATACAGAAGGAATGGCATTGATAAATCACACAGTTATATTCAAATCCTCAAATTTATGGCTTATTTTTATTATGAGTTTTCAGGCAGTAGCTATTAACTCATAATAGAACAAGATATAATCCCATTACTGCCACTACTTGCAGGATTTCATCCATTTTATAGAATAAATTCTTATTAATTTCCTATTCTTCCTGTTTTCCTATAAAAACAAGTTCCTCTGCTTAGAGAAGGAACCCATCTACACATTTGTAACAATCAAAGAATAGTTCTTTTCTCAACGGGCAAAAAGTAACTAATGAGTTCATACAGGAAGATATCTGAATTTGTTTTTTTTCACTTTCATTAGTACATGCTTGCAGTACATAATGATTATATTCACTGTAGGGGATTGATACATGTACATAGCACGTTTCAATTCCCTTCCCTCACCAACATCCTTTTACTTTTCCACACTTTAATTTTTCCATCAGATTCATTTATCTTACAAGACCTTATAAAGTTAATTATCACATCTACAGATTGGAAAACAAACCAATAGGCCATGCACATATAAAACATGTAAGACAATTGTACTAAGTCAAGGTCCACTTTTAGATACATCGTCCACACTAGATTATAGTATTTTTTCTTTCTTATTTTTCATTATCTGTCTTTACTTTAATATACATATACGTTTTATGTAACAGAAACCATGTGATATTAAATCTTATGTGTCTTGAGTTATTAACATAGTTGTCACAAGGTGCATCCATTTTCCTACAAATGACTGAAATTTATCTTTATTATGACAGAATAGTACTCCATTGTATATAAATACCACATTTATTTTAACCATTCATCTGTTGAAGTACATAAAACCTGCTTCTAAAATTTAACTATTATGAATTCTACTGCTATAAACAGGGGTATGCATACATTACTGAGTTATGAAGTCTTTAAGTCTTTGGAGAAATATCTAGATAGGAAATAGGTTACACGAGAATTTAATTGGGATACATTTTTTTTTGGTACCGGAGATTAAACTTGGGACTTTGCACTTGTGAGTAAGGAGGAGGAACCACTGAGCTAAATCTCTGGCCCTGGATATATACTTTTGAAATGTTTTCTTAGGTAGATTTTTCTACAATCAAATTTACTTTTAGTTCTCTTAAAAGTAAGGAGACAAATATGAGATCCTGATATCCAGTCATTATGAAAATTTTTCACTTTACCAATGAGCCTTAGTCTACTTTCAGAGATACCAGGCTTCAATACAGATTGAAAATACTGAAGTCACATCAAAACCTTACAGAGTTTCCTGCAGTTCGTGGTCTTTAAAACTTGGTAATGGGTCAATTTTCTATGTGTAATACATAATATACATTCACTTTAAAGTCTTCAAGAAGTCTAAAGTATATAGAGTAAAAGTATCCTCCTCAGCATAATTTTCTTGGAAATAATCATTATTCACATCTTTATATTTAACCATCTGAACATTTGTCCATTCCACTTTTTTCTTTCCATAAGATAATTATATAAGCACTAACAGTGAACATGTACTTCTAAAAATACACATGAAGCCATGGTGATTTTTCAAATAAGAAATAAATGATCACCTTATTTGTAGATTACTGTAAAATATTTTGTCATTGGCCTATTATATTTTATTTTATTCTTTATTGAAGAAAATTGTTGCTTAAAATTGCTCAGTTGAATATAATACTACAGTCAATATATTGTATCTACTTCAAAATTGTCACAAAATAGAAATACCTATACTTTTTATCTTGATAAGTATTACTAAATTCTTTAAACAAAAAGATAAAAGCAGTCATTCCTATAACCTAGTTTGAGATGAAACTATACTCCCACTTCTAGTGTATGGAAATTCCATTGTTCAAGATTCTTCATTACCCTTATATAACAGAATATAATAATGCTATTAAGATACATGTCAAAAGTGAAGAAGTCATATTATACATTATATTTTAAGATGTCAATTTACCACAAATACTTTGGAGAATCTGAGAAAGAATCCCTGTTTTCATATTAATTGTCTTTGCAGAATTTTTCTGTGTGTGTGTGTACTTCTGCACAAAAACATACGTAGGCCTGATAGGAGTGAAGTTGGTGACAGGTATTGTTTATTTTGAATTCAAGTTTCATCACTGAGCATTTGTTAAAAATTGACAAATTTCCCAGCTTTCCTAAAGTGTAAATGATAATATTTTATTACTTAATGTATACATGTAAATGTCAAATGATTAATAGAATACTAATAATTATAATTAATACTAACAGCACAGGTTCTGTTTATCAATCTCTGTGCCTTGGAAGTATTACTAATTTTGTGATCATTAATGATACTATAAGTAATAATATAAAAATAGCATACTTTTAATGCATAAAAACAATGTTATGTTATAAAAGTACAATGAAAAGTAACATAATCAAGCCTGCTTTATTTATTTATTTGTTTGTTTGGAGTATTAAGGATGGAACACAGAGCCTTCACACTGAGCTACATCACCATTCAGTTTTCTACTTTATATTTTGAGACAGTTTTGCTAAGTCATTAAATTACCCACATTGAGTTCAAACTTCTGATCCTCCTGCCTCAGCCTCCCAGGGTGCTGAGATGATAGGCATTGATAAGGTTGCTTTTAAAAAGTATTTTTAAAATAAAGACTGGACATGACGATTTGATAGCTGCATTTAACTCTAACTTGAAATCCAATATCATTCTAATTGTAATCTGTGGTTATTTTTCTCATACTCCTCTCTCCAGAGGTAAAAACAAACAAACAAACAAAAATTCTTATTATTCTTACCCAACATATCTTAAATACCCCAATTCTACTCCCTTGATTTAGATATTATTTTGTTTTCGTAAATAAGAGGGCAACAGTCAAAACTATTTTTGCAGCTCCTGTTGTTTGACTGTTCTGTGAAAAGAAAAAAAAAATTAAATAAAATTGCAAAAGGACACTATCATAAGGTATTTTAAGGAAACCAAATACTGCATCTCTTACACCACCAGGTTATTTGAGAAAGATTCTCCACAAAATTTTCTAACATAGATCTTGTGTAACATGAAAATAAAATTTATAAAAAGGACAAACTGATTTTTATGATATCTTAGTTGGGAAAAAATGTGTTTTTTGGGCTAATAGCTAATATATAGTTCTTTTAAGGTCCAAAACTAATTATAATACCTCAATTTAGCACAGTAATTAACCATTAAAATTAACTTAAATTATAATGTTGATATTTAAGATACATACCTCTATTAGGTATGAAGGGAAATAAATCTAAACTAGGAAAAAGTATATATGTGTTTCCTTTGGAATATCTGCAGTAATAATCACTACTATAATGAATTTAGTTATTGTGACTGATATATAGTTATCATAAATAAATCTTTGAAAAAGAAAAAAAAACCTCTTTCACCCTAGGATGCATTTCTTCTACTCTTAGTTGATCATTACAATTATTTATCAAATGATAGGATGGTAGTCATTGGTTGAAGAATATTATTACATCACCTCACTTGTTTTTTTCATTTTGGGATATCATGTAAGTATTGACTGCTCCACTTTGAAGATGAGAAAACTGAAAAATTCCATATGACTATAAGTGAGGGTTTTAATGTTAACTCAGGTCTCAAATTTCAAGGTCTATACTCTTGCTTGTTTTTCTCTTGCTTCCCATACATCTGTTTCCAGTAGGTAGCAGTCTGTCAAATGCTTCCTGAAATGTGTTGAAAGATTTCAGAGTAATAGACTGATTTATTTATTAATACCTTTGAGCATTCCCAACAAACCAAATATAGATGTGGCTGTTCATGTTAAGCAGGTGCAAAAGTAAAAATCTAACTCTCATGGAAAGAGCAGTAAGAGATTAATAGGAGCACATACTTCAGTATACTTTAAATGCCTTACTTTTCTTCCTGATTGGGCATACAAAAATCAAATAGAAATAGTGTGTTTCTATTTTGATCTCCTACTGTCTGACTCAATATTTGTCGAACAAATCTGTATATGGACTAAACATGGTAGGTAAAATATACAGAGTTTAAGTGGACAATAAAAGTGATGTTATGTTGCCTACACTTGAGTGCTGAAAAAACACTTGTTATTTATTTTATTTTTTTGGCAAGTTGCATATTTTCTCTTTGATTTAGTTTTACCATGTGTTTTAGGGACTAAGAACAGTATCAATATACAGTTTTTATAATAATTAAATCAAGTACTACATTAAAAATCCTTAGAGTGCTGTTTGGAATAGAGAAGGGCTTTTTTATTATAAGAATTTAAGAACCAAATTACATATGAGTTACAGGCATAGAGAGCATAAAACATTGGGTATGGAATTGGGATTCTCGGTCAATGACTAACGGCTGAACTTTGGGCATGGCTCTTAACTCTCATGAATCAAAATTTTGTAGTGATGTAATCACAAAACTTGTTATCATATTTTCAAGCAAATTTTCCCAAAGTTAAGAATGAAAGAATAATTCATTTGTATATTCACTCAAGAAGCACATAAACTTATTCAGGAAATACATATTATATAGTCCTTATGATAAATGAGTTATTATCCTGTTAAAATATGAATGAATAGTGAACAAAAAATAATAATCTTGTGCTTATAGCATCCCTAGTGAAAAATCTATTAAATTTTTATGAATGTTTTCTCTTTTTCTGGTTCTGATATACCAGGCTTAAATGGATACACTGTTTAGAAGTGACTTTTGTAAAAACAGAATAGCTTATAAGAATTCTTATTTACGTTTTTCAGAGTGGACATAAAATTTATCTTGTAGCACCATAGCCAAACTGAAAATTCCTACTTTAGAAAGTGGTAATACTAAGATTAAGTTTGAACCTTAATTTTCATATAAAATCCCTTGCCTCTGTCATATCCCTAAAGCTATTTAAAATTGTTTCACTGGTACATCTGAAAATTCATCTTCAAAAGTTTAAACAGCAAGGTAACATACAAATTTGCATTTATGTACAACATATGCTCATTTTATGTATTTCATATGCATAGATAAGTTGTAAATATATTTAACATTTATATGTCATATATAGAAATATAAGTACATCCCAACAGTGAAATGGAATTTGTGGAGGATGTTATGTAGAACCTAGAAATATTCTTTATTTTTTACTTTCAGCAGACAAAATTTTCTTCTCTTTTTAATGCAATAAAAATTAACCTATAATCAGTGACTACAACAAGAATATACAGAGAATCCAGCAGAAAGTGAATTAAGACACACATACTTTCTAAATAGCTGTCTAGAATTTCCTTTTTAAAATTTGGCTCACAAAAATATAAGCCATTATAGGTTTGTCCATTTAGAAACAGAAATATTTAAACTTATTTATACATTCAAAGTTATGAATAGCTATTTCAAGAACTGTCCAGGAACAACTGTCATATCCTTACTGTCACATTTTCTCCAAGATTAGCTAATTTTCTATAAATATATTTGTACAACAGTGCTACTGATAAACATACAGACATATTCGATTTTGGCTTTTTGAAAGTGTGATGAACAGATGTATACTAAAGCAGAGGCGTAACACTGATATCAGTCAGTAGTAGGTATCCAGCTGGATCATGGAATGTTTTCACCATAGAAAGCCTTTTTAACATCCTCCCAACAACAGTGCAAGATTGGCCACACATAAAGACCTCATACACTCTTAATGCACATTGTTATCTTCATCTCTACTACGTCTCCCTGCAGTAGGCTGTCACTGTGAAGAAAGATTAGCCTTAAAATAGTAGGCTTATTGTGCAGGAAAAAGAGAAGACAGGTTATTCTGATACATACCAGTTGTATTTCATGTGTCATACTGTGAGTTTGGCCAAGAGTTATTTTTATTATTTGGGCTTCTTCTTGCTTCTTAAATAAAGCCTAAGGTATTCTGATTAGTTGAAGGAATAACACAACTAGATATACTGGTTCTCTCTTCATTTTCTTTTTTCTTTGCCATCTAAATATTTTATTTTAAGTATTAGTTTTTGTAGACCATTGAGCTACCCAGAGGCATTCAATAAGAGAAAAGCTAAGAAGCCCAAAAGATTGCACCATGAATCTGTTCATTAAACAAGACATAGTTTACTGATCAGCTACAAATGTGGATCTCATCCCAAAATTCCTACAGAGATCAAAGCACAAGCATTTATCTTACCTCATTTCACATTATATTTGGAGAAGTGTAGTTCAGTACTTACAAAAATTTTGCTTATCTGTTCTTTATGTAACATTTTCAAAGCCCTACAGGTAAGATCACTTGGGTTAACTTGTTAAACGCAAATATGGCACATGTCATTTGTATTTAAATGAGTTCAACATCCTACCTGCAATATTACCTAGAGTTTTGCCTTCCAAATGGCCTATGAAGAATATTTTAAAGGACACAGCCTAGAATGAAATTAAAGTTCTTATTCTAAGGATAGTATAAATTGACTTTGTACATTTAAACTCTTATTAATATCAATATTTTAAAAAGGGAAAAGTGTAGTATATTGTTCTATCTTCTTTCTAGCCCAAACCAAGTGTCACTTCAAAAAACATTTTTATATTATTTTATTGGTATATTTCAGGTGTACAATATAATGGCATTCATCATTGGAGATGTGCACCTTTACATACTCTCTTGGTTCTTATATTTCCCCCTTCCCCTGCCCTCCCTTCAACCCCTCCATCCCTCCCTATTTACAAAGACTTCATTTTCATTTTCTCATATTAATTCCATTGCCTTCATTCCTTTCCCCTACCCCTCCAAATTCCCCTTCCCCTTTGCCCCTTTTCTTCCTATTTCACATTATCTATTATAACTTTTAGACCTTATTTACACTTTCAGTTTCTCACACTAGAGAAACTATTCAGTATTTACACATGTGTGTCCTGTTTATTTCACATATGAGTATCATGTCAATTTCCATCCATTTAACTATAAATGTCTCTAATTTCTCATATTTTATGACTGAGTACTACTCCATTTTATAAAAATAAAAAAATAAAAAACACATTTTCTTTATCCAGTCTCCAGTTGATGTGCATTAGAGCTGCTTCCAAGTTTTAGGTATTACAAATTGTGCCACTATGAACATGGGTACACGTATATCCCTGTGGTATGATTCTCTTAATCCTTTGGGGAAGATACCCAGCAAGGCAATAGCTGGGTCAAATGGGACTTCCAGTCCTAGTTCTTTGAAGTAGCTCTATGCTGATTTCCACAGTGTTTGCACCAGTCTACACTCCCACCGGCAGTGGAGCAGTGTTCCTCTTTCCCCACAGCCCTATCAGTGTTTGTTATTGGTTGATTTCATGATAGCAACCATTCTTTCTGGAATGAGGTGGAATCTCTCAGTGTTGTTTTCATTTGCATCTCTCAAATGGCAGTGATGTGGAGCATTTTTTCATATGTTTATTTGGTATTTCTACTTCTTTGTCTGAGAAATATCTGTTCTTTTCAGATGCCCATTTTTCAGATTGGGTCTTTAAATTTGGGAGGTCTAATTTTTTTAAGTTCTTTATAGATTCTAGATAGTAGACCTTTGTCTGAGGAACAGCAGGTGAACATATTTTGCAACATTGTGGGTTTTCTCTTCACACTGTTGGTGGTTTTTCTTGCTGTGAAGAAGGTTTTTAATAAGAAGAGATCCAAACGTTGATTGTTTGTGCTAGTTCACAAGCAACTGAAGTTTTGTTCATAAAATCTTTTCCTACACCATTGTCTTCAAGAGTTCTACCTCACCTCTGTCTCAGGTGATTCAGCATTTCTCTTTTAATATTTAGATCTTTAATCCACTTAGATTTTAACCCATTTTAATCCATTTGATTTAATCCATTTCATGGCAAAGAGCATCTGAGGAATTTCATGAACACCAAACTAGCACTACTGAAAATTTGACATAATATCCTAGGTACAGACAATGAGGATCACAACACCAGAAAGCCCAGCAGAATGAATCCATCGGGCATGACAAGAAATTAAATGTAACGAAGGATAATCCAACAAAAAGAAAAAGTCATGACAATGATAAGTCAATACGTAAAAGATATAACGATCAGTGCAATGGTCTCAATTCACCAATCAAACTAAATAGACTGGCAGAATGGGTCAAGAAGCAAAATCTAACTTTTTTCTGCATATAAGAAACAAACATAATTCAAAAAGAAACTCATAGACTGAAAGTTAAAGGGTGGAAAATAATACTCCATGCATTGGGAACCCCCAAAAAAGCAGGAGTAGCTATCCTCTTTGCAGATCAAGTGGATTTCAAACCAACACTGATTAAGAGTGACAATGAAGGACACTACATCCTTGTAAAGGGAATAATCCAACCGGAAGAGATGAGAATAATAAATATATATGCAGCAAGCTCTAGTGCACCCAACTATATAAAACAAATACTAACAGATATGAAAAGTCATATATGCACTAATACAAAAGTAGTGGGCCATGAAATAACCCACTGTCACAGATAGATAGATCAAATAGACAAAAAAATAAGTAATGAAATACTAGAACTCAATCGAACTCTTGAACTTAGCATGATGAATGAACTCAACAGATGTTTACAGAGTGTTCCATCCCCCAAAATCAGAATACACATTTCTTTTCAGCTGCACATGGGACCTTCTCCAAAATAGACAACATACTCACTCATAGATCATGTTTAACTAAGTGCAAAGGAATGGAAGGTATCCCCTGTATATTATCAGACCATAGTGCGATGAAATTGGAGATCAATAGCAAAAGAAACTGCAAAAATTTCATAAACACATGGAAATTGAACAACTGACTTCTGAGTAAGCAATGGGTCACAGAGGAAATTAAAGAAGAAATCAAACAGTTCCTTCAATTGAATGACAGTGACAATACAACATATCAGAATCTATGGGACACAATGAAAGCAGACTTATGAGAGTAATTCATAGCAGTGTAAACACATATTAGGAAAACAGAGTGAGCCCAATTAAACAACCTGATACTGAACCTCAAGCTTCTAGAAAAATAAGAGCCAGACAAACCAAAAGCTCATACAAGGGAGGAAATTATAAAGATCAGAGCAGAAATCAATTCAATGGAGACTAAGAGAACAATACAAAAATCAGTGAAGCCAAGAGTTGGTTCCTTGAAAGAATGAAGATAATTTACAAACCCTTAGCCAACCTTATAAGAAAAAGAAAAGAAAAGATTCAAATCCATGCAATTAGGAATGAAAAGGTTGAAATTTAAAAATACACAGCAGAAATCCAGAGGATCATCAATATCTACTTCCAGAACCTATACGCCAATAAGATGGAAAACACAGAAGAGATGGACAGATTCCTAGATATGTATGAATTACCAAATTTGAAGGAAGAAGACCTAAAATTTCTAAATGACCCAATATCACTCAATGAAATTGAAAATGTAATTAAAAATTTATCAACTAAGAAAAGCCCGGGCCCTTATGGCTTCACTGCTGAATTGTACAAGACATTTAGAGAGGAACTACTGCAACTACTATTGAAACTCTTCAATGAAATTGAAAGGGAAACAATACTCCTGAATTAATTCCTGGAAGCAAGCATCACCTTGATCCCCAAAGCAGAGAAAGACCCAACCAAGAAAGAGAACTGTAGGCCAAACTCACTAATGAAAATAGATGCAAATATCCTTAATAAGATATTGGCAAATAGAATGTTGAAGATCATCAAGAAGATCATACACCCTAACCAAGTGGAATTCATCCCAGGAATGCAGGGATGTTTCAACATCTGCAAATCAATCAATGTAATACACTATATCAATAGAGCCAAGGACAAAAATCATATGATTATCTCCATAGAGGAAGAAAAAGCATTTCAAAAACTCCAACACCCATTTGTGATGAAAACCCAACATAAAATTAGAATAGATGGTCTCTACCTCAAACTGATAAAAGCCATCTATGAAAAATCAACAGCCAATATCATACTAAATGGTCATAAACTGAAATCCTTCACAATAAAATCAGAAACAAGAGAAGGATTTAAACTATCACCACTCTTATTCAATATAATTTTGGAAACATTAGCCATGGCAATTAGACAAAAGAAATAAATAAAAGGAATAAAGACAGGAAATGAAGTCAAATTGCCATTATTTGCAGATGACATGATACTTTATATAGAAGACCCCTAGAACTCCAGTAAAAGTCTGCAAGACCTAATAACTAAATTCAGTAAAGTAGCTGGATACAAGGTCAACACACAAAAATCAATAGTTTTCCTCTACACAAACAACAGACTTACTGTTGGAGAAATAGGGCAAATAATTTCTTTCACAATATCATACAAAAAACTGAAATACCTAGGAATCAAACTAATGAAAGAAATCAAAGACCTCTTCTCTGAAAACTATAGCACTCTGAAAAGAGAGATTGAAGATGATATCAGAAAATGGACAGACACCCCCTGTTCCTGGATAGGAAGGATCAATACAGTGAAAATGATCATACTTCCAAAACTGCTATATAGAATTAATGCAATCCCAGTTGAGATCCCAGCAGCATACTTCATGGACCTTGAGAAAACAATCCAAAAATTCATTTGGAACAAGAAGACACCCAGAATAGCAAAAGCAATTCTAGATAACAGAGACATGGAAAGGGTATCACAATCCCCAATTTGAAAGTATACCACAAAGCTACTGTGATAAAAACAGCATGGTGCTGTCAAAGAAACAGACCTGAGGACCAGTGGAACAGATTAGAAGTTGTCGAAACAAATTCAGAGACACTCAGCCATCTTATCTTCAATAAAGGAGCCAAAAGGAAAGATACACTCTTTAATTAATGGTGCTGGAAAAATTGGGTTTCAACTTGCCAAAGATTAAAACTAGATGTATATCTCTCACCATGTGTTAAAAAGTCTTTTTCATATAAGTTCATTTTTAAGCCATTCAACTCACAGTTTATACAAATAACTGATATCTATATGATTCTTCTTAGATTTCAACCCCCACATCCTATTTATCTACCAATATTATATTTGATGTACTTCCTGAACATATCAGGAATGCAGTCATGTTTTTAATCTTTAATCCATATAAGTTAAGTCAGGGTTGTTCCATTCTATTTTGAAGGTTGCTCCTAGCAGCCTTGATTTCACACTACCAGCATCTTTCAAGAAGATAACATCTTTCGATCCAGTTTTCCTATTTCCATCCCTACTTCCATAAACCAGTTTATAACATAGCAAAGATGAGCTTTGGAAACCAAGAAAATCAGAAATGTTGTAATTTCATATAGTTGCATTTGTTTATTCTTGGTTTTATTTCTTGTGCAGTAGGACGTCCTTGCTTATGTATTCAAGAGTTTTATCTATTTAATTTTCTAGCAGATTCAGTGTTCCTCTTTTTATATCTAAGCTTTGGATCCATTTCAGTTTGATTTTGTTACAGAATGAGAGATATGGGTCTAGGTTTCATTTTTCTACTCATGGGTTACCGATTTTCTCAGCACCAGTAATTAAAGAGGCTGTCTTATCTGCAGCCGTTGTTTTAGCCGGTTTGTCAAAGATCAGATGGCTAAAGCTGCATGAGGCTCTTTGTGTTTCTTCTATTCAGTTACATTGGTCTACATGTCTATTTCTTGCCATGCTGCTTTTCAATATAAATTTGTAGTATGTCCTTGAAATCTGAATTGTAATCCCTCCCGCTTTGCTCTTTTTGCTCAGGATTATTTTAGCTATTCTGAATCAATTCTGGTTCTATGTAAGCTTTAGGTTAACTTTTTCTAGTTCTGTGAAGAATGCTGTTGATATTTGTATTGAAGTTGCATTAAATCTATATATAATTTTTGGTGATATGGCCATTTTGTCAATATTGAATCTCTATTCTGGAGCAGGGGATGTCTTTCTCTTTTCTAATGTACTGTTGGATCTCTCTTATTTTTTTCAGAACAATGTAGTTTTGATTAGAGATGTCTTTCACTTCCTAGAATAGATTACTTCCTAGATATTTGAATTTCTTTCAAGTTACCATGAATTAAATTATTTTCCTGATTTCTTTGCTGGTGGGATCGTTTTTGTGTATGGGAAAAGCATTTGTGTGTGTGTGTGTGTGTGTGTGTGTGTGTTAATTTTGCACAAATATTCTGCACAGCAAAGGAACATCAACAGAGTGAGAAGACAACATGTATGATGGAAAAAAATGGTTTTTCAGCTCCCCCTCAGACAGAGACCTAATATCTATAATATGCGAACTCAAAAAATATATAACTCAAATAAAAGACCAAATAAAAAATACACATGATCTTAGCCAAAAGGCCAGGAAGCGATTGCCTGATTTAAAAACATGGAGTCAAAATGTACAGACACTTCTCAAAGAAGAAGTACAAATTCCTGGTGAGTACATAAAAAATGTTCAGTATCCAACCAATAGAGAAATGCAAATCAAAGCAGCACTGAGATTCCATCGTATTCTACTGAAAATGCAAATCATCAAGAATGCAAAAAAAAAATGCTGGAAAGTTGTAGGGAATAAGGAACACATTTATATTTTTGGGTGGAATGTAAACTAGTATGATCATTGTAAAATTCATTATGGATGGTCCTCAAAAATGTAGGAAGATAAATTATAGCTCAACTGTACCTCCTCTATGCATCTTCCCAAAATTAAAACTCATCATGTTACAGTGATGAATGAATGCCCATGTTATAGAAGAACAATTCAAAATAATTCAAAATAGGTAAATCATGAAAGTGGCCTATAGGCCCAGCAACCAAAGAATAGATAAAGAAACTATGAGATATATA
>NW_004624791.1:8637924-8649534 GCF_000247695.1 Heterocephalus glaber
ATATATAGTGAATTACTACTCAATTGTAAAGAAGGGCAAATTTGAGTCATTTGTAAAAAAATAGATGGATCTTTTTAAAAAATTTTCTTGGTACATTTTAGGTATACAGTATAATTACATTCATCATTGGAAATTTGCAGCTTTACATAATCTCTCTTGGTTCTAATTTTTTCCCCATAGCCCTGCCCTCCCTTCAAGTCCCCTTTGCTCCCTATTTGCAAACACTTTGTTTCCATTTTTTAATTTTCTAATATTAATTCCATTTCTTTCTTTCCTTTCCCCTACCCCTCTTCTCCTTCCCCTTTGCCCCTTTTCTTCCTATTTCACGTTATCAATTATATCTTTTAGTCCTTATCTACACTTTCAGTTTCTCACATTGGAGAAACTATTCGGGATTTACATATGTGTCCTATTAATTTCACTTAAGAGTATCACTTCAGTGTGCATCCATTTAGCTATAAATGTCTCTATTTTCTCATTTTTTATGGCTAAGTAGTACTCCATTATATGAAGGTACCACATTTTCTTTATCCAGTCTCCAGATGATGGGCAATTAGGGTGCTTCCATGTTTTAGCTATGACAAATTGTGTTGCTATGAACATGGGTGCACACATATCACTGTGGTATTATTCTTTTAAGTCTTTGGGTAAGATACCCAACACCAGAATAGCTGGGTCAAATGGGACTTCCAGTCTTAGTTCTTTGAGGTATCTCCATACTGATGTCCACAGTGTTTGCACCAATCTACACACCCACCACAATGGAACAGTGTTCCTCTTTCCCCACAGACCCACTGGCATTTGTTATTAGTTGATTTCATGATAGCAGCCATTCTTTCTGGAGTGAGGTAGAATCTCAGCATTATTTTCATTTGCATCTCTCAAATGACCAGTGATGTGGAGCATTTTTTCACGTTTATTTGGCATTTCTACTTGTTCGTCTGAGAAATGTCTGTTCATTTCAGTTGCTCATTTTCGGATTGGGTCTTTAAATATGGGAGGTCTGATTTTTTAAAGTTCTTTCTAGATTCCAGATAGTTGACCATTGTCTGAGTAACAACAGATGAAAAATTTTTCCCACATTACGGGTTGTCTCTTCACACTGTTGTTGGTTTTTCTTGCTGTGCAGAAGCCTTTAAATAAGAAGAGATCCCACTTGTTGATGGTTTGTGCTAGTTCATGGCCAACTGAGGTTTTGTTCATAAAATCTTTCCCTACATCATCTTCAAGAGTTCTACCTAGCCTCTGTTCCATATAGTCCAGCGTTTCTGTTTTAATATTTAGATCTTTAATCCATTTCAATTTTAGTTTCATGCATGGTGAGAGATATAGGTCTAGTTTTAATCTTTGGCAAGTTGAAACCCAATTTTTCCAGTACCATTCATTAAAGAGCCTATCTTTCTTCCAGCAAAGGCGTTTGGCTCCTTTGTCAAAGATGAGGTGGCTTAGTGTGTCTGGAGTTGTTTTGGCAACTCCTAATCTGTTCCACCAGTCCTCAGGTCTGTTTCTTTGCCAGTACCATGCTGTTTTTATCACAGTAGCTTTGTAGTATACTTTCAAGTTTGGGGTCGTAATGCACCCTGTCATATCTCTGTTACCTACAATTAGTTTTGCTATTCTGTGTCTCTTCTTCTTCCAAATGAATTTTTGGATTGTTTTCCCTAGGTCTGTGAAGTATGCTGCTGGGATGTCAATTGGGATTGCATTGAATCTATATAGCAGTTTTGGAAGTGTGGCCATTTTCACTATGTTGATTTTGCCTACCCAGGAGCAAAGGATGTTTTTCCGTTTTCTGATATCATCTTCAATCTCTCCCTTCAGAGTACTATAGTTTTCAGAATTGAGATCTTTGCTTTCTTTTGTTATGTTGAATCCTAGGTATTTCAGTTTTGTGGATGTTTTTTGTGAAAGGAATTGTTTGCCCTATTTCTCTCACAGTGCATCTCTTGTTTGTGTAGAGGAAAGCTATTGTTTTTTGTGTGTTGACCTTGAATACAGCTACTTTACTGAATTTGGTTATTATGTTTACAAGACATTTGGTGGAGTTCTTAAGAACTTCTATATAGGGTATCATGTCATTTGCCAAAAATGAGAATTTGACTTATTTGCTTTCTATGTTTATTCCTGTTATTTTTTTTCTTTTCTAAATGCTGTGGCCAATGTTTACAAAACTAATTTGAACATGAGTGGTGATAGTGGACATCATTGTGTTGTTCTTGATTTTAGTGTGAAGGACTTCAGTTTTTGACCATTTAGTATGATATTAGCTGTTGGTTTTTCATAGATGGCTTTTATCAGACTGAGGTTGAATCCCTCTATTCCAATTTTTCGTACGGTTTTTATCATAAGTGCATGTTGGGTTTTGTCAAATGCTTTTTCTTCCTCTGTTGAGATGATCATATGGTTTTTGTCCTTGGCTCTATCAATATAGTGTATTACATTTATTGATATGCATATGTTCAACCATTCTTGCATCCCTAGGATGAACTCCTCTTGGTCAGGGTGTATAATCTTCTTGGTGATCTTCTGCATTCTATTTGCCAGTATCTTATTAAAGATCTTTGCATCTATTTTCATTAGTGAGCTTTTCCTATAGTTCTCTTTTTCGGTTGGGTCTTTCTCTGCTTCAGGGATCAAGGTGATGCTTGCTTCCAGGGATGAAATCGGGAGTTTTGCTTCCCTTTTAATTTCACTGAAGAGTTTAAACAGTAGTGGCAGTAGTTCCTCACTTAAAACCTTGTAGAATTTAGCAGTGAAGACATCAGGACACGGGCTTTCTTAATTGGCAAGTTTTTAAATAGTTTTCAATTTCATTGATTGTTATTGGGTTTAGAATTTTTAGGTCTTCTTCGTTCAACTTTGGTAATTCATACTTATCTAGGAATCTTTCCATTTCTTCTATGTTTTAGATCTTATTGTTGTATAGGTTCTCAAAGTAGGTATTGATGTTCCTCTGGATTTCTGCTGTATCTATTGTATTTTCATCCTTTTCATTCCTAATTGCTTGGATTTAGATCTTTTCTGTCCTTTTTTCTGATAAGTTTGGCTAAGGGGGTTTTGATTTTGTTTATTATTTTGAAGAACCAACTCTTGGCTTCATTGATTTTTTTGTATCATTCTCTTAGTCTCCATTGAATTGATTTCTGCTCTGGTCTTTATAATTTCCTCCCTTGTGTAAGCTTTTGGTTTGTCCTGCTCTTCTTTTTCTAGAAGCTTGAGTTTCAGCATCAGGTTGTTTAGTTGGGCTCACTCTGTTTTCCTAATATGTGTATTCACTGCTATGAATTTCCCTCATAAGACTGCTTTTATTGTGTCCCATAGATTCCAATATGTTTTATTTTCATTGTCATTTAGTTGTAGGAACTGTCTGATTTCTTCTTTAATTTCCTCTGTGACCCATTGGTTATTCAGACATGTGTTATGCAGTTTCTATATTTATGAAATTCTTGCAGTTTCTTCTGCTATTGATTTCCAATTTCATTGCACTGTGGTCTGATAATATACAGGGGATAACTTCCATTCCTTTGCACTCACTTAAACATGCTCTATGAGCAAGTATGTGGTCTATTTTGGAGAATGACCCATGTGCAGCTCAGAAGAATGTGTATTCTGCTTTTGTGGGATGGAACACTCTGTAATCATCTGTTACATTCATTTGTTCAATAGTTTGATAGAGTTCTAGTATTTCATTGCTTATTTTTTGTCTAGTTGATCTATTTGTGACAGTGGGGTATTGAGGTCCCCCACTACTATTGTATTAGTGCTTTTTTGATTTTTACATGTATGTTAGTATTTGTTTTATATAGTTCGGTGCACTAGTGTTTGGTGCATATATGTTTATGATTGTCATCTCTTCCTCTCAGATTGTTCTATTCACAAGGATATCTTGAAACTATTATTCCAAGTTAAATAAATCAGACATAAAATGTTGATTATTTCTTATATGAGAAATACAAAAATGAATAAAGAGGAAAATGAAAGATCATAATAAACAGGAATGTAGAGTACGGAGATGGGAAAATAATTTACTGAAATGGGGAAGAGGGGCTAAAACAATCAAACTGTATATATACATTTTTGCAAGATGAATACACTTAATATGTACAAATATGTCCTAATAACAGAGAAAATATTGTATATATGTGTAACAGAGTACTCTTCTGTCATAAGAAAAAATAGATTTGAATCATTCATAGAAAAATGGGTGTATCTTGACCCAAGAATGCTAAGTGACATAAATCACAGAAAGTGAAATATCATGTGTTTTTTTCCTATATGAGAAAGCAAAGAATAGATAACTTAAAGAGCAAAATGAGTCTGGGAGTTAGCTCAGTGGTGCTGCCGCCTGCCCAGCAAACACAAGGTCCCAAGTTCCAACCTCACCACTAAAAATAATTAAATAAATAAATAAATAAATAAGCAAAATGAGAAAATATGATAAGAAACAAGAAGGCAGCATTTTTTCGACATATGTGGGGATTATGGAAGAGAATGTCGAAAAGGGAATAGAAATGATCAAGGTATGATATATATACTACTACCCCCCCAAAATGAGCAAAAATAATTATTATGTATCAAAAAAATACTAATAAAAATAAAAAAAAAAACCAATCATATCAAGGGCCAGGGATTTAGCTCAGTACTTTCACTGCCTGCTGCCCAAGCACAAGGACCCGAGTTCGATCCCTGGTACCCAAAAAACCCCCCAAAACCCCCCAAAAAACAATCATATCAAATCCTTGCATGCAAATAATGGCAGCAGTGTCATTTAGATTTCTTACATAATTCTTCATGAACTTATGTAATATAGACTCTGCTTAGCTGGTTTCACTTCATGCCATAAAACCCTCATTCACTATTCACCAAATTTTGGTGAAAAACGTGCGTTTCTGACTGTAACCTTCTGTTTACTATTTGCTCTTCTCAAAACATAAGGAATCCTCAAAATTCAAATATTAGTTCAAAAGCTACTTCCTCTGAAATATTTTTTATAATTCTATAACCTACAATATCATTCTCATCCAGCAATGTTTTGTCTTTTTTTCTCACTCATATTACTTGTATAGCAAATGCTACTATATAATTTAATATATACTCATGCTTTCCTTTTATTTATATTTCTTTCCTTTTGAACTTTTTTACACAAATACACACTCATTAAAAATAATAAATAAATATATTTCTGTGCAGAAAATATACAGGGCTAGGGAGATATGAAATCTTTCAAATTCTGAAATGAAATTGTAAAGGAACAATGATTTTTGTCTTGAAGCCTTGAAGCCTCATTTTTCTTCCTTGATTTCTCGATAAGTTTTAAAGAATATCAATTTAAAATTTTCTTTTGTTTTTCATTGTATCTGACCCTCCTTGTTCTCATTTACCTCTGTTCCTGTCATCTTTCAGGACTAATTCCCAAACTGATCCCCCTTTCTGAACTAATCCTCAAATTGATCACATACCGAATTTGAATGCTCAGCCTTTATCCCTTGCTTTACCATTACTATCAGGTCCATCTGCATTAGTTGCTCTGAAATGTGTCATTCTTCTGTATTTCCTAATACCCCAATCCTGTATTTCTCAAAATATTTCTGTTTACCTAAATTTCAAAAACAAGTATTCCAAAATTTATTTCTGATAATATTAGAATCTCTAAAATATTCTGCCCCTTTTTTTCATCAACTTCAGACTGTACTCTCTTTAAATTCAAACTCAGCTACCTTCTATTAATAGTTTTCTAGTCTTTAGTTATTTGTAAATCCATACCTGTATCACTCAAGAACTAATTAATCCCTTATCAGTAATTTCTATTCATTGAAAACTCTTTTTAGAAAAAAATCTAATTCTTTCAAAATACTACAATTTTCATGATGCTATTCTTTGTAAAACCTACAGCAAATTCTGACTATAATCAAATTCAATCGAAGATACTCTATCTTCAGATTACTAAAAATCTGAATATAATTTTCCTCTCTAACATTAACAGCTAATCTTTTACAGCATATTGCAGCCAACAATAAGAATTTGGATGATTCCAGTTATCGAGCTGAATTGCTCTAGCCAATTCTCCTGACACGAGTTATGGAGTAGGTTAAACCAACATGAACGTGAATCTTCTACAATTTTGGCTTCTTGCTAGAGCAATGCTGAGGCCTTAAAGATACTGACTTAGGAACTTTTGACAGGATACTGAACATCTCCAACTTAAAAGAAGAGATTATTTTGGTTCAGTTAGGGTTCCTGCCAGGCAGGAAGGCATGGTGAATCTATCGGAGGAAAGCTGCTAATGTTATGGATAGAGGTCAAGACTCATAGAAAGAAGAGAGGTGCTGGGGAGGTCTATGCTGTCCCCGCCTCTAACAAGCCCCACCTCCTCACAGCAAGGCAGCTGTAATACCCTCATAATCCAATTACTTTCCACAAGCCCTGCCTATTCCTATCGAGTTCCTAAGATTTTCTCTCCATCTAAACCATAATAATTTTTTTTTTTTGCACAATCCTATAGGTATTTCAAATCACAGGAACTTCACAATACTATTGATATTTCAAGTCTTATCAATCTCACATAAAAATTCACAGTACCTATTGCCTTTAAATATATTAAAGCATTAGAATTATTTTCTCATATTATCTTATTTTCTATATGTAAGATTAACTTTCTTGAAAAGATAGTTTTCTTTAAAAAAGAGATCTTGACGAATTTTGATTTAGCTTCTTTTCTGTGCTCAGGGTTGACCAAGTTGTAGAGGATTATAACTTTCTGTTCAATTAAATTTAAACATGTAACATTTTCCTTAAAGATGTTGTTTACCATTCCACTGGCAAACAGCTTGCTACTGGAAGAGACACCCTGTTCTTATTACCAACGTTTCAAGATAGAGCCGTGGATGAAACCTTACAGATGCTGCAGTAATTGGAGCCCCAAACTCTCTAAACCATAATCCCTAGAAAATAGCACCTTTCAAAACCCTCTCTTGAAAGATGCATTCATGTTATAACTACACCCACACAGAAAATCAACTGAAAGCGTTCTCTGAAAATCCTACCTCACAACACATGACCACATTGTTATGCCTTATTGGGGAAAACAACTACTGGTCTTAGGCACACATTTAATAATGGAAATTCTTAAACAGTGATTCTAGTTCTTTAAACAAGCAAGTCTTGTTGATTGTGCCTATGAAGTTCTGTCACATATTTTATAAACTTTAAAATGTAATCAATATATTCTTTTTTTATTTTCAGAGCATTTATTTAGTTAGAAACACAGAATACAATCTGGGGTATTTCTCATGTTTCTCCTGTGCAAGTAAAGTTGATTTTCTGAGACAGAGATGAGATTTCTTAATTATGGTATTCTTAAAAATAAATTAAAGGCTTTTGATTTTGCTTTTGGCTAAATGTTCAAAATTGGCAGGTGTAAATATTTCAAACAAGTAAGTTCAATAAGTATGTTCAAGTTGGTTGCCCTTAAAGGTATTTAAAAAGACTGAATTAATTGGCTTAATTTTTTTAAGTACATGTTTGAATGACTACTTGGTTGCTAACATTTACACTCCATGCAGATTTAACTAAATTTTGCTGAAGCCCTTCTTTAGTTCTGGACGTCTTTTTGTTATCTCATTGGGAGAGTGATACTGTTAACTCTATTTAGCAAATATGAGAACTGAGACGAAGGAGTTCCAGGGCCAATGCTAGGAGATGGCAGAGCTGGTGTTTAAACTCTGGCCTTGTGACCCTACAATTTTATCCTAATTCCACTGCAATACTCTAGCTACTTCTCAAACTGTAGTAATCTTTATATGTAGTAATCAATATATTCTTAAGCTTGCCATTAATAATAAGCATGTTGCCTTCAAATAAGCTATATATAATATAGATGCTGAGATATTTTAAAATTTTAATACATGAAGACAAGTAAGAAAACTCTAGAAAGTAGCTTTTTGTGGAATTATCTGACCAAATTACTAATTTTATTTCAAATCTAATATTTTCACCTAATCACTGAAACAGCATGTTTTCACGGTTGACTACACTGCAATGAGCAATATGTTTGACTTCAAATGCATAATATCCTGTTGGAGTAGTATGTACTTAGCTTGTTGAACCAAAATAGTGAAGTGGTTTATTTTTTGCTCATTTTACAAATGGAACCACAAAGTTTATTGATCAATCAGCATGGTTGAGTTTTATGTACATTGGTGACTGAACTATATGCTTTGTAAGAATAGCTTTATATGTTTCTAAAATTTAGCTACAAACTCTCCTTGACAAAAGAAATACTTTACTGTGGTTCACTTAAAATGCACAATGCTACATTATATCTCATGTTTCATTGGTAAAATAAATCTAACAGTGGCTGTGTATGGTAAAAAGATAATAACCTATGGTTTCAATTAGTAATACAATACAGATTAAGTTAAAGGCATACATTCTAAAATTTAGGTAGTGAAATTTTAGAAGTGAAGTTCAAGCTATGGAACTAAGAAAAGTGACAAGATGGGTTAGTTCAACTATTTGGAAAACAATATATATACATATATATATGTATATATATATTTACTATATAGCTTAGATTACATTTTATCTAAATTCTCTCTCTGTCTTTCGTTTTTTACTTCTCCTTCTCTCTCCTCTGACTTTTATCCTTTTTAATCTCTTCCTCTATCTGTGATCACATGAATTGTTTCAATGCATTTACACTTAATATGTGAGGTTGAAATAATCAAAATTTTCAAGTGACTGAAAACTAAATGGCTTCATGGTCCCATGTATATATACATATATATACATACATATATATACGTATATACGTATATATACATATATATACACACATATATATACGTATATATACGTATATACACATATATATACACATATATATACGTATATATACATGTATACGTGTATATATACGTATATACGTATATACACATGTATACGTGTATATATACATGTATATATGTATATATATGAAATAATATAAACCATGAAATAATAAATATATATATATATTTAATCTGCTGATTAAATAAAATATCATTACCTCTCATCCAGTCCCTCTATTCTAAGCATTACTTGGAAAAAATCCACTTTGCTTAAAAAAAGTGTTTTTGTTCCCCTTTGTCTTAGTTACTGTCTTACCACTGGAGTACAATACTCAACATCCACAACATAAAATAAACGTTTATTTTGGCTCACAGTTTGTAGATATTTCAGTCCATAGAGAGCAGGCTCCAGGGCAGGGCAGGAATGCTGAGGAGTGTGGCACAGGAGGCTTCCTAATGGCAGGGCTTATGGCAGGAAGCAGAGAGAAATCAAGGGAGGAGGGACAGAGATAGACCTTTCAAGACCATTTCCCTGTGCCACAGCCTGGATATCAGGCTTCCATTCCCAAAGTTACATTTAAAGGATAAACTCATCAGTAGTCTAGCCCACTAATGAGTATCACACTCCTACAGAATCATTTCATAAAAGTCCCACCTATAATCATATGGGCTTTGGAGGGAAATTACATGCTTATTGAAATTTATGATCATGTCATTATGTCTTATGAATTCACTATGAAAAATTTTTTCAATAAATACATTTTAGCCAGTTTTATTTATTTATTTATTTTATTTATTTTTTGTTGGGGGGGGTACCTGGGATCAAACTCGGTCCTTGCACTTATGCAGCAAGCAGTGAAATCACTGAGCTAAATCCCCAGCCCCATTTTAGCCAGTTTTTACAAATATATTTTAACTATTTTTTTCTGACTAAATTGCAATAGCCTTCTAATATAAATGGACGTGGCTATGTGTTCAAGTGTGTGATAATTTCTTTAAGTTAAAATGATCCCCTCTTTTATTGACTTTTATCTTTACATTTCCTGTGGAAAGAGTAAAGATTTCCCCTCAAATTTTAATGCAAACTTGCCTTTAGTCCTTTCCACTTTAGTTTCTTTAGTTCTCAGATTTAGTATTGTATCAATCTTATGTTGGATTCCTTCATGTTACTTTTTATAATGTCCACTTGGTAAGTAATGATCACTTTTCTCAATTAATTATTTAATTAATTTTGAATTGTCTAGATACAGAAAAAAATTGGGTTTACCAATGAAAGAGGAAAAATATTGAACTATGCAAATTCTGGTATCAGGTTGAATAGTTTATAATTTAGAGTATTAATGTTAATAAGAATTAAGTATTTTAAAAGACAAGATAAAATAGATAACCTGTCTTCTTTTTACTAGTTTTGGTATTCCTGCAACAGAACTAGGCTACAGTGATGTAGCAGGTGATGCTTTATTAACCTGTAGAATGTTAGGATGGGATAATGCTTTCTGGGTAGGCTGTAATCTGTTGCCCAATTACACACATCTCTGTCAAGAACTGAATGAGGTGAGAATTCCACTGATAACTCTCTTTAAAAAGCTTACCAATCACAGGAGAGGGAATGGTACCCATGTATTTATGCATACTTTATGAAGCAAAACTCATTTGGATATATTCAGAGCCACAAATTGGAAGGAATATGACAAATAAAAATTAAATTTGGATATTTAAAAAAAATTTGGTTGCTTATGAATGACACTAGTCAGATTCAGAAATGTATTCTGGGCACATCTCTATCTCTTTTTTTTTGTTTATTTTGTTTTGCTTTGTTTTGTTTCTTTTGATTTCTCAAAGTATATAAGCAGAAACATCTTATTACTTCTAGGTGAAAGCTTTAGACTCATTACTAGAAAATGTAAAAGTCTGTTATTACTACATTCATAATCTTGCCTGTTATGACTCACAAAGATGACATTTATTGTTTTTATTAATCAGTTAATTTTTAATAATTGTTAGTGTATGATTCATTAATTGTATCCACAGGTATTTATACCTGAGAAATGAAAATACATTCACCTAAAAACCTGTATACAAAGATTGATAGAATTGTTTGTAATAACTCAAATTGAAAATATCTCCAGTGTCCTTCAACAAGTGAATGGTTAATCATACTCAGGTATATTCACACAATAGGATACTTAGAAATAAAACATGCAAATATATATGCACATTGAAATGCATAATTATCCTGCACAAATATCAGCAGTCCCCAAAGGTTACTTATTATAGGATTTCATCTTTATAGCATTATTCTGACGAAAAACTTATACTCTTGGAGTAAAAACAATTAATATTTGCAAAGAAGCTAGGCATGAGAGTGGGAAGGGTGGCTTCAGGAAGGTGGATATAATCACAAAAGGACAACTCAGAGAATATTGAAATTATTCAGTATCTTGACTATGGCACTGGATATATGAACTAAAGCATAATATAAATCTATGGAACTAAGTACACATATCTCTTACACATACAAATGTACACACAAATATACACAAGTAAAACTAGAGAAATCTGAATAAGATGTATGGATTGTACTGATGTCAATATCTTGATATAATAACTTGCAAATTTCTACCATTGTGATAAACTGTAATGTGTACATAGGATGTTTCTATATTATTTTTTATACCTGCAAATAAATCTTTGATTCCTTTAATATAATTTCAATAGCAACAAATGAGAAAATTTCAAGCCTGTGAATTTTAAATATTATTTTGTAAAAACTAATTGATTA
>NW_004624791.1:8651834-8681060 GCF_000247695.1 Heterocephalus glaber
CAAGATACATCATGTACAGGTACAAGCACCCAATGATAAATGTAAATGTATTGTATACCTAAAATATACCAATAAAAGAATTTAAGCAAAAAAAATTTAAGCAAAAAGAATGTAATATTTAAATTGAAGAACGCATTTAAATGCAAAGGACAAAGTGATAGAAATTATATAGAAAGGAATGCATGAATACATCAAAAAATAAATATATGGCATTATGTACAGAATGTAAAAATGCTTATAATTGCCAATTGGGAAAGTTCAGGATTCTAATTTAATAAGAAAATAATAAAACTTATAAAAACAATTTTTTAAATAGTAAAATTATGATGAGCATAAAGAGCTACACTGCTCTTAGTCATCATTTTGACACAAAGTAAACAAAATCTTAACATTCTACTAGCATTCATGAGTGTCTTTTGTAGAACATATTTTGGCAAAGCCTTTTTAGATATAATCTGACTGTCTTTCAATACTGGAAATGAATATTTCCAGTTTACTACATCATTTTCTTCAATTAATTCACCTAAAAGATAAGGATATATATGCAGGACTTCCACATCAGTGTAAATAGTAGCTAACTATAAGCTAACCAATATTAGAGTGTTTAAGTAAAGTATTAAAAATCTACACTAAAAAATACATTTCAGCAATTTGTAGGAATATGATAAATATTCTTTAACTTGAGAAAATTCCAAGGTCCAGTGTCATCTGATGAAACATGGAAGATAACAAAAAATTGAAAGTAAATTTTTATTCACATAAAACATATGTGTACCTTGTGGCAGGTGCAAATCATCCTTTTAGAGTGTGTATTTAGGCATATCTGTGTTTTAACTTTCATTCATATGTGTTTATCAATATATAGAAAGGGGAATAGAGTATTATACTCTAAGAAAATAATAACAATTTACTACAGGTAGAAAAAAGAAACTGAAAATTTAGACCAACAGGAAGATTTTACATCTTATGTTATATTTATACTTCCATTTTTAATATTTCACAAAATATAACATCTTAGTCTAAATTTGAAAAACAATTATAACTAAAAATCCCAAACAACTGTTAAGTATTCATAACTCTGAAAATATTTTGGCCTCTCCAATAAATTCATCTGTAATATTTCTTTGAAAAATGAACTGTAATTGTTATAATATCTCTCATATGGGAACACAACATAAACAGTTGATATTTCACCCCTTTTCCTCAAAGCAATAATATTTTCTATTCTTAAAAAAAGCAATTAAATTAGAAGGAAAAGTTTCCTAAACTAGACTATACTGCCCCCTTAGGTGGTAAATGTAACAATTCTTATAGCTGACAGTTTTTTAATTAAAATTTGATCACCCTATTGTTCAACATTATTGTTCTGTAGTTGGGGTATCTCATCTCCTATTGGGCACGCTAATGAAAACTACCTGAGAAAATGGAAGTAATTCAGACTCCCTTTAACCTATACTGTCTCTCGCAGATAGCTCAAGTTTACTTCTAGTATTATCCTCCAGCCTTACAGCAGCAACACAACTGTGATAACACTATTTAATATCATGGGAATATTGTGGAAGCAGTTCTAGGTCACAGATCTGAAAAAGAAACTACAAGCAAATAAATTTTCAATTTATATTTATTGGGTATATATATATATATATCAATTTATATTTATATGGATATTTATCCACAGACTGGTCCCGTGAGACTTCTAAGATATGCACTTGTTCATGAAGCTCATCTGTTAATTTTTTTTATAGTCACCCTGAATAACATTTCACCTTAACAGTTTTAATGTTTTACTTGAAAAACATTTTTTTTTTAGTTTTTGACTCAAACTTTGAATTGTGTTATGATTTTTCCAGATATTGTTCTTTGTAAGATTGGAATTATAGTGCCAGAAACAATAATTTGGCAGAACTCTGATTTTCAACAATACATCTGTCAGAGGGCAGCTTTCTAAGCATAGTTGCTACCACAGAATATTTTTTAGTTTTATTTTTTAAGAGTTTGGTAGAAATCTACTGTCTACTCTCTTTTAAAAAGATTATTTTTAAGAAGTGGAAACTAATCTTTGCAATTCCTTTTATGCCAAGGAAAAGCATTTTGATTGGTTCAAGCCTTGGTTCTTACAGCATTTATCTTATACTGACTGGATCGGCAGTCAATATGAAACTCAATTCTGAGTCTTATATTATCTTCTGAGTTCTGTCTGGAAATTTTCAATAATGTTTTAAACACTCACATATACAAGTAATCACTAGAGTTTTTCTCTCTGAGAATTCAGAAATACTTAAAAATGAAATAATTTTAAAACTGGTTTGTTTTTAATACACATGTAAGGGATTATAATCTCTGATTTGCCTGACATTTTAGATTTTAATCTAGTGAGATGAAAATTGAACTTTGTTGGTTTATGGGAAGAAATAAGATATGGAAATATGCATATAACCTTCAATTGTCATTTGAATAGCTCAGTTGTATTTAAGAACATAGAAATCTAAGGCACTTTGAAGGATAATTTTTAGCTTTTAAAATCATTCTAAATTTGTTTTTATTGCAATTTCCATACATACATTTTCTAAATTTATATTTATATTTGTAGTTCCCAATTACATGATTTTTAAGATCTTAAATTTAAAACATTGATATGTGTGTTTCAGTGGATACAGGTGAAGACAATTTTTCTTTAAACCCGTTTTCTCTTAGAGAACGGAACTGAAGCAGTAACTCCTACTTTTATGTTTTACACTTCATGATACACCCTAAAGAGTGATTGATTTTTTGACAGCCAGGTTTGTGCTTTAAACTCATGCAAAACCACTTCGATTTTTACCTCTTGCCTGAATAATTTGCCCAAACTGGTCAGGTTTCAAAGGGTGCAACACTTCAAAGCAAGGGGAACCTGCAGAGTAGAAGACACAAAGAACATTTGTATCATTTATTCAAGGAAATAACAGTGGTTAAAAAACAAAATAAGGCTACCATTAGCAAAAACTTTGATCCATAACATCGATTCAATTCAATTTATCCTAATTTCTAAAATGATAGCATTTCTCTTATACCTTTTCATTAATATGGCTCCCTGACTTATATTAACAGCTATATTTCTGGATAGCTTAGAATTTATAAAATAATTTTTCATCAGAAATTAATGTGGTCACTTAATGTTTATCAAGATAATAATTTCCATAGAGAGATCAAAATTATACTTTAACACACTGATCTTAGTTGTTTCCAAGACTATCAGGATGTGACAAGAAAGAAAACTTCAGCAAGTGATGAGGAATAAATTGTGTGTGTGTGTGTGTGTGTGTGTGTGTGTGTTTTCAACTTGTATACACAGCATAACACAGAAAACTTGGGAGACTACATTTTCTTGCTCATTTCTCAGAGATGCAGATTCTATAAATTCCCATGAAGTTCAGGGATCTGGATGTTTACACAATATCCCACTACCAATAGTGTATAGGGTATATTTTAAGAAACATTGGCCCAATCAGAAGGTTAATTGTTTTTATAACTTAATACAGGATAATATAGTAGCCTAAGTTTTTCAAAACCAAAGATAGGGCCGGGAATTTAGCTCAGTGGTTTTGCCGCCTCCCGAGCAAGAGCAAGGACCTGAGTTTGATCCCTGGTACCAAAACCAAAAAACCGAAAACAAACAACAACAAAAAAGCAAAGATGGTAGCAAATTCTACTCTACCAAAAAATGAATTAGTTAATGAGCTGTAGTGAGAGACAATCAAGAAAGAGAGGAATTCCACTGTAGTGCAGAGCAAGGTACAGAAGAGAGTAAAGTGGGAAACGGAAAGCAGTGCTCTATTTTTGTCTCGCAATGTCTTTATGCTATTCTGTAACACGCTCCATTTTTGTCCAGATCAATGTGGTTCAATAGTGTCTGAAGATATTTAAAGAAAATATAGGAGAATATTCTTATTTTGGAGACATTTAGTTAATGTCATTCTGAAAATACAATATAATGAATGTAAAGTCCAAACATAAAACAAGGCTTTAGAGTTTTTAAAACAACACATAATCTGAATTTATGTTATTTTGGAAAACGATAGGCTATTTGAGAAAGAACATTGACGTTTTGCACTCAGACAGTAAGGAACAGATGATATTTTTGGAATGAAGGAATCAGTACAGGAAGGTACTTCAAGCCCAATATTTGGTGATTGGAGTGTAAGTCCTTTTGGATTTAGAGTTCAGTGAGGCACTGGGAAATCACCATAGGCTTTGAGGGAGCATCTGAAAGCCAGATGTTGATTATTATTGACAGTTAATTATCTATGTTAACATTTATTGAGTTCTGGCACTGTGCTAGTCACAAAAGAAAATACAGCTTTTAATGCACCAGCTCTTACTGTGCGGAAGAGCAGATTTTATTTTGTGATAGAATAAGGACATGCATCAGAAACAACATGAATGTAAACCGTCCTAGAGAAAGTGAAGTAATTGAACAGGACCTCTTTAACAATAGAACATGGTAGGTAATCATTAATAGAAGTTTCAGAGAGTCTAGTACTTCTATTCACATGTATTTTCTTCCTAAGTAGCAAATTGGGCCCACAGTCTCCCCGCGGTATTTTCATCACAATTTAAATTCAGCAGAGCCTCCTCTTGCCGCTTACAATTCCCTGCCTGCATTTAATATTTATGCAATATTGAATTAAATAAAATCCTAGAGTTCTACTCTTGTTCATTTGTTGTGTGTTTTGGGGAAGCTGTGCTGAGTTCAACAGAATATGAAAATACAATGTATTGTACTCTTTTATGAGAATAACGGGGCAACTATCCTGGGAAATAACTTCCCTTTCAGGAAGCATTTCCTTGTTGTCTTTTACCAACTCTTGTTTATTTCCTACTTTCAATGCAAGTTGTTTTGAAAAATATCTAAAAACAAACTCTTCTGTAAAACTCTCTATTCCATTTCCCACAGAAAAATACCTGCTAGAAATTATTTTGAATGTTCCAAATGGTCTTCAGCCTGATATTCTCATTATTTTTACAGTCCTACCTCTATTGCAAGTAAAAATTCATTGTTGCCTAATACAGTTGATTATTTTCCTATGTTAATAATATTCTAGCAGATCTTAAATATTATTAATGTTGATGCTTTTCGACTTGTTTTTTTCTAAAAGATTGACAAAATTCTGTCTGTTGTTTTCATAGATATTTTCAGTGTCTGGAGTTATTATCTATGATTTCTGCCTTCTACATTGAAAATTATTTAATTATTCATGACCAAGATTCTCTCCTTTTTTTAATAATAATAAAAAATCTTAAATTTACAAGGCCTTCATTTTAGTCCATGCTGCTTATTATTTATGAGCCTAACTCCTGGATTTTGAGAGGTCTATGTCCCAATCTAAGCTCAGTCTTTTATAACTTTGTAATTTATGCAACATACATACATAATATCTTTTAGCCTTAGTTAATTTTCTACAGAAAGTAAAACTAGTACTTAGCAAATAGAATCAAATTCATTATTTTTGTGTAGTATACAACACAATCCTGGCACAGGTCTCTCTGTTAACTGTTTCAATTAGTTGCAAAAGCTAACATTCATGACAGGTGGCACTGAAGGAAATATTTCCCTCTATCCTGTAACTAAGAATATATATGTCCTAAATAGTAATTTGGGCTTAATTTTACTATGGACTTTAAATGGGTTGTCAACAGTGTAAAAATATTTTATACTTATCTTTTACATTGAATAGTGTTTTTTATCATCTTTAATATTATTATTGTTGTACTGGGTTTTGAGCCCAGGGCCTTTGTACTGAGCTGCATTTCTAGCATTTTTTTTTATTTTTTATTTTGAATCAGGGCCTTGCGAAGTTACCTAAGCTGGGCTCAAGTTTGCAATCTTCTTGCTTTCCTATCCCAAGGTGCTGGAATGTCAAGCATGTATAAAGCACCTTTACCACTCTTGTATTCAGCATTTCATTTTGCCAGTATTCATTAGCAACCTAGGAAATTTATGGAAATATATATATATATATATATGGAAAGAAATATAAATATAATCATCAGATATTTAAGTGTTATCATTCTATACTTTTATTATTTTTATATGTTTATGCCTCTATTTTTTTTGCATGGACAGTTCTGCTCATGGTGAAATGATTTTGTTAGACACTCCCTTTCCCACTTGTTTGTTCTGTTATATCGTATGTAAGGTTGTGCGCAGCAATGACCACCTAGTAAGGGGCTGAGCCGTACAACCTGGCCAGCAGAACCATCTTAAAGACACATCTGTACTTGAGGTTGACTGAATTTTATGTGACAAATCATGTGCTTCATTGATACATTTAATTAGACAATTCATAAAGATCAAAGAGATCTGGGCTTTATCAATTTCAAATGAATATTATCCACAAAATATGCAAAAGGAGTTTCGCAATTGTTAAGTGTAAGTGCTAAATCTCTTGTAAATTTCTACTTTCAGGATATTCTTGATGTTATTGGTACTTATTTGAGAGCTTTTAAAATGAAGTGCTCCAACCAGCCAACACAGAAAAACTGACCTGTGAATTTACACTTGCAAAATTTATTTTGTTGTTAGAAATATCATTTAAGTAACTTATTCTGAAATTTGACTGTTCACTAAGTTACACTGTTTTTTTTTAAATTCTTATATGTCAATAATGTTTCATCAATAAATACAGAGTACAATCTGTCTACCAAGATATATCTAGCACATTGTTTAAAATAAACATTTCACAGAAACAAATGAGGCATGATTAATCTCCTTATTCCATCTGGTTCCCCTTAATGTTGTCTAATATTAATAGTTTCTATTTGAATCTTAGCTCAGCAGCTAAAATTCTTAATATAGAAAATTATAAACCATCAAGTTCAGAAGAATCTGCCTGAATTAAGGATGAAAAAATTGTGTTGAACGGGAACAATGATAAGCTACTAAAATTGCTCTCACTAACAGGATGAATGACAGTGGCCAAGTAATTTAATTTCTCAAAATATTTTTCACATTTGTAATGTAGAAGGCCTCTAAACTCCTTCAAATTCTGGTATTTCCTATGTTCTCTGGAATTAAAAGTTAGCTTTTAAAATGGTAATACGAAATACGCATATGTCAGTAAAAATAGCCAAGTATTTTGAAATAAAAACAAAAAAAATTATAACTCATCTTCAATTCAAGGAAAGGGACTCATTTTTCCACTAGTACAGAAATCCCATAGGTTAGAAAATAAAATGTGTAAGGAGCTATACCAGTGTTCTCCATAGAACATCGGCTTTGACCATTAAACATTTAGTTTTGTTTTGTTTTGTTTGAGACAAGGCCTCACTACGTAGTCCAGGGTGGGCTTGAACTCACTGTGTAGCCCACGCTGCCCTCAAACTTGTACTGATCCTCCTGCCTCAGCCTTCTGAATGCTAGGATCACAGCCATGTGCCACCAAACTTGAACTAAAAGTATATCTAAGGAATTTCTACCTAATTTTAAACTTTGTAAGAAACAAGTTCTTAATTTAAAATATTTAAATTACTAATTATTAAATTTTAAAAGCTGTATTCTACATGTGTGCAAGTAATATATATTACAAGTTTATACTTTTTGAAAACAATTGTGAATTATATCAAGTACAAGCCTATTTGATATGTATTTTTAAAGCCAGGTTTTTTACAATAGTATTGCAAAATGAGACCTAGTGCTGCGTACATCAAGCAATGCATATTTGAAAAAATTATTCCAGTAATCGATTTTACTAGCATTTTATTTTACTGATCATCAAAAAATGTACAGCATATTTAAAAATTATTAATATGCTATTGTTTACCAGTTCTATGAATAAAGTGTTATTTATGCTGATATACATTAATAGCTTACATTTTGGTCAAATTTATTATTTCCATTTATTTAAAAGTTAGCTAAATTTAATTAGAAATGTTGCCTTTTACATATTCAGTATTATTTCAAAATATAGAATTAATGTGGCCTTCTAAATGCAGATTACAATTTATTATGTGGAAGAATTTGATTTCTTTTTATGATATTTCTCTTGATTCAAAATATTGGCATTTATACTAATGTTTAATAAGACATAAATTCCTCAATACTTGAAAATTAGTATTTCTCATTAGTCACTTTCTACTGCACACTTCATTAACTGAGCAATTTGAAATTTAACTAAATGTATTATGATAGTGAAAGGCATGAATGGATGTACTTTTAGAAAGGTGTCTCTTTCTACTCTGTTTATTTTCAACCGTATTCCAAGGTAATATTTCTATAGATAAATATTCTAATTTTCCTTCCAATTTTATATAATCAAATAATTTTGAAAGGCATTTTCCATCACAATCAGAGTAAAACACTGCTTATTTAATTAGAGGAGCATAATGGTTACCATTTATTGGGTACCAAATATGCATGAGGATATTCATTGAAAACTTCATTTTCAACAGATATTGAAATTCCACAGTGCCACTGAATGCTATTGAATATTGTAACACTTTCAAATTAAAAACTAAAAGAAAAAGAAATAAGAGAATGGAAAGAAAAAATGTAAGAAGGATGGAAAAAAAGAGTTGGGCCAAAGTCCTTTGAACTCCCAACTCTTTTTTCTTTTCATTACACTTGTGTGTCAGTAGTTTTATAATAAAGATAATCTATACTTTCAATTTTAAATTTCCCTCCAGCAAGAAGACAGGAAGATAGTCATATTGATCCTTATCCATAGTGACCCTCTGGTGAAGACTGGCCAGTGTTATCAAATAAGGGGCAGGAAGGAAGAGAATTTTTCTTACAGCATGATGTAGTCATTTAACTTTAGTGTTTATTAAATGAAGCCTATGGAAATTAAATGAATCTATGGAAGTTCAAGTATGGTCAAGAGGCAATATTTTGACAATAAAAGATAATTAAGAGGCAATATTTTGCTTTACAAATTTCAGAGAACTTGAAGAATAATTTAATTTTATCTATGATTGGCAAATCAATGGATTAACTTATCAAGTGTAAAGTCATGAAAACAAAAGGAAAGTAGAAAATCACTGGTAACATAAATTGGTGAAATATTTTAGCAGAAAAAAGATTGAAGCCAGGTACAGTGGTGGATGCCTGTAATCCCAGCTACTTGTGGCCAAGGGAAGGAGAGCAAATTTGAGCCTAGCCTGGGCAACCTATCCAGATGGAGCCACTGAGTACATTGAAAAGGGTTTGGAATATACCTCAGTGGTAAAGTGCTTACCTAGCCTTAATATTCCTGGAATTGATACTTAGTACTGCAAAAATTAAAAAGACGAATTGAATTTGTGCATTCTGTGAAAGTAATTTATCTTTCTCATTATAATTATAAGTTTATTCAAAAATATATATTAATAATATAATGGTTACCATCTCATGAATATACTAAAAATGTATATTCTTCTTTATTTGTTTTATGGATCTAACAATATTCATTCAATGAGTTATTGTTACTGAGGACTAGTTCAGTAATAGTACAATTAGTTATTTTTTGGTAAAAATAATGAGGCAAGTAAATATATGCCTCAAAATGTTTTCCATGGTGAAACAAAGCTAGAAGTAAAATTAAAGATATTGAAAATAACTGAAAACGATTTCATATATAAATAAAATTTTTAATTATAGAAAAAGCATCTCAATGTTAAGTATACCCTCACCATGAAAATATGATCCAAATAATAAAGGAAATTTATAGATGTCAAGTTTTATCTTTACAAAGAATAATAATACCCTTCTGTGTTACTAAGCTTTCTGTTCTTAAAATAGTTTCATTTTGTTTTTATAGTACGACACCTCACTCTACCATTGACCCACATCCTCAGCATGTTCCTATAACAAACATCTGAACTAATTGACTTATAAAGAACAGTTTATTTAGGCTCACAGTATTGGAAGGTTAAGTCTGTGATTGATTGGCCCCATTGCCTTTGGGCTGTGGCAAGGACACACATTATGGCAGGATACTTATCAGAGGAAGCTGCTCACCTCACGGCAGCCAGAAAGCACAAAGAAAGAAACAAGTGCTAGTTCCCAGTATCCTTTATAGACATGCCCCAACGGCCTAGCTTCTTCTCAATGGCCCCACTTCCTAAAGGTTGCACTCCATTCCAATAGTTCCATGAGCTAGGGATAAAGATTTTATAGAAACTTGTGCTGAGGGAGGGCAAGGAGGACACTAGCCAAAACTATAGGATTCTCTTCTTAAAGAAAATATGAAAGGATAATGTTTTCTCCATATGCATATATATGTTTTAACAATAATATAACTTACAATTCATACTCCTGAGCCTGGGTAATCATTAAAGTTTATAAGAGACAACATATTAAGTTATTTTATTTGAATTATTTCCAATACATGCTACTATTTTTTAAAATTTGATATCGTGTCAGATTGAGTTGAAATGTGGCTGCTTAATCTCAGGGGATTTAATATATTATAGATTAAGTTCACTCATAATAAGTTATTGTTTAGAATAATTTGGAGAATAGCACATATAGTGTGAGTATCAAATGCAATGGCTATGTTAATTTGTCTCATCTGTCTCCAGTTTCTGCAGTTTAAAAATATGATAAATGGAAATATCAGCTTGATTCAGATATATATTGTTGGCCCATCAATGGATTAATTTATGAAATATATACATACTGTATATGTATGTTTGGTAACTTTGATTGCTAGATGCAAAATGCTCACATTTTGCACACAATTGCAAATAAATATCTATGTGATGCACAGAAAAAATGAGAAATGTTTTTTTTAACATAATTTACTTTTTAATTTTTATCATTTTAAAAGTCAAACAGTCCTTAAAATCTAATGTGTTATCTATTCTATATTTGATTCTGATACAGATTCCTAGCTCACAAAATGTTGTTTGTTTTTATTACTATCATGGCAAATAATATTCTCATAGAGTAAATTATCATATTGTTGCTGTTTTTATTTTTAGTGACATACGATATATGACCTTTATAGAATGACAGTAATGCTTGAAACAGGAAGTCATACATAATAAGTAATTCACTGATGTCAGGTTATGTCACATGCTGTGTGTAAAATTACACATAACGTTCAGTGTTTTTCTCCTCATTTGGTATCTTCAAAGTGCTTGACTGTCATTAGTAATACATATTTCAATGGGCTGTGAAAAATTGGAAAAAATGCAGTATATCAATCTCTGCACATGCATCTGTGATGTGTTGTATCAGATGAATTAAGACTTTGATTGATTTGTACTAACTAAACTTGAAAATTAGCATGCCCTGGGAGAAGCAATTTGGAGTGTTGGCTGAAGGGTTGGGATAGGGTGTTATTGTATCTGAAAAAATACATATAAAATGAAAACAATCTTTGTTTTATGTCAGCTGCTTAAAATGAGAGTTGAATGTTTTGTCAGTCCTTTCTTTCCACACACTTTGATTATCTTCTATCCATTGAATATAACAATACCATATGTATTGTTAATGGCTAGTATTTACATTATTATTAGTTAGTATCCTTAATACCCAAGAGAGGTAAAATTTGATTACCTTTCTTACCCAGGTCCATGTTTTTTCCTGATACCCATCACTTCTTTTTATAATTATCTTAGCTTTCATTAGGCCTTTTATGATCCAAACCTCATATTTTCATTAAAACTCTCTAATACTTCTCAAAATTGTAACACCTGTTAGAAAGAATCCTCCTGACATCTTCCATGTATTTTCTCTACTTTGATTGTCTTCTGAGTTTGCCACCTAGCAGTGATCCTGGGATTCATTTCACCGTTACCTTAGAATCCTTATACCTCTAACCTTTTTAGGATGATCTCTTTCCTACTTCCCTACTCTTGACTTTAATTCAGGTTTACCATTATTTTGGAAGGGTATATCTTCATATACCTTTTCTCAGGAAAATGCTTTGGAAGTGTATTTTCTGACCTTTAGTTATGTAAAGGACTACATTCCTACTTCGGTTTGTAAATGAATTTAGTGCTCCCAGATCATAAAAACATTTTTTTTCATTTCCTTCTAGTCTAAATCACCTTTATCGACAAATTTGATGTCATTGAAACTCCTGACCACTTTTACTTAGGAAGTTTTAACATTTGCTCTATGACATTTTAAAATTTTACAATTAAATTATGGTGTTGGTGTTATCTGTGTTTTTTTCTTTCTTTACGTGCAACATAGTGTTTTAGAATACACACACATTTTGAAGTAGCTAAGATGCATTAATTATTTTTAAAAAATGCATTAATTATTTTAAATCTGAAAATGTATGTCTTTTGGTATTAAGAAATTATGTAACAATTTTTATTACTTTCTTGCATACTATTTATCCATTTTATTTTCTTCTGTTTTTCATTTGTGTTAGCTACATAGTGGAATTTTTGTCTAACCCTCCATGATTGTCCATTTCTTTCCTGTTTATTTATCCACACCCTTGTCCTACATTTAGGGAACTTTCTCCAACTTTATATTTCAAAATTTTAAGAGTCTTATTTTTGTTATCAACTGTCATTGTTGTTACTTTCTTACTTTATTATTTGTATTACTAAGAGGTATTTTTTAAATCTCTGGATATAAACTTTTATTTTATATTAATATCCTGTTCTGTTCAATTACTCTGTTAATATCCATCTGAAGTTCACTATAAAACTAAAAAAAATGTGTTTTTATTCTATCACATCTACTTTGAAATTATTTGATTTACTTCATATGCTGAAACGTTGATAATTGTCAGTTCATATTTAAGTGTGAGCTACTAAAAATCTAATTAGAAACTGTGTCTATCCCTTTTTAACTGAGGGCCAAAATGTGGTTGATTTAATGATGAATCTCAACTTTGGGAAGAACATGCAAATTTCCATATTTGTAGGTATTTTCTAATGGTCTTGTCCAAAGAAAACCTCAGAAGTGGAAAAACCTTAGAAGTGGAATTCTAACTCTGCCTTCTAGAAACCAAGGAGTAAAGGGACTTTAGGATTCCAACCACTGAGCGTGTGCTTTTTATAGCAAAATGGGCACCTTATTCTTATTCTCTGAAGTGCCAGCATCCCCACATCCAGAGAATCTTTGGATCAGTACCGTGGAGAACCAAATGTTTTTCCTTTGCTTATGTAGTGGATGTGTTTGTAGGGGAAGGAGGTTGTGGCAGCGGGCGGGGCGCGGGGCGGTGGTTAAGCATAACACTGGAGAGGAAATACTGATGGAGAGCCACTTGCTCTCACATCCCACACTGATGGTTAATGTGTCATTCTGCTTCTGTATCCGCCCTTCTTTGTCACCTTCACACAAATGTACAAACACATATAGGAAGAAACACTTCTATGGCACATGGTACCTTCAGTTATGAATCTTTTAAGAAATACTAATGTACAAATTAGCTTTCTTTCTTCTTCTTGTTTTAGTTTCCCATAAGACATCCAGATTTCATCTTCTACTGTTTTTTTAAGTTGTTCAACTAGGTCATCTATCTCTAACCACACAAAATGAAATTAACATCCCTCATTTGCTCCAGTTCTACCTTGCTCTAAAGGCAATTTTTCATTTTTTAATGGAAGATTGGGGAATTAGTAAGCTTGAAAGCTTTAAGTTACAGAAATCTCCTTTATGTTACCACTTATACCAATAATGAATCCAGAAAGTACCTAGTTAAGGATATTGGGATTTTTAATGCACATATTGGTGAAAAGATTAGATTTCATTTGTTCATCTGTTAGGTACATTATTATGTGACATTCTGTAGGCTAAGAGTTACATGCAGTTTGTAAAGAGCAAATGACTAAAAACTGATCTCTTCTTGTGAACTTAGATTCTAATACAGGTTACAAACACAAAATGAGTAAAATAAATGAAAAAACAAGATCATTTCAATTATGAAAAAGTATTAAACAGCTATCTAAAGCAGAGAATGTGATAGTGGTCAACAGTGGAAGGCCATAGTGAGTCTGTCACTGGATGACCTTTCTGATATTCAGAATGAGAGTAGGTTTATATACTAAGGTTCCAACCACACAAAAAGGCTGAGAAAAGACCACAACTGTTCAAAAGCAAGAATGGGATTGCCATTCTGGGGAAAGTTAAGTACATTTCTGACAGTAGAGGACTGAGGTGTGGGCTGAAAGGAAGAGCTTTGTATAGGGTTTGGATTTTCTTTTCCATGCATGTGGAGAATTCAGTAAAAGGATGACATTTGTTCATTCAGCTAAATTTACTGAGCTCCCACTGAGTGTAAAGTGCTATAAGAGAGCTGCCACTTCAGAGGGCCTTGCATACTGTATTCCACTCACTAGATATCTCTGTCAGCTGTCAGGAAAGTTTAGTTGGCTTACAATAGCTTCTGCTGAGATGTCTGGTCTCAGTTCCACGTAAGCAGCTAGTCTCTTCACACAGCAGAATATCCTAGGAGAAAAAGCAGAAGCACACAGGAACTTTTAAGGCATGGGCTCAAAACTTCCTGTGCTCTGTTCTAGTCACTGTCTGCTAGTCAAAGCTACCCTGATTAAGAGAGAGAATGATGTCAAGTTTTTATGAGAAGACTTGCAAGTCACATTTTAAAGGATATGGTTACAGAAAGGTGGAAAGATTCTTACTACTTTCATTAATACATGTTTGTTTATTTACTTAGTTACTGTTTTCTCAGTTCCTTAACTGAGTAAGATCTGAGGGGTGGAGAGGTTGAAGGCAAAGCAGAAGACAGGGGAAAAATAAGAGCCAAGATATATCATGTAAAGGTATAAATCTCCAATGATGAATGTCATCATATTGTATACCTAAAATTTTAAAAAAAATATCTGGGCCTCACAGTACACGGGGTGAACAAAAAGCATTTTTTTTGGGGGGTGGGGAATTCTACACAGGCAAAATAATTTTTAATTTTAAGAAACTAGCCAGTCTATATTAAGAAAATCCATTCTGCATTTTAAATGCTAGACTTTGACAAATCAGTGGAGACCAAAAGTGGAATCCTAAAAGACCAGGATTCTCCCTCCCATAATTCATACAATGGTCCCAATTGAATATGAACAAACTCTATAAAAATCATATTAGGGGGACATGTGAAAAGAAGAGAACAGAGAGAAAAGAAAAAAGAAGAAGGAGTATATAAGTAAAGATAAAAATGGCAAATGCTCATTACTTCTAGATGACTATTAATCTGGAAATTCCAAGGGAATCAAATAATCTTAGACCAATTAAAAAAACTCAGAAAGGAAAAAAGATAATCATACACCAATAGTTCTCCGTCAAATAAGTAACAGAAAGAAACAGCAGGAAATAGGTCTGTATCTGTGTGTAATTTCTATTTTCATTGTTTTTACTGTTATTAGTACATGTGTGGAGTTCATAATGATTATATTCACTGTAGAAGATTAGTGTATGCACATAACACATTTTGGTTCCCTTCTTTTTCCCCCTCCCACCTCTCTCTTATTCATGTAGTGAGTTTTTCATATATGTGAAACCAGGCAATATTTAAGATTGTGTGTGTGAGTTGCTTCACTTAACATTATGATCTCAAAGTGCATCCATTTTCCTACAAATAAGTTTATCTTTTGTTGACAGAATAGTCGATTTCCTTAACTCAACATTTTTAAGATCCAATGTATTGTCGGCAGTATAAGGTATTTTTAATTGTTGAAAAGTGTTGCATGTGACAAATATGTCACCTATTGATAGACACTGGGTGGATTCCAAGTTTTAGCTATTATGAATGAGGCTGCAGCTGTGAACATTTTGTACATGACAGATGGGATTTTTAATAATTGACAAATTATATTTTTTCTTCAAAAATGAAGTTCAATAACAAACAGTTTAAAAGTGAAAGAAAATTCTCACCTAAATCAATAATAACAAAAAATGTCACTCTGCTTTCCATATATATAAAAATATGTATTCAGTGAATGATTTTAGGCAACTGGGTACTTTTGAAAAAGTACTAATTTAGATCTCTCTCTGGAGCCATAAAAACAAATACCAGAAATCAAAAGTTGTTTTTTTTTTATAGATTGAGAGGCTTTTTTTTTTTTTTTTTTTTGAGTAGTGGTCTCGCTGTGTAGTTCAGGCTGGCCTTAAACTCACGATGTTTCCCAGGCTGGCCTCAAACTCACAGTAATCCTCTTGCCTCAGCATCCAGAGTGCTGAGATTACAGGAATACACCTGGCTCTAAACTGAGGGAGGTGTAGAGCATAAAATTAAGAAGAAAATATTGAAGGATAGTGATATCATCTTGATTTGTTGATATCAAGTGAAGTTTTTTGTATAATTCCCTGATATATTAGATGACAATATTTGATGTCATTTGGTGATAAATTACCACCAGTGATCAATATGATTGGAACAGATAGGATTCACAAGGCATAAGATTTTTGGTATACAAACTAAAAATAGTGCTGGCTACATATCCAAAAAGAGAGAAAATGATAACTTGTAGATTTATTCCTGATACAATATGTAATGTAGCAGGGAGCTAAATAAGCAGTGCACATGAGATCTGTCTACCATTGCATGTAGTCCTCTAAAGATATTAGGGAGCTTAAAGATAGAAAATAGATTGATGAATTATGCACTTTGTTGCCAGTCAGAGTTCTAAAATTCTAGGAAAGCTGTATGAATGTATGTGTTTATGTGCATACGCATGCACACAACTTCTACCAAAATTGCTGGACTCACATTCTGGAACACATTCATGGTGTTATTTTTCAGGATAATTAGTTCATCAGCACCTTGTTTTATTTTCACCTTTCAGTACTTAAACTTTGACATTTTATGAGGTTAATATCTTTGAATAATATTAACCTTTATAAAAGTAAAAACAAAAGCAATATTTTCTCAAAAGTTTGCTGTATATTTTCCTTAAAATTCTTTCTTAAAATTCTTAAAATCTAAAAATGCAGATATCATTGTCTATGAGTTTTGAACAATTTAGCTTCTGATTTAAAAATTTAACATTATTATATACATTTCTGATATTTTGAAGGAATATATTAATCTAAATTTTTGCTACAGGAAATATTTTGAGAATATCGATGTGCATTGTATTTATGAAAAAGCAGTAATATCAAGAGCTTTAGAAATATAAAAGGTATAATCCAAAAATATAATGAATGTTTAAATAAAAAATTGCAGTAAAATACACATTACTTATAATCCCCCTCAGAATACTCCCTGTTGCTTGAACACATTCATTCTATCACTATTGCCACATTCCAAAGCAACTGGAAATCTTCCTTCATGAGTGTATTATAGTTATTTGGATATCATGAATTGATTCAAATATTTGTCTTTCAGTCATTTTGACTTTGGGGAGGAGCCAAAAATCTTATGGTTCTTGAACTAGCAAGTAAGTGTGCTTGAAACAAGGAGAAGTATTTTGTGAGGGATTAATTGCAATGTTTTTATCCTGTAAATTAAAAAAATTTAAAGTCAGTGTATTTTTGATGATCCCTTATATATCTGACAGTAAATAGCTATCATTAATGGTGTAACAATTTAATTATTTGAAGCCATTCAGTATTTGTATGATTATGTAACTTGTCATGCAGCTACAAATTGTATCAAGAGCACAGAAGGGACTATTTTTGATTATGCTAGAAATATAGGCTTATATTATGATCACTGAGAAAAACAGGGTGTATAGCTTACTAGAAATACAAAATATATTACTTCTTTAGGGTCTGCTTATAATGAGAACTTTATTTCAGACCACTGGATATATCTGACACAGTAAAACATACTGGGTTAATTAGAAGTGACTTGTTCTTATAGTGGATTTTGATTTAAATCATCTTACTTCAACATTTTTACCAGGATGGAAGAGTAAGCACAGAGATTATTTTTATTAATTAAATTATTGGTACAATTTAAATATATATAATGATCACATTCCTCATATGGAATGTGTACATGGACATGATATATCTTTATTCTTATTTTTAGAACAAAATTACATAATATTCAGTTATGACAGAATATTGCTGGCTAGAGACAGTGTGTGAGTGATACTCATATCTAAGCTTAAATGGATTAAAAATGACAAAATAGATTTTGGCAAACTGTTATCTAGACATAAAAAATAAAAATGATTTATAGAAAAAATGAAAGTATTCTCATACTTAAAAAATCCAGGGGTAGATCATGATTTAGATGCAGGCACATGGGGGTCAAATGAGATCACAAAGATTCATTCATCCCCCTCTCCCATTTAAGCTATTTGATTTTCAGAGAGCTCAACATTTTCTCCATGTTGCAGTCCAAATCCCATGAGGAGAAGTAAATATGAAGTTCAAAAAATCATTGCTTTTGCCAGAGTTATTTTAAGTTGCTTTGATTGGCCTTCCTATCATGAAGGTTATAAAGAAAGTGTGTGATTGACATAATTCCTTGATGAATGCCCCAAATATATTACTTGCATTGGAATCAGCTTACGCAAAACCACTTAGACTGAGATTTTATGAGGAATATTCTCAAACCATAACCAGGGGTTGTTTTAAAAAACTTTAAAAAAACAAATAAATAACTACATATTTTCATTACCTCCTGTCCTTTCCTCCTGATTTCTATTATTTTTCCTTATTCATGTCACCATTTTATTCTCTATATTTTCCCATTTACTTCCTTTTATTCTGTTAACTTTCCCATATATGATTTGCTCCATCAATTCCAGTAGAGAGGAAACATAGTGTGGAAGAAAGGAGTGGTCTCTGGAGAGTGTCAAAATTGTGAAGGAAACACAAATTTTCTTACCTGCTATATGACCAGGGACAATGAATTTCATGTCTGTATACTTCCATTTTCTAGTGTGTAAAATGAAATAATTATACTTATTTTAAAAAGTTATTGTGCGGGCTAGAAATAGTAAATATTGTAAGGAAGGAAAGTTGGTGTCCTAAATAACCAGATGGCTAACAAAGTGTTAGAAGCACTCTCCCAAAGGGAGAAAAGCTCTCACTTACAGGACTTCAAGTGAGCATATATTGATTATAAACAAAATCATTGAAAAATATATATACACTCATGCTTATAGTGCATTTCAAAGACTCTTATGTTAAAAATATATTTGATTAATAAAGAGAATATTATCCCAAAACATGCTTTTTTAAAAATTATGTAACAGCAGTTCTTAATTAAAATGTGAAAATCTCATTTGATTAGTTAAGTATTTTATGTAAGCAGGGAAATAGAAATGTTTGAATTAAATAACAAGTATTTTTGTGTTCGTGCATGTGCCATTTAACAAATAACAAAATTCTCACACAATTTTCATAAATATCCATATTTTGTATTAACTAGAAATACTTTTTAAAACATTTTACTTGTAACAGCATTATATCTTTCTCTAAATTGTAGCTTTTTGGAATTTATTTTTAAAGTATATATTGTGAGTAGGTCATATTCTTAAGCTGACTTCTACTTCAGTATATCACTGGAAGAAAAATAAACATTTAATTTTAAGCCACTGAACTGTGTTTATAAAATCACAAAAAGTATATGTAAAAATATGAACTTGTAAGATTTTTGTGAATAGACAGAACCAAATAATATGTACTAAGCAATTGAAAAATTATTGAGAGCATGCACAATGATAAAAAAAATTAGGATTAAGGTTAGAAAAATGACATGTATTTTATAAAATATTTTCTTTACCTGTTGATATGATGACCCTGAGCAAAAGGAAGTATTCATTAAAAAATTCTCTACCAAATTCCTTTCAAGTTGACAAAGGACATTGCTTTAGCAACAATTTATGGTGTCCTAAATCACCAAGGTTTACTTCTCAGGTATCAGTGTGCATCCAGCTCTATATTTATGCTCTATATTTACAAAACTCCTTTCTTTATCTTCTATATAGAATATTTATAGGAAGGATATACGTCCTTATTCCCAACAATATTACAAATCACAAGCCAAAATGCCAAACAATTGCTTTTAAAAATTTATTCATTTGTTCATTCATTCTGTTTGATATATTATTTATTTTTTGTTGGCTTTCTTTTTTTAAATTTTTATTTGTACTTGTATATGTTTGCAGTACATAATGGTTACATTAATCATGGAAGTTTGTACATGTACATGACACATTTTAATTCTTTTTTATCTCCTTCCCCTCCCCTGCTTTCCTTCTCCCTCCTTCCTCCTCCCTCCATCTCTTCATCCCTTTCTTTTTCGCAAAAGATTGATCTTCTTTTTTTCTATTATATTTTATTTTGCTCTTTGCTTGGTTTATATTTTGGATATCTCATATAGAAGAAATCATATGACATTTAAGCTTATCATTTTTGGTAGTGCTAGGAATTAAATCCTGAGGTTCATGAATACTAGGCAAGTGTTTTACCACTGAGATCACGTCACCAAAATGAATTAGACATGAACCACTCAATTAACCATTTCCATTTTCTAGGAAAGTATTCAGTTAAAGAAATTGATTTATCACCATAAATTAAGCAATATTTACTGTAGTCATGATTTCCTTATACAGAAAAAAATGCCTGTTAAAAATCAAGGCTATGGGGATATAAAGCATAAACTACTATAATTCTGGGGAAAGAGATCCTTGTAGACTTTTATATTTTTCAGATTTGATTGGAAGTCTAAGACATCTAGAAAGAAAAAGGCTTATGCCAGATTTTGCACTTTACCAATATCATAATTTTGAACATATTCATACAATTTCATTTGAAAAAATTGATATTTTGATGAGGCAGATGTAAAATATATAGGTTATTTTATTAAAAAATTATAAATTGAATAAGAAAGAACCAGAAGAACAAGAAAGATAACATATATTTTCCTAAGTAACCAACAGGTTTAGATTTTTAATATATAAATATTATTTTCAAGATCAATCAAAAGAACTAATATGGACAGGATGAAAACTAAATATGCAGTAAAAAAGTAACATTTATTGAGCACCATTATATGCCAAGCATTTTTAGATATGTAACCTCATTAACTTTCCTCAAGTAAAGGATGTCATTTGATTTTACGAGTGTGGAAAAATGAACACAGAGAAATTAGGTATTTTGCCCCAGAAAACAAAGACAGTAAGTAATATGTCCAGAAAGTGAACCAAGTCTCTACTAGAAATGGCTATAGTCACTATTTTCCTCAGTCCCATAAAGCTAGATCAAGATCTATACTGCTTAATATCATTTTATATTTCATCATCTTATTATTTCAGAAATCCTGAATGTTCCTGAGACACAGAAAAACAACTGAACCCATAACCCAAAAAAGAAGTATTACCACTATCACAGATAGTTGAAAGAAAATTGAGGATAGAGATGAAAACAGATGCTCACACATAATATTTATACAATGGCTAACTGGTACTAATGACGATTATCCTGCCACAGAAACACTAGCTAAGAATTAACTACTACAAACTGATCAACACAAATACAACAATGCCTATCAATTTACATTCATGAAGCAAAAACTTTTGATATTACATATCACTTTCCTCTCTACTTAATATGTTTTCATTTTGTCCATGTAACCTGTGTTGCATTCATTAGGTACAAATTGCTTAGTAATAAATTTAACAGAAGGAAGTTGAAAAATCAACTCAAAGTAAGTGATTATGAATAACTTGTTTGAAATTATGAAAGAGAATGGAAGAGTTATCTTTCACTTTGATAATGGAAAAATGCCAGATTTGCATATAAGCCAACATATAGTAACTGCCTGCAGCACAAATGAATATCTGTCCGTGGTAATTACATCAGGATTCTCAATACCCCAATTTATCATTTGAATTCATTTAAAAAGGATGTACAATTTAAAAACAACGTAAAAAGTATCTTGAAGTTTTTCTGTTTTCCTCCAATTTTCAAAGTCAACAATTTAAAATCATACAATTCTTTATGTTATTGTTCTTTATAATAAACTTATTGTTGTACTGATCCTTCTTAAACATTTGGAGCTAATGAGCCTAAGATTGAAGATTTGAGGCTTTTGGGGGGTCAGTTAGCTTTAGTATATTTTCAGATCCGGGCAAAACCTAAGTCCTAGACCATAAACCAGAGAAACAAGAAAGGTATGTGCATTGAACTAAATAAATGTGAAATATTTCTTAAAGGAGTTCTCTGAAACTGTAAATAATGATTGATACGAATCAGTGATAATGTGAAATAGAAAGAAAAGGTCCAAAGAGGTAGGGGAAGTGAGAGGGGTAGGGGAAAGGAAAGAAGAGAAAGGAAAAATTATGAGAAAAGGAGAAAATGGAAACAAAGTCTTCGTAAATAGGGAAGGGTGGAGGGGATGGTGGGAGGACAGGAAATGGGGAAAAATAAGAATCAAGATATATCATGTAAAGGTACAGGTACCCAATGATAAATGTAAATGAACTGTATACCTAAAATGTACCAATAAAATAATTTAAAGAAGAAAAAAACAGGATTTCTCTTTCAAGTGCAAGCTTACTCAAAAGCAGCCAGTAGCACCACCACTGTGTTATAAAATGGTGACACACTATAAAACTTGGGTATGAAGAGGCCTGAGGTTTTGTTTTTCTCAACGTGATTTGCTATTACCACATGTACAAAAGTGATATTTGAGATCATATCACAGAGTGTTTAGAATGTATAGTTTCAAAACTGGAAAAGAGAACATTTGGACTAACTAGAGTAAAGGAGAACAACACTATATAAGAAGGAAGAAACCTGTAGAACAAATGTAGGGCAATTAAAAGTTTCAAATAAAATAATAGTAAAAAGTAAAAATATTATATTCACAATAGCTTCAAAGAACACCGAGGATCAATCTAAGCGAGAAGGTGAAAGACTCAATGAAAATTTCAGAACACTGAAGAAAAAGGTTCAAGAAGACACTTAAAAATGGAAAAACCATGGTTTGGCAGAATCAATACTGTCAAAATGGTCATACTAAAAGTTTTTTAAAAGAAAAAAAGAAAAGTGTTGCAGAATGGCTATACTATTAAAAATGATCTATATATTCAATTCAGTCCCCATCAAAATACCAATGATATTTTTGCAGAATAAAAACAAAGCAAAGCACCTGAAATTCATATGGAAGTATAAAAGACTAAATACCCAAATTATCCTAGGCAATAAGAGAAAGGCTCCATCTATCACAATACCTCATTTCAAATTATATTCCAAACCCATAGTAACAAATACTGCACGATACCTGAACAAAAATAGACATATAGACCAATGGAACAGAACAGATGACTCAGAAACAAAAGCACACAGACATAGTCATCTGATTGTGAACAAAAAAGCCAAATATATACATTCAAGAAAAGACAGCTTCTTATCAAATGGTGCTGGGAAAACTGGATATACATTTGTAGAAGATTGAAACTAGGTCTCAGTCTCTCATGTTACACAAAAATCCATTCAAAATGGGTCAAACATGGATTCACCTTGAGAGCACAATTTTATGTGAAATAAATCAGACACACAAGCTCAAATATATCATGATTTCTCTTATACTGAAAGCTCAGAGTAAAAATAGCAAAATAAAAGATTTATAATAGGATGACAAGAGGTAGATCTTTCTCGAAGAAGAAGGGGAATCAAGAAATAGATGGAGGGGGTAGGGAGGAGGGAGATAGGAGTTGAAAATAAAAGGAAATGAGATGTATTGTGTACACATACCAACTCCACAGAAGGAATGTAAACATTATGTCCTGAAAACATGTATAATTGATAATGGGAAATAGGAAGAAAATAGGAAGTGGGAGGGGTAGGGGAAAGGAAAGAAGGGAAAGGAAAAAATATGAGAAAAGAAAAGATTGGAAATAAAATCTCTGTAAATAAGGAGGGGTGGAGGGGTTGAAGGGAGCGCAGGGGAATGGAGAAAAAATAAGAGCCAAGATATGTCATGTAAAGGTGCAAATTCCTAATGATGAATGTAACTGTATTATATACCTAAAATGTACCAATAAACTTATTGAAAAAAATAATGAGATAAATCGGATACAAATCTTAAATATCACATGGTTTCTAGTGTATGAGAAAACCAGAGTAAAAATCAATAGCAAAATAAGAGCTAGATAATAGAATATTTGTATATATAGCAATAAAAATTTTGGTAATAAAATAGGCTATACACAAGGAGATGATTCCCTGATGCAATTTATATATTTCAATGCCAAAAAGGAATGAAAAAGTTTTTGAAAAATTAACCCTAGGAGAGGTTGGGGAAGAAGACATAATAAATAGTACTAGCAATGGAAGGGGACCTTAGAGTGGATCTAACTCATATTTAATGTTTCTAAATATGTAAAAATACCATTGAAAATTATTTATGCCTTCCAAACTCAAAAAATGACAAACGAACAAATTTACATAAAATTTTACTGATAGCTAATTCAACACTGATGCAGAAGATCTGAAAGTCTATGAACTTCAACAAAATTGAATTGGTGATTTAAAATCTCTAGATAAGCATATATTTCTTCTCGCTGTTTAAATGGAACCAAACATTCAAGAAACAGGTACTACTTACCTGAATAAGAAAAATATTTCCTGGCCAGGGATTTCGCTCAGTGGCACTGTGCCTGCCTTTCTACCCCAAGGTTCTGAGTTTGATCCCTGGTACAAAAAAAAAAAAAAAAAAAAAAAATTCCTCCTTAACTATAAAACAAAGACTCTCCATGCAGTTTTATAAATTTATCTGTTTAGATAATGTGTATGAAGTATCTTGAACCTGTTTTTATTATACTCTGTTGTAGCAATGCTGGACACATCATTTTTGTATTGCATAAATTTTGGTCTCAATTTTTTTCTTAAAAATACTTCATGATATGCTTCTTATCTGTGGTTTGCCTAAAGTCAATTTCTACTTTAGAAAGTGGCAGATTTACGACTAATGAGTGTTTATTATTTACTATCATGTGGAGCAATTAGCATTGCCCTATTGATCAGTTTATTCATTTTCATCTATTCATCCATCCATGCGTGAATACATACATGTACTTTAATTTAACCTGCTATTATCATTTGCTGAACTTCTCCTAAAATCCAAAAGCCATGCCAGATACTACAATGAGAAGATGGATAAGACAATTTTCAAACCTGCTTGAGATGGGGTCATTTCCAGTTTAGTAGAAGAATCATTATGTTATTTTTCAATCCTATGCTTATATTTCCATGATTTTTTAAATGGAGGAAGGCACTAACAATAAACAAATTACTAGCTTTGGCTCTTAGTAAAGCAAACATTAAACTCTACTGTTCTACTAATAAGAAAACATCAATAATTTATTTAAAATATACAAGCAAACAAAATCACTATTATTCTCTGAATAATATATATAACTCAAGGCAGGAAGTGAGAAAATAATAATTAGTTCAGATTTTGAGTAGAACATAAGACAATACTTAAAGCAGACATTCAAGTAGTAGATTGTAATAGAGACCCACCTGTTATACAAGGATTGAGATATTTCCAAACCTATTGTTAAAGAACTGCATACATATGCCAGTCTTTTCTGGATCCCTACTCAAATGACCCAGTGATTCTCACAATCTGGCAACAGTTTCTCACAGAGCAAGAACATCCCAGTAAGGCTCTCAGAACATCATTCCTGTGTGGTTCCTGCATTATGTCTGCTCGGTTTCTGTCAGATTCTTATTGTTAACTATGTAGTACTATGTCATTTCTGACTGTAAGTTCTTTCTAAAGCTGAGCTAAGTCTGGTCTTATTTTACGTCTTATGTAGATTTTCATTAGGAGTCCACATAGGATCCTTCTTTGCTCTTTATCTCAAATTGATTTTAATTAATGGCTGCTTGCTCTATTGACTACTTGGTTTTCATTTTTAAGTTGAAAATGTTAATATTTGATCTTTGAGAGGATGACATCTTCTTTCAACGCTGGTTAGAAACACTGATCTTTTTTTGCAAATGTATTTAGAAGGAAACCATTGGTTGAAAGAGACAGAGAGGAAAAGTAATCATGTAGTTTGTGCTATAAAATTATTTGATAATTAATAGAGGTCTTCAGGGATGTGTTTCTAACAGTCACAAAACAGAGTTCTGGGAGCTTGATGATTGTTATCTCTCCTTGGGTTACAGGAATATGAGAGGAAATATTGCATTCATTGAAGTAAACAGATACAGAGAGATCAGATACTATAAAGAGATCCAAAACTGCGTATCCATATCAATGAAGTTTATCCAATAATATAAAAATGCATATTCATATATTTAAGAGGCCAAAAGTCATTGATCAGAGTTTACCTATTTTTAGCTAAATATCCTATTTTCTACTATAGCAATAATATCCATTTGGGCAGGAATTTTTGGTTCCATCTCTAACCAAGTTAGAAGTTTAAAAATCTCTAAATTTTACAATAAGTTAATATCAGAATGATATTTGATTGTTTAAGTTATTCAAGAATAATTTAATTGCAAATGTTTCCAATATTAATAGCAATAGAGACTTCTCTGGCATCTGCAGGAAGTTGGAGTTTTAGTATTAAATGTACTTTTATTAATTACAGCACTATATGATATTAATTATAAAACAAAAATTCACATAATCTGACCTCAGCCCTACAGATCCTTTTCCACTTCACAGCTCAGCCTACATTACAGTTGAAGTGAAGTAATTTATGAAAGAGAAGCTAAAATAGAATGGTGGAATGGAACACATCTGCTTAAAATGTTGTTTTCCAGTATTTGCCTCCAGTATTTGCCTAAATGTCTATTGAGTGTATTATACATGACTTGGAGGAAAGAGACACAGAAAATGAAAGCATCTTTCTTTTTTCAGCCTGTTAAGGCAAGTCAAACTTAAATTTTGAAAAACTTGAAATCTGAAGTGAATTCGTAATTTTAAAACTTATATTTGATAGAGTTTTTTATTTAACTTGGGAGGCTGAAATCTAAATTTAAAAACCTGTCAAGCAATTTTAGTTTACAATCAATATTTTCTTTGGTTGTTGGTTGTGTTTTGTTTCATTTTTTATTTTTAGACTTCTTCAGGTATTAGGGCAGTCTTATCATGAATCATTTTTAAAATTAGGTAGGTAAATCACAATGCATATATATGCAATGTTGTTTAATATATGTGTGTGTTCTTGTGTGCATAATAATTAAACAAGAAGGAAAAGAATCACACTAATATTATTAGAAACTCTAAATTTTGAAAGCAAGAATAATGACCTGGAAAATATGTGTAACTTTTTTCAGTGTTGGGGATCAAACACAGGGCATTGCACATGCTAGGCAAGTACTTTACCTCTGAGCCATACTCCTATACCGATTGTGTAGCAATAGAAGGGACAAAGAAAAAAAAATTATCTTTGGCATTATAGTAATTCTAGATTGCATAAAAATTCTAATATATCACAAATATTTCAAATAATCACTAAACTTATATTTAAATCCTGTATATGCAATCTCTCTGTATATATGACTTCGAGATAGTTTTTCAATGAAAGTTAATCGCACATCCTACACACATTTCTATATCGCTACTACTACTAAGGTAATCATGTTGTAGAAACCTGTGTTAGAAGAATAGGAAGACTGAATTCTGAATAAGTGCTTTATAATCTATTGAAAGTTTTGATTACTTCAAGTTTACATTTTTATCTTAGATTTTATATATTATGTTGGAACAATTATATTTCACACTGAGTGAATAAGAATTTATTATATCACTTTTTATTGTAATCAAAAGCAAGATAATTTTTCTTTCCATTTAATATTATTCCATTGCATTAATTCTTGAATTTGTGCTTCATATTATTGATTCTAAATAGATTTCTTGCTTGCAATAAGATCTGGGAATATCTGAAAGTTTCTATTCTTTCAGCCCACTTCTGTTTCCAGAGAGACGATAAAGATTATAAAACAGAAATGAAAAATTATTTTATAGAAAAATCTGCTGTTGTTTTAATTCTAAAATTTTTGAATAATTTAATCCAATAATAGTTATTTGAAAATTAATAATAGACCAATGTGAGATTCAGATGGTTATTTATTTATTGATTTATCTACCTATCTCTTTTGTGGTACTGTGGACTGTGGCACTGTGCATCTTCTCCCTGAGCTATATACCTAGCCCCTTTAACTCTTCTTATTTTGAGACTGAGTCTCATTAAGTTTTCCAAGTTGGACTCAAACTTACAACTTTCTTTGCTCAGCCTCCCAGAGAACTAAAAGCACAGGCTCAAATCATTTTAAATTTGAGTTCACTGATTTGTTTATTCTTCAGGTGTGTGACCTTTAACAATTGTTTAAGTTTTCTAATCTTTGTATAAAATATAGATACTGAAGTCACAGACCTATTTTGTATTAAAGCTCATGCTTAGTGCAAAAATTACTACAGTTTGTGGGGTCAATAAACATTTACTATTAGAACACTACTGAAAGAGATGTAGTGATCCTAGTAACATGTATACTCTGGGGTATGTGAACAGATCTCTGTTTATGACACAATTTACTCTTTGAAGTTAAGTTATTTCCAATCTTTCACAAGTATGGATTTTCCCACAATATAAGACTTTTATATTTTAACAGATTTATCTCCATGGGAATATATGCTTAATGAATTTTTATTCTGGCAAAGTATAAAACAGAGAAAATGTTATGTTCTAAGATTATTAAATGAAGAAATCAGCATGGTATGTATAAGTGCACATAGGAAATCATTTCCTAACTACCAATACTATGATGAGATCCCAGGAAGGGTTAATATTTAAATATATTGCATTTTATCAACTGACTAACTTTTAGAACCAGGGTAAATTACAGAGGACTTTAAAAAAATACAGATTTGGGGTAGAACCCATGTGGCCATAACTGAGGAGAACAATAGATATAGAACCCAGTTTTTGTATAATAGATGTAGAACTAATTTTTAACTCAGGACATATTCTCCAAAAGATATATAATTTCTATTTTACCCAAAAGTTTTGAAATATTCCATGTATTTATGTTTTTGAAGCTATATTTATTTTTGTCCATTCAGTGAGAAAAATAGTGGAAGATCACTAATAGATCACTAGCATGAGGCTGAACTATCTGACTCACAGTCATTTTCTCCACAATAATAATTCTAGGAAGACAGAAAGGCCTAGAGATTTCTGAGCAAGGATATCTTTCCTTTGAAACATGACCCCTGCTGTCCCTGAAGTTGGTTTCTAAAGGCTTACATTCCACCATGGCAAGACTGCTTTTTGGCTTTATCTTCTCTTTGTTTCATTTTTCTCATCTTTATAATATGGAAAATAATAGGATCTAATGATTGTTTGACTATAATATACAATACATGT
>NW_004624791.1:8681160-8722513 GCF_000247695.1 Heterocephalus glaber
AGAATGTGTGTGTATGTATATATGTATATAATATATATATATATATTATATACATAGAAACTATAGAATTGGAGACTTAGGAGGGACACCCTGCTGAAATGACACTCATTTCCTTGGATGGAGAAGTTGCTTGATGTTTCTCAGCCTGAGAGCAGAACTGAGGAGGTAGCATCTAAATTTTACATCAGGTACTCAAAGGTACAGGAAAACTGGAACATATTGGTATCTTCAAGGGGTATAATAACATGAGTTCTGTGAACAATGGGAAAACTGTTAACTAGACTCAGCAGGTGCAATTGCAAGGAACTGGAAACTACTGAAAGCACTATAAGGTGTCATGGATAGGAACAGAAAGCAAATAGGAAAGAGATCTTCTGTTTCTTTCAGTTTTGCCTTACCCCCACCTCCTTCCACAAGGGAGATAATCTCTGAGGAGATATGTGGTTTGTGGTACTCTTCTGTTGTGAAAAAGAAACATATAAACAGTGTTTTTGAAACAAAAAGGGAATGGCTTCTTTCCCAGAACATTCTGTGTTAACCTTTGGCCTGTGATAAGAAGTGATGTTCATTTTTGAGTGTTATTACTAACTGACTTTCAGTGACTCTCACTGAAAAAGAATGATGAAATTTTATATGTACTCAGCAGAAAGAGAGGTGTTTTAAATATTGTCAATACATACCACAAGTGATAAAGGAAAGAGAAGCATGCCCTTTACTTGCTGTCTCTACTCTAGCAGTTACAAAGCTGGCAGAAACAGCCCTGTGGCTACTTCCTTCCTCACTCTGTCCTCGGAATGATTTTTGCTGACTCTGAAAAACTCCAGGTATTAGTAAATTCCTACAGCTACTTCAAAAGCAATAACAGTCCCTGGTAATAATGGCTTCCAGAAACTGCATACATTAGTAGCTTTCATCTCTTCAAAACATTTCCATCTCTAACTGGGCAAATAGCTCAGTCCTAGTCTCAGGATTATTTTTAGAGAGATGTTCACTTTGAGTAATTGGTTGAAAACTCTAGGGAGAGCTATGATACCATAAATCTTTTAAGGACATTACTACAAGCAATTTATCCCAGAATTTTCTAAGGCTTTGTGAAAAAAAATAACAAATAAAATAAAAAGGAAAGCTTAATGCATTGAAGGTGTAGTACAGATAAACTGACATTTTAATTATGATAAGTAGGATACTGAAAAGCAGACAAACCTATTGAAATTATCATTGCATTAAAACTCAAAATTATTACTCCATTATTATTATTAGTTGGGAAGTCATAACCCAAGAAGGAATTCTTTTCAAGCAAATACATTTGGAGTTGTAACTCATTTGGCAATAATGAGTTTTACTATTTCTGCATATACTTATTGGTGGTGTTGCCAATCATTTATTGGCTCTTTTGCTTGATTCAGGTAGAAATTATGAATTGACAAAGTGCAGCTCTGCCAGTGGCCCTGATGGCACTAGATAATGACAGATAAAGCTCCACTATGTCAGTTGACCCAGTTGCTGCTGGTCTCTGCTGTTGCTGGTCTCTGCTGTTGCTGGCCATCACCATTCAACACCAGCATGTGCAGGACGCTGTTGCTCCACCCTGCCTGTCACTATTCTGTCACTGGTCTTTGGCTGCTGATCTCTGCAGCTTTGCAGGGATAAAAGCCTCCAGTGTCTATTGTGGTCTCTTTGAAATCAACTGCTCTGTCCACACTACGCAGGATAACAAGACCTTCGTTCTTGTCTGGAGTGGTGGGGACAGTGGAGAAACACTTGCCTAAGAGCCAAGCTTCACATCTTGTCAGAGCAACCTGAGGAATGGCCATAAGACAACCTAAGGGGTAACAGGAGGATACTGAGACAATAAACAAGTTGTCCCAGTCCATCCTCAAGGGCCCAACCAGGAATGAAGGGAAATGAGAGGGAGCAGCATGACAGCTATGGGCCACACCATGCTGCCTTGTGGCTGGCAAAGGAAAAGATACAGGCACTTCTCGTCTGTCAGTGCAATATCACTGATGAGTTCCAATAGTACCAGCCCAGCTCTAGCCAAGGACTAACTCTCAGAAGTCTTGGATATTTTTCTGGAAAAATATATAAAACAGTTTGAATCTTCCATATGTCTTCTCTGAACACCTCAACTCCACATTCTTTTTGTGTACAAGAAAGTTTTAGGTAAAGAAGTGAGAATAATGCTAAAATTAAAATAAATTTTACAAATATATCTGATGTATAAATATGATCGTATGCATTTGTGTTTGTAGATAATCAGTGTGTGTGTGATACCCTGTAAGCATTTATGCAGCATACTTATTGTAGCTAATATTAACAATATTAATGAATTGTTTTTCAGTATTTGAGTTATTGAATTATGCCCTTTATTCCAGTATCTTCAAATTTGTCTCAAAGACATATATAGTAGCGTGAAAGGTAAAACTGTGAAAATTGAGTCTTCAAATAAGTAGACACATAATCAGGTATTTATCACATAATTCATGAGCATGTAAGACAAGGATTTCAAGTATTGAATAATAAAATTATGAAACACAGATAAGTAGATAAATTTCCTTCATAGGTAAAACATGTAACTTAGCACATTGGAGTTAATTTATTGATTTATTAAGATGAATTTAAATTAAACTTTTTACATTTTGGCCTTTGCTTCTATGAAAAATAGATAATAAAAACAGCATACATCATCCACCTGAAAAGAATTTCAGGGAATATCAAGTATTATTTAAAATCAATGTAAAATTTATTTTGTTTTGTGAGAAAAATACTTCGTAATGCTCTTCTTAGTTTTAATTTTTTTCTAAACAACTATGACTAGAAAATAATTTTGACAGTGATGCCAAAAAATGTTTATGACATTGCAGCTGTCTTTAAATGTAAATACAATGAAGTAAATGTTAGCATTGTGGTACAGTTTTCAATAAATGTGTTTTGATACATTGGTATTCTGTTATTCTTTGTTGCTTATAAAGAACATCAATCAACTTCAATATAAATATATGGCATCTTTGAATTTCAGACATAATTATGTGAGGGAAAGAAGATCCTGTAAAACCCTACCAAGGATGCAGTGTTGCGTGCTTATATTGAGGGCAATTTCTGTCACACCAAGAAATAAATAAATAAAAATATCTGAAAGATGAAATTCACTTTGCTTAAAGTGTTCTGTAGTTATATAAAGTATATAGCTATATTCAGATGATAGGAAATAGTAATATCAATGATGGTATATTACACATCTAGCTTCTTATTCAAATTTTAATTCACATATAGCAAAAAACTATGTATGTGCATTTACATGTTGTACTTGTGTATATTTATATGTATGTTATGTTATGTTTATGTTTATATGTGTGTATAGATCTGTGCAAATATATATAAACATATATGAGAGAGAGAATGAGAGAGAGAGTATTTCATCTCGGAAATGCAGAATTGATTTTCTTTGCTTTTAACTAAGAAAAAAGTTTAGTGAAATAAATCAACCAGTATCTTAATATGCACATCAGGAAATCCCCAATATCAAGATTAATTATATGCTATAGTATGATTCCTTTGGGTTCATATTTGAAATTACTACATTTCAATATTAGAAACATTGGAAAGAAAACTTTACCAAAGTTGAGGAGAGTAGTAAAGAAAGAAGTGACCCAGAAAATAAGACACGCTACTGTGAAATGCTATTAGTTTCTCAGGCATTTAATATCTGTTCAGTAAGAGAAATCACTCCTTGTACATAAATAACTCTTGGATAAACTTTGTACTATAGGCCAGTATAAGGCTGTTCTATTTTTCCTGGCAAATAGTAATCTCTTTCTCCTATAAACAGTATCATAACATAAATTAGTCCAGAAAGGACATTCCCCAATGATTTTGTTTTTGGAAGAGGAGGGAGATTCAAAAATCTAGTCCTGTCTCTGAAGAAATCAGTATTTATTACAGGTATAGATCTAAAATGACCCTCTCCCCAAATCCCATGTGTTTATTGGTGGAACTTCTGGAAAGTGAGTACATCATGGGCATGCTACACTCACACGTGGATTAACCCAATGATGAGTACATAGCTGAATGTGCTGTTGGAAGTTAGGGTCCAGTCAGAAGAGGCAGATCACTGGGAAAAGATCTGAAAGTATCTATTATCCAACATCCTCTCTTCTGTCTTTTCAACTTGGGTGTCATGGGCTGAATAGTTTTCCCTTGTTATGCCATTCCACTATGCCATTTCTTCCTTAGAGCTATGGATAAACCCCATTGAAACTATGAGCCCAATATACCTCCCTCTTTTAAATTTCTAGTGCTGGTTTGTTTTTATTTCCCAATGATGGAAAAGTGAGTAATGGTATGTAATTTGAGGAGTTTTAAATATTTTGAACTAGTTAATGAAGCGAAGGGTGTGTTCCACATTGTCTTTTAATCTCTTTCTACTGAAATTAATATCTATAGGTCATGACACTTATGGAAAGGAGAGCAGTTCCTTTATCTTACTAAGATATTCCCTTCCAATGACAGTTGGATAGCTAAAACTTTCTTTGCAGGAGGTACATAATTGGAAATAAAGTCTGCTTTCTTCTTAATTATTTCTCTCAGTAGCCCAAGTATGGAATGTACAGGGGCTGGTTTTCCTGTTCAAACAGCATACCTTGCTGTGAGAGGCTCAAACCAAGAAGGATGTAGATGTTTACTTTTGAACACATCTTAGGTTTGCTTGATTTGCAAGGCTATGTTAAGAAATGAGTCTATATATAATTAAATGCCACTTCTCAAGTCGTTATATAACAATAAAGACACTCAATTTCACCTGTATTTTTGAAAATGTTTTGTAACTGCACTATAATTTCCATTTTGAAAAGATTAAATCAGTAAGAAATAACAAAAGTAAGCTATATTTCTCATAAATGCAAAGGAACTATTTGAATCTAGACGACACTAAACTAAATGCTTTTTAGACATATTGTTTAGTTTTATAATCTTACATTTCTGCCAGAAGTATAAATGAAACCTGAAAGGACGAGACTGGTAGAAAGGTAGAAATGAAAATGTGTGTTCAGATGGGTGGACCTTACATTCTTCAGAAGTACTAAAGCAGATGGTGAAGTCTGGGACACCTATGTGAATACTACACCTAAAGAACACCTATGTGAATACTATCTATGCCTGTACCTGGAAATGTGGTGGTAACAAAGGAGGTAAAAGTGAGGCAGACCATAAAGAGTGCTTTTACCAAGTACTAACAGATGGTGTTAAAAAATGAAATTAAATTTTTTGCAGTACTGGCCATTGAATCCAGGGCCTTTGCATTGAGCTACATCACCAGCCCTTTTCATCATTATAATTTTATTTTGGGATGAGGTCTCACTATGTCTGTAAGTTGCCCTGGCTGGGCTTTAATGTAGGATATTCTTGTCTCAGTGCTAAGTTTACAGGAGTGTGCTATCACACCCACCCCGAAAAGTAATCTGAAACGATAATAAACACATAGTGTTTAACAGTCAATGAAAAATCATATTTTCTAATTTCTGAGGTGCTTTATAAATGACAAAAACAAAAAGGGAAAGTTTTCTATAACTTATATAAAGTTATATCATTGCAATTTTTCAAAAACTGAATTTGATGTTGGAGGGACAATATTGTCTAAGACATCTGTCAAAATGTGTTTGTCAAATTACATATTAAATACAGCAGATCAAGTCTGAACTTCATTTCTATTAGTGTCAAAAATAATGAGATAATTTTGTTTGATTTTGTCAGTGGGTCAGCTGTGTTATAAAGAATAATACCTATCATAGGTAACATAGCAAATCTTATGCTTTAAATTGAGATTTTCAAGCATCTTATCAATTTCATTGACAGATGACAAATTACTTTCCTCTCAATTTTTCTAAACCTGATCTGGTGTATGCAGTTATTTGTTATCATTGAAACAAACTGCCTAATATTTTATTAGTGTGCAGCTGCTCTCCTAAACATCTATTTATAAGGTGTTTACTGAACTTTTGGACAATTTTTATAAATTATCAGAACTAATCTTTCTCTGACTAGTTTGTTTTCACTTTTTACTAAACATAATTGGAAATTGGTATCTAAGTGTTTAGATAACACTTATTTTAGCTGTGTTCTTTGGAACATTTGTTATGAGCCAAATGTTGTGCAAAATGCTCCACATAATTTGTATTTTTTTTTTTAATTTCTTGTGGTGGTGTGAAACACACCTGGGGCTTTTAAAGGGCTAGGCAAATGATTTACCATTAACTTGCAACTCCATAACCTATAAAATTTCTTACATTATATGTTATATGTAGTTAGGTACTTGTTTATATGTGACATCATGTTGCCTTTTCAAATATATATCTCTGTATTAATTATTTTACATATGTGTACCTTATAAGCATCAAAATATTGAATTAATATATTGAAGTTTTTATGAAAAAAGTGTTTTTCATAACTTCAGAATCAATATTTCACATTTTTCTAATTATTATCTCCATTTATTAGTATTCTCTGTTTTTGAATTTAATACCAATTGAATAATCATATATATGGATTCTTTGTTTAACATACAGACTATGAGATTCATTCATATTTTGTAGATCAATAGTTCATTTTATGAATGTTGGAAAGAATGAAATTTATTACTCGTGTTCATATTGAAGAGTATTTGGACTATTTCCACTTTGGTGTATTATAAATAAAGTTCCAATGGACGTTGTTTTGATGGATATACCCTACTTCCTTCTACATGTCTATATTCTGTGAAATGTAATTGGTGTCTCTTAGGGGAGGCATGTTTTTAAAACTAGAAGATACTGCCAAAAATTTTCAAAATATTTGAAACAAGTAAAAATGCTTTCCATCAATACATAGGAATAGAGTTGATCAATACGTTTGATGAGCCTTATTTATTATCAGTCTACAAACATTATTTTGATTTTTTCAGTAAATATGTAACAGAATTAGTGTAATCCATGTTTTTTGTTTTGTTTTGATTTTTGTACCGGGGATAGAGCTTGGGACCTTGAGCTTGCGAGGGGGGTGCCAGAACCACTGAGCTAAATCCCTGGACCCTATAATCCATGTTTTGTAGATAGAAACTGATGCTCTAAGATATGAGAGCAGCTAATTTGTACAACTGAGATTTGAATTTAGTTTAGTTAAAACAAAGCAGTGAAACATTATGCTGTAACACTTTTGCTTATCTCAAAGCAAAATCAAGTTCCGAAGAGTAAAAATACAATCACTATAAAGTCTCAAAAATCATCAAAATCTTTATTAATTGGATACTTTACTTCCTTTTTATTTTAAATTAGTGTTTGCAGTACAAAATTGTTATATTTATTTTGGGGAATTCATACTTACATATTAAGATGCCTTGATCATTTTTGATGCCTCTATCCCTTTCCACTTTAGCTCCCCACTCTGACTAACCACAAACACATAAAATTATTTCATTATCTCCTGATAACAAGAAAGTTTAAGAATGTTGCTATTTTAGTAGCTACTTATGTAATAACAGGGAAGACTTTCTTATTGGACAGATTTCTTTCTATTGCGGAACAAGGGATCAAACCAAGGACCTCATGCATTCTAAGAAAATATTTTATAATCAGCTTATCTTCCAGTCCTTGGACAGATTGGTAAAAGTGTGTATATTTAAAAATCAGTGTTTATATCATCTAAAATGACATTTTTCAATCCTAAATCCCAAGTAGTCAAAAGTAGATAAGTATTCCACTTGTCATAATTTAACCTTCAAAAAATTAAATTGCAAAATGAAGACAAATTACTGCTGAATTTGGAAAATAGTAATACAATTATTTCTTTTTTGATGAATTAAGTTTATTAGTACATTTTATGTATATGTAATGATCACATTCAGCATAAGGAATTTGTACCTCTACGTGATATATCTTGATTCTGGTTTTTTACCATCCCTCTACCCTCCCTTCAGACCCTCTTCCTCTCCTCATTTACAAAAGTTTTTTTTCCATATTTTCCTTCTTTTATTATTTTTAAAATTTCTTTACAAGAAACTGGCTAATTCAGTCAAATTATGTAATCATTTTTTAGACAGTATTGGTGTTCTTTTGTTTTCTCACATGCTTATTATGTGGCTATGCACCCTCAGAAGGAAATCTTTTTCAGAACAATTCACTGGTTTTGCAAGCAATTCTTTGACAACTAATTTACTACTGGTATTTGATAAATCATGAAAGATATGTTTTGGCACATAGATGGGTAACAGGATTTTATCCATGCTCATAAATTCACCCATAATCATGACATGGTTATGAATATTGGAAGTAACAGTGTCTCTCCAATTGTTATTTTTGTTATTAAAAAACTATCCACACCTTAACAACATTTGATAGGAGAAATCCATACCCAGCAATAATTAGAAATACTTACCTCATGTGAATAACCATTTTTTCTATTAGGAATATTGATTACAATGAAGTTTCCATTGAACATTTCATAGAACTCTTCCTAAATTAAATATTGCAAATTTGAGCCAACTTGAAGGTACTTCAGAAAGCACATGGTTGGATGTAATATGATATGAAAAAAAATCAAGAGGAATGGAGATACTGAAACAAGGAGTGTTGTTTTATTATTATTTAAGAAAAAGAGGGAATAGTAAACACTACTAAATCTTTTAAGTAGAAATATGAACAATAAATGAACTTAACTTTATTAAAACATGCTACAAAACTTTGAAAATGGTCTCATAATGGCTAATATAATTGAGAAAAACATCATTTCAGATTAGATGTGCAAAATGGAAAAATGTTTATAGGCTAATTAAGCATATTAATACAAATAGTTTCTTGATTCTAGTAGAGATGTACTAAGGATATATGTATATTCATATTCTATATATTCACTGTAGTTATGTTATTTTCTGTGTCTTTAACATCATAATTTTGCTTCTCTTAAACAAAGGTTTTGAAATTTGGTGTTAGAAAAAGTAACTGATAATCAAAAGGGAAATATACTAAAACATATTAAAAAACAAAATAAATTTTATAACAATGTTTTCTGCATTCATTTGCTGCAACATATTTCTTTTTTAAATAAAAAAGTATGAAGAATCTATGGAAACACATTAATTATAGTGGCAATAAGTATTAACTGTACCCTAGACATTATCAAAAAGTGTACAATGTAGATTGTCACTTCTCAGAAACACCATGTCACTACTGTTCACACTACAAGTATAAGACTTAGCCTTTATTATTTTGTGGCCATCATACACAAAATGAGCAAATTATGTTGAAAGTTTATGTCCCCAATTCAGTCAGTTTTCAGCTTCTCCAGGGCTACTACCCAGACCCAGCTATTAGCACTGACTGCCTGGACCTTTTCCCAGATCATCCCATTTCTCCTCTGGCCCAACTAGATGGGCTACCAAGAGCAGACTTCTCTTTTTATCTCCTTGAAATAATGGAGGGGCACATATGCTGTCTGTTAAACATTGACGGGAGGTACTCTACTTTTGGATGGAATCAAGAAAAGAGAAATGTAATGTAACTGTTAAAGTAAGGATGCTGCTCTTATTCATTTGTATCTTTAAAGCTAACAGTGCAAAGTAAGGATAAACCAAAACAATTCTGACTTGTTTAGGTGTAACAATTAATATTAATATTTTGTTTAAAAATGAAAAATATGCGGGAAAGGCTAGACAGACTGATAAGAGAAAGGTAGAGATAATAACTGTATCTGACTAGGACAAGCAGAATGTTTGAACATTCCAGATATAATGATATTATACTTCATTATAACTTATTGAATGTTTATAGCACTTTATTTTAAAAGAAACATTTTAGACATAGGTAGATAGATATAGATAGAATGATTGATTTCAAGAATATTTCTAGGACTTTTCTTAGGTTATTTATTGCATCATTGATAATTTACAATGTATATCAAGATTCAAAAACATCTACAGTAAATTTATTTCACTATATAATCTTTTTGGGGTTTTTTTTTCTTTGGTATCGGGGATCGAACTTGGGTCCTTGCGCTTGCAAGTCAGACAGCAAAACCACTGAGCTAAATCCCCCAGCCCTTCACTATATAATCTTAATTATTGCAACATCATTTTTCCTTCAAACAACTGAGAATATTTCCAAACTGAACCATTCATATTGATAAATGTTATAATCTAAAACACATAATATTAAAAATTGGGTTCTAATACTAATTCTATACAATAATAGATTTTTGCCATTGTATAAGTGACATGTATTCCATAATCACCTGTCTTGTCTATACCATAATCTCAAAAAATATACCATATCTATACCTCATACTGTATCTGAGCATCAGAGAAATCTGTGGACATGCAGCGGTGAGAAGGAACCCACTTATGGAACATTCACGGGTCTGCTGGACATTTCCATAAGGGCCACAAGGTTTGTACTTGTCCCACTTGGATCTGCTTTATCATTAGGTGTCACTGAATGATTTAACTTGACTGAACACGGATCACTTCTAAAAAATGAAAAATAAATTATATCCTTCCTTCCAATAAAACCCTACAGTTTTTACCCTGTCTTCTCTCTACATTCTGTTGCTTATATATTAAAGTAGTAGCAGTAGCAGCAGAAGTAATCATATCATTTAACACTCACATAATGTTTGTTTTTTAATAGATACCATTTTAGGTGATTCACATGTACCAACTCATTTACTTCTGGCATGAAATAGAGTATGTATTACTGATCTGTTCATGGATAAGGAGAGTAAGGACGGAGAGGTTAAATGACCTTCTGAAGTTTACAGCTATCAGTACCAGAGCCAAAATTGAACTCCAGGAAGACTGACTGTAGAGTTTGTGCTATGAAACTTTATTATATGCAAACTTTATGATATGCTCTGTGTATGCATAAGCATGTATGTTCATGAATGTGTGCATACACATGTGTATGCCCATACATGTGTGTGTTTAGGTGTTAAAAAGAAAGGGTGTGTCTCATTTTTAGAAAAAGAGAGGTAGAATGTAAGGGTAATTTCACTCTTTGAAGACAGATTTAATTTTTAAAATTAATTTTTTTGGTGTTCTTTGAGTTTTGTATTGCTTTCAAATATCTAAAAATAAGATACCTCACATGGAACAATGGCTAATTTTCTAATATATTTCCTTGAAAATAATATACATATGAAATAACCTCTAGCTGAAAAAGCATTTGCAGCTCATAATGCAGAAAAGCTTCTGTTAAGCATTATTAAATTCTCTATTACTTAAATTTTCTCCATTACTAAATTATCTTTCAGTGTTTTCTGCAACATAAAAATCCCTTCATATCAAAACTCAGGACACTATTCTTAGTCACCAAAGAACTCAGAGGAAGGGCGATCTATCCAAGAAAGTGAGATCATAGAGAGTTAAATCTCACTTTGTAGGATATGTAGTATATTTCAGAGAAAACTATATTCCAAAACTTTCTTTATAAGACTTCTCTAAAATGTGTGAGGCTCCTATTTGCATGTGTTTACTAAAAACTATTTTTGTTCATAAGAGACTTCAAGGAAATATTCATGATCAAAAGTTACAAAATCAGTTTTAAACAAATTTCATTAGACTTTAAATAATTTAACATGACATAATATAAAAATAGGTATAATGTCATGTATTCATTCATATACAGAATAATATTTGGATAGGTCTAGGGTTTGCATATCCTAGCCTTTTACTTTAGCATACAAAATTCTTAACTGTAGGTACTCTCAGATAAATCAATAAAGTAAAAATAGTTCTTAAAGCTATTAGATGAAAAAAGTTACCGATAAGGATCCTGTAAACATAGATTTACACAATCTAGTATAATGATATTTCAAATTACTGCTTTTGTCCTAATGAGAAAACTTAGACTTACAAGGTTGCATTATCATATAGAATTATGTTTTAACAAATTATACTCGCAATTTAAATGAAACTTAGTACAGTACTTTGGAAAAGCCATTTGTTTAATAAGTATTTGGTTAACCTGATATTGTCAAGTAGAATCCTAAACACCACCAAAAAATGTAAAGTACTCCTTTCAAACTTGTTATTAGAAAAGAAAACAATTCTATTTTATGAAATTCCTACTACTATTTTTCTGTTTTGTTTTGTAAATATATTTTGGAAAGTTTGTTTTATCACTTACCTCAATCTCAAAGTCAATAGCTAGAAAGAAACTTCAGTGTAAAGCTCTTACAAGCTATCTTTCCAGATTGTTGTAAACATTTGGAATTATAAAAAAAGAGAAACTTTTAAATATGCTTGTCAAAACTAAATGAATGATAAATCATTCAATGTTAGACTTTATTTGTGCCCCTCACATGATTTTTTCTTGTCTTATTCTTTCCACTGGAAATGGTCTTTCCCTGAATTTCCTCTCTTCACACATTTCACACCCCAACTTCAACTACATGAACCTTTCCAGAACCACTCTGCTTTGTGAAATCATCTAAAGCTTCGTTCCTGACCTGAGTTTCTACACTATAATCGTGAACTGATCTCATCAAAACTAGTATCCTCAAAAGTTTTTAAATACTTTCTCTACATTTATTTTCTTCTGAGTGTGTTACCCTGCTGGAGGTTAACTAGTGTGACAACCAAGCTACTTTTGTTCCACACAGACAGAAATAAACCTGGAACAAATGAGTACCATGTAGGTGTGAGTTAAAAACATTTCACACATTTTAATAAGTGCCTGGAGAGGTGGAGAGAGTGTCTTCTCAGCACAATAAGATAGTGTGAAAAATTTGTCTAATATGCCCATTGGTCTATGATACACTTAATCTATACATTTTAGTTCAGTTTTAGATTTCTGAAGAATTTTGATTGGCAGTATTTGATTCACCTGGTAGCACTTTCACACATAAATTCTAAGCCAAAAGATACCTTCTAAACTAAAAATAAATATTTGTATTTGTTCATTTATTTTTTGGTTGCAACATAAGCCTAAGGCTTCATGCATGCTAGGCAAGTGTTTACCGCTGATCTACACACTTAGTCTTAGCAAAAATGTTTTTAAAAATATATTTCATCTTATGACACTCAAGGATAACTTTATTTTTTTAGTTTTTTTAACATTTTTTTACTCTTTATGCTTTTGGTTTCTCATAAGAAAAACTGATATTTAAGCTTCTGTTTCTGATTTCTTTTGCTTAAAATTAGAAAACAAAGAGAAAGATCTTTTTCAAATGGGAAGGACCAAGAGATGGATGGAGGAGAAAGGGCAGAGAGAGGAAAGAGACATGCAAAGAATTAAGATGTATTAAATGCATGTACCAACTTCCCATGATGAATGCCATAGTTATGTACTACAAACATGGACTAATGAAAATAAAAATTTGAAATAAAAAAGTAGCAAAGCTAATCATTAAAAAGAATAACTTTCAATAATGTTTCATTAACATGAATTTGAGATCCAAATTTATTTTAGAGTAAAGATATACTTTGGTCTGTTAAAGTAGATGTTCTGGTTATCATGAGAGATTGAGATGTATACTACAAAGTATGAAATAGAAAATATTTAAAATATAAATAATTCATATTTAGACCAACCAATATTTACTTTACATCAAAATCAATTTCATATGATTTAAACATATTGTTATAATTTTAATAAAATAAATTCAAGAAGTTAACATCAAATACTTATAGTAGAAAAGAAATTTTTAATTAAGAGAAGATAAAAAGCAGAATAATATATTTTAATTTATAAATGTTTAATATGTATATCAAAATTCTGTAAGATGGCATTTTAACATAGAATGAGGAAACACATTTGAGAGTATTTATTCCCTATTTGTTATATCTAAGCTATAAAAATGTTATAAAGTAGAAAAATCAATAGATAAATTGACAAAATTAAAATGTTTATGATAAGCTCATTAAAGCCTTCAACTACAGAGGCATCTATGAAATACCAATTAAGCAATATCATATATTTTCACCTATGAGGTTATCTGTGAGAATAACTTAATCAGTGAAATTTCCAGAAAAATGAGTGGGCTTGTAAACTACAACAATTTTTTAATAAAGATATTGGCACACAGTCTCTATGACTCCTTCCCTTTTAAATACACATAGACTCCCACACATATAATATTTTTAACACAGAAGCAAATTTGATACCAATTTTGTCACCTCCGTATATGTGATTCAAAAGAGTCCATTAAGTCTTTCCTGGGGCATTGATGATTTAAATAAAATAATTCAGTGTGTCACACTGAGGTACAGAACAATATTCAGAAGGTCGCCAGGAATCCTAATGTTTTGTTGTTGATTAGAAACCACAAAGCAAAAACAATTGCCTGCAGAATTAATACATTTTTCAGCATTAGTTACATATAGTGATAAGGCTATCCTATGTGAAAAGCTTGGCCTGAAATCTGAAAGAATGTGCGCAGCCAGTGATCTCTGCAATGTGATTCACATGACTTTTGTTAAATTTGCATAAGATAAATATTTTCTGTAGATCTTTACATTTAAAAGGCTTTTAGTACTTGTGGAAGCTATTTCTTTCTGGGTTTTTTTTTTCCTTTTTATTTATTTTTGTCCCAGTACCGAGGATCAAACTCAGGAACTTGCTCTTGCCAGGCAGGCACAGCGCTGCTGAGCTATATCGCCAGCCCTGTGAGGCTATTTCTTACTCTCGAAAAATCACGTTTGCTAATTAATACGTTGTCAAGTAGAGACACTCTAAAAAGCACATCTTCTAATAGATACACATATTTAAATCATGTCCTTGTTTTAACACGTGTAGGTTCATATCTCTCCTTTTCACACCTGTGATTTTTTTACATTCTAATGACATCATAAATATTCTATAGGACATAATTTAAAAAGTAGTGTGTTCAATGTTAGTCCTCTCAACAGGAAAAAGTAATGACTAGATACATACTTTCAACTGTGTCGAAAATAATTCCATGGAGTTACTGTAGCATGCTTGAGTATTAGAAGACCTTTTAGCTTTCAAACTGGTATTATAATGATTTATAATATCCAAATGCTCTGAAGTGGCCATTCACTGAACATCTTGTTACACAAAATAGTTACAAGGCTTTCTGGAAAGTCATATATTAATCTCTTTGGCCAGGGATAAAACTTCAGCTGTTTCCACAATTTTATTCCTTATATTTTACTAAGTTAAAACTACATTTAAAAATCAGAGACTAGGGATTCATTTCCATGTTTTTGTGCTTCAACTTGAAAGGAAATCCCACAATATTTTGATTAGATGAGTACTTAAGTTTAATAAATGTCAGTGATAAGTAATTGCAGTGTCTAAGTATTCCTTTTCACAAAAAAGGTATTTTTTGTTAGTCAAAATTCCCTACAGTGTTAACATTTGTTTCTGAAATAAAATTTGTTATTCTAATTGGCAATATATATTCTATATTATGTATGTTCTGAGAGTAAGTCAGCTTTCTAAGAAAAGCAGTGCAATATTTTAGTATTTTGAAAATCTCTAGATTTATTTGAAAATAGTCACCAATTTTATCCCTTCCATGGAAGATAAGCATAACCTTTCATTGTTTTTAAAGAATTTAAAATACAGTATCCAAAATATTATTCAAATTATTTAATCGATTCAAGAAAGTTTCATATTGCTTAACTTCTATGTTTATATTACTTACTACTTTCTGATGAGCTCTATAGCAGAAATTACTATCATGTGGCACATATAACCATTATTCAGAGTTTCACATCTTGAAACGTTCTTCACATGTCATTATTTCCCCTGTGTTCAATTTTTTTTACACAGAAATCTACTACCAAATAACAATGCTGCATTCCTTAATTGAAGCCAGTATATACTTCTAATCTAAAATTCACTCCTCTTGAAACAAAGATCTGCAAGCCATATTAGAAATTATAGGATCCAACATGATAATTTTATAAATGAATACATTAGAAGGAGGTTAAGCAAAAAACTTAGTCCAACACCAAAAAGGATCATGGTCTTGTTCTCTCTCTCTCTGTCTCTGTCTGTCTGTCTGTGTCTCTCTTTCTCTCTCTCTTTGTCTCTCTCTGTTTCTGTCTCTGTCTCTGTCTCTGTCTCTCTCTCTCTCATGGTTCTCTGTCATATCATTGTGATTTCCTTTACTATAGCATATAGTAGACAGTTATTTTGTTAGGATAGTCATTAGACTCATGGGAAGAACAATAAAATAATAAAAGTGTCAGGCACAGGAAATACATTTTTTTATTCATTAAGTTAATTGGTACATTTTAGCTATACAATATGATGACATTTGTCATTGGGGATTTGTACTTTTACATAATATATGTTGGTTCTTATTTTTTTCTTGGTTCTTATTTCATTCCGCTGTCATCCTTTCAAACCCCTCCACCCCTACATATGTACAGAGACTTTGTTTCTTTTTTTCCCTTTTCTCATATTTATTTTCTTCCCTTCTTTCCTTTCCCCTACTCCTCCCACTTCCCATTCCCCTTTGGACCTTTTATTCCTATTTCACATTATCTATTCTCACACCAGAGAAACTATTCGGTATTGGTACATGTGTGTACTATTTATTTCACTTAAAAGTATGGCCTCAATGTGAATCCATTTAGCTATAAATGTCTCTAGTTTCTCATTCTTTATGGCTCAGTAGTGCTGCATTTTATAAAACAAAACCACACAACTTCTTTATCCAGCTTCCAATTGATGGGCAAATGGGCTGTTTCCAAGTTTTAGCTATTATGAACATGGGTGCAAATGTATCACTGGGGTATGACTCTTTTAATTCTTTTGGGAAGGTATCCAGCAGGGTCAAATGGGACCTCTAATTCTATTTCTTTGAGGTATCTCCATACTAATTTCCACAGTGGTTGCACCATTCTGCACTCCCTCCACAATGAAGAAGGGTTCCTTTCTCCCTACAACCCTACCAGCAGTTATTATTCGTTGATTTCTTGATAGTAGCCATTTTTTCTGGAGTGAGGTGGAATCTCAGTGTTGCAACTCTTGAATTTGCATCTCTCATTTGCATCTCTCAAATGACTGGTGATGTGGAACATTTTTTTATATGCTTATTTTCTGTTTCTACTTCTTTGTCTGAGAAATGTCTGTTCATTTCAGATACCCATTTTTGGATTGGGCCTTTAAATTTGAGAAGTCTGTTTTTTTTAAGTTCTTTATATATTCTGAAGATTCCAAAAACCAAACAGAACAAAATCCTACAAGCAGTTATAGAAAAGAAACAAATCACAAAGGAAAGCCCATCACAATCAAGCAGACTTCTCAACACAAGCACTCAAGTGAAGAAGAGCCTGGAGTGCAGTGTTTCAAGGCCTAAAAGAAAACAACATCCAACCCAGATTGATGTACCCTGCAAAACTATCATTCAAAATCCATGGAGAAATCAGATACTTTCATGACAAAAACACCTGAGGAATTTGATGAATACTGAACCAGCATGCCAAAAAATTTTGAACAATATCCTAGGAAAGGACAATAAGGGTTACAACCCCGTGAAGCCCAGAAAAATGAATCCATCAGGCAAGACAAGAAATTAAATGCAAAGGGGAAGAATCCAACAAGAGGAAAAGGTCATGACAAGGATAAGTCAATACATATCAGTTACAACCATCAATGTTAATGGTCCAATTCACCAATCAAAAGAAACAGACTGGCAGAATGGGTCAAGAAGCAAGATCCAACAATATGGTACATACATTTTGAACATAAAAATGTTGGATGAAAAATATTAGAAAAATAAGTAGTGAATTTTAACTTTGAAGTATCATAGTGTATAAAATACATTTGTACCTTTGTCCAAGTTAGTGAAATAATTGCTTTTAAATGTATAGACAATAGGAAAGCTATAAAAGAGGGTACTGGAGGAAGAGAGAAATTATCAAAAGGATTTTGATAAGTCACCCCATTTTCACTTATGTGTGAGAAATAAGGCTGGAGGAATTTAGGCTGAAGATGCTAATTTGCATGGGTTTAGCATTTTTTAGATATTAAATTCTACACAATTGGTTTTATACAATCGTGATATTTACCATATGTAGAAACAAGAGGGAATTTAAGTGAAGAAGACTGATGATTCTCTAAGGTAGGGAAGAAAAATGAGAGAGACAGAGAAAAGAAGCAACCAGAAATGTGGAAGACAAACCAGAAAGGATGTGTCTTGGTATCCAAAAATATAAACATTAAGAGAGAAAAAACATGCTTTCTACCAGTGTACCCTGTATATCTGCCTGCTACTGGAAATCCCTTGCTTTTACTTCTAAGGATGCTCTACTTTCTTTCTCCTTTTCATAAAAAGGAAGAAATTGTTATAATATTTTCTCATCAGTCCTCAGCTATAACTTTTAGAAAACACTGAAATCCAGTCTAAATTAAATATCACTTGCCGCATGATAAAACATCAAGTTGTCCTCTACCCTTCCCTTACTGTCAGGAATGCCTGTGTCCTTACCACCTTCTCTCCTCTTCCTCCCTAAACCTCCCTCCCTTCCATCATCTGCCCTCCCTCCCTCCATTCCTCCATTTCTCCCTCCATCCTTCCTGCCTTTCTTCCTTCCATGAATTTAATTAAACAACTGTTTATGAAATTTTACTCCTGTGTAATTTCATGTCTATTACAAAGTAATGGTTATCCATTAATGGCCGATTACATATTTTCATGGAGAACAGTTAATCTAAGTATTATTTAAATCATATAAATTGGATATCCTTAGCATTTTTAGAATTAAATTAATGATACTAAACTCTTCATTTCACACCTTCATGTTTGTTTTAATAAAATTAATCTCTGATAATTGGCTATCAATTATGCACATGCATACTCCCATTCCAAAATTTTAAAAACAAGATACAACATAAATTCATATTTTTTATCAATTTACAGTTCTTTCATATTTAACTGAGGCTTCATTATTTAAAATATTTCTGGTGATTGGAATTTTGAAATATTTTGAAAATTTGAAAAATTTTGAAATATTTCTGGAGATTAAAATTTACTTCTATGAAATGTGAATTATTTTACTATGATAAACCAACAGCCAACATAATACTAAATCATTGAAAACTAAAAACTTTCTCTCTAAAATCACGAACAAGACAAGGGTGGCCACTATTACCATTGCTGTTCAATATAGTTCTGCATACATTAGCTAGAACAATTAGACAAGAGAAAGAAATAAGAATATGGCTAGGAAAGGAAGAATTTAAAGTATCATTATTTGCTGATGACATGATAATCTACATGGAAAACCCCCAAAATTCTGCCAAGACTCTTAGAATTAATAAGAAAATTGGGTAGTATAACAGGATACAAAGTTAGCACTCAAAAATCAGTAGCATTCCTGTAAACAACAAACTCAGAAAGAGAAATTAGGGAAATCATTCCTTTTACAATAGCAACAAGAAAAATGAAATACTTATTAGTCAATATAACAAAAGAAATGAAAGACCTATACATTGGAAGGCACAGTACTCTAAAAAAAAAAAAAAAAAGGAGATAGAAGAGGATATCACAATGGGAACATATTCCCTATATGGGATAGGCAGAGCCAATATAGTGAAAATGGCCATTTTTCAAAACCTAGTATGCAGATTTAAAGCAAACCCAATCAAAATACCAATAACATACCTCACAGAACTAGAGAAAACAATCATAAAATTCATATGTAATCAGAAGAGATCTAGAATAGCAAAGCAATTCTGATAACAAGGGAAAAAAAGAGGGCATCACAATCCCCAATTTAAAAGAATACTACAAAACTACCATGATAAGAAGCAGGTTGGCTCTGGCAAAAACAAAACAAAACAAAAAGAGATCCAAGGATCAATGCAGCAGAAGAGAAAATACAGAAACAACGCTAATCACATTCTGCTATCTTATTTTTGACAAAGGGACCAAACACCTTAACTGGAAGAAAAGTAGCCTCTTTAGTAATTGGTGCTGGGAAAACTGGCTTTCCACATGTTGAAAATTGAAACTAGGCACATATCTCTCATGATGTTCTAAACTAAAATTGAAATGCATCAAGGATCTAAAAATAAAAACAGAAACACTTAATCTGCTGAAATATAGAATAGGTAAAATTCTTGAAGACATAGGTATAGGCAAGGATTTTATTAAAAATGATTGCACAGGAACTATTACAAAGAGTCAACAACTGGGCCGGGGATTTAGCTCAGTGGTTTCGCTGCCTGCTGGGCAAGCGCAGGGATCTGAGTTCAATCCCAGGCACCGAAAAAAAAAGAATCAACAACTGGGATCGTGTCAAATTAAAAAGCTTTTGTGCGGAGAAAGAAACCACCAAACAGAGTGATGAGACAACCCACAGAATGGGGAAAAAATTACCAGCTACTCCTTAGACAAAGGACTAACATCTAGAATACATAAAGAACTCAAAAAATCAGACCCCCCCATTGCAATTTAAAGACTCAGTCCAAAAATAGACATTTCTCATGTTAAGAAATGCAAACAGCTAATATATGAAAAATGCTCAACATCACTGATCATTCAAGAAATGCAAATTAAAGCAACACTGAGATTTCATCTCTCTCCAGAAAGAATGGATATAATCAAGAAATTAACCAATAACAAATGCTGGTGGTGCTGTGGGGGAAAAGGAACACTCATTCATTATTGGTGAGAGTGTAAACTGGTGCAACCACTGTGGAAATTAGTATGGACTTTTCATAAAAAAACTGTAACTAGAGGTTTCATTTGACTCAGATGTCTTCCAGAAAGAGTTAAGAAGCATCATACCACAGTGATATATGCATGCCCATGTTTATAGCAGCACATTTTACAATAGCTAAATCTTGGAATAGCTCATATCCCTATGAAAAAAATGCATGGGAAAAGAAAATGTGACATTGATATACAGTGGAGTACTATTCTGCCACAAAGAATAAACTTGAGTCATTTGTAGGGAAATTGTTACACTTCAAGAACATAATCTTAAGTGAAATAAATCAGACACACAAGTTTAAATATTGCATGATTTCTCTTGTGTGAGAAATCCAAAAGATAAATAAGGAGCATAACAGAGGATACATGTTGTGAAGTAGAACATGTTCAAATAGGAAAGGGAACAAAGGGGAGGACAAAGAAGGGAAAAAAGGAAAAGGAAACTTAAAAAGTGAAAAGAAAAATTAAAACAGTGTTGTTTTTTTTAAAATAGAGAAGGGAGAAAAGGTTGAAAGGAGGGAAGGAGAATGGGGAAAAAAAGAAAAATTAAGATTATATTATGTACAAGTACAAATTCCCTATGGTGAAAGTGAATGATATGCATGGCAAATTTGTACCAATAAAGTTTAAAAATTTAAAGAAACAAATTTCAAATCAATTCAGTACTCGGGTATCTGTATGCAGCAGCACATTTAATGATTCCATTAAAAAGCTTAAAGGCTGTTAAATATTGTATCTTCTTGGTTAAACAGTATATTACTGTGCAGTAGTTATTAATCATGAATAATATTTTATAAATCTATCAATATTTGCAAAGTGATTTAGTACAAGCTTGGATATGTTAGGTAAAATTACTAAATGCATTGTGGAAATTATGTATTTTAAATTAGAAAAACGTTTCCTGTTATTATATATATATATATATATATATATAATATTAAAGCAATTCAGACCAGTTAGAACTTGTGTTTATTTTTTTGTACTACAAAGAACTTCAAAGGGTACTGTTGAATTATCATTCATTACTATAGCTTTTAAATTTTAATGTTCACACTAAGAAAAATACTTCATTATATTGGTACTAATTCAAACATATAACATTCTACCACCAATTATTTGATACTGTACAAACTATTTATTGAAGTGCATATATAATCACTGATTTATCATTCTTCAAATCTTGGTAAGAGAAAAGTTTTTTAAAAGTAAGATTTTAAGTATTTTAAGTAATTATTTGGTCTTTAGAGCTATATCAACAAATTATGAGCACAATCACATGATTTTTTTTAACCAAATCCCAGTTTATGCTGAAATTTTAGTTTTTAAAAAATGTCTTCTGTGCCCTGACCTAGAGTCATTAAATGTTCTAATTATTAGATTATAAATTTCCCACAATTAGAATATTAAATGTGTAATTACTGCATTACTATGAAACCATGTTGGGAAATTCCATTGTATTACCAATACACCCAAAACACAGTGCAATGTATGTTGTTTAGAATGGGATAGATTCAGAATTATTAAGAAATATACAGAAATTTTAGGGGAAATTCTACCTGTATCTGATCTTTGAAACTAACTTAAACATTGACGTCCAGTCAGGAGGTCACTGTAGTACATTCTCTTATCATGATCACTGTTGCTTAAGCCAATTGAAAAATCCAAATTTATTCAGTTCTTTGAATAAGAATGCTCCATGTAAGGAATTTAGAAACTGATCAGTCGAGTCTTGATTTTTATATATAAATGTTCAAGACTTTACTGAGGGAACACAGTGGGTTGAAAATAGCCTTGTTTGGGTATAAAAACTTTTGAAGATTCTATCAATTTTCATCCATAATTTGGCTGAAAATGTTCTAATAAGTTCATAGATTGTTTTAAACTTAAATTTTATTCTGAAATAATTATTGGAAATATACATTTTTAAAAATTTTGAATACTATCTTACATATTTTTAATTTAAGTAATAATTATTCTAAAAAGTAGAATAAAAATATTTTCTATACATTACTTAATTTTATTTTATGTGGAGAGTTTTGTACATTTATAAAAGTCTTTTCAAAATTTCAGTTATATCTTCTAGATTTTTACAAATACTTTATTCTTTCTCATGATGTTATTTCATATAAATCATTTTAAGAATATTTAAAATAATATTTTTTCTAGTTGCATCTGCTTATTCACTAGATTACAAGTATGATTCTAAGAAACAAACTACATTTTTTTCCTTAATTAAGTATGTTTTTTAACCTAATATTTACACATGTTCTCAAAGGAACATTTATAGATGTTTGAAAAACATAATTATTTCTACTCAATGCTTTATCTATTTCCTGATATGTATATAGAGTATTTGAATAACTAAGGCATCCTCTTTTGATGAGGATGATCAAAACCTACTAGAAATTATAGTGATATCTGAAATATCTTAAGATTTTGCACTACATTTTCATAAAAATATTTATTTCCTTTAAGACAAAGCATAGGTATAAAAAATTATGACACTGAAGTAATAATGGTTTATAATATAATTCTCAAACCTAAAAAGTGTTATAAAGTAACTTTTAATCTATGTAATACTTTAACTGTTGTAAGGCTCTATATTATTTTAAGCAACATATTTTCCAGAACTTTTTATTCTGTACTCCCCTGTGCAGGTTTCTGGCAAAATGCCAGACCCTAGTCACATGTACGTGGAAGTAATTTTTCATTTCTCAAGTAGAAATGTAACCTGGAGCATAGGTGATGTTGTGTATGCTGATTTAAAGTTTCACATCAGAAATTTCCCAAATACCTATGTTCAAAACTGTCATGTAAGTTTTCAGGATTTACTTTGCAGAATTTGTAATAATTTATCTCTAGCCCAGATATAATATGTATGATAATGAATTGCTTTAAGTTCTGCATTTGAATAAAGTTTATTTTAATAAGTATTAATCAGTAACTCTGTCTTACAGGAAAATTGAAACATTTACTATGAACAGCTGAAGTTGCCAGAAGCAGTGAGTGACAGAAACATAAGACGATAGCGTGAGTAATGGTTAAGTTTCCCTTAAAATTGTCTACTTCATATTTTTTCCTTCTCCTTTGAAGAAAAAAAACACATTGTGTCTATATGTCACATTAATTTCATTAACCATGTATGGAATTTTTCTGGGTTCACTCAGCTTCTTAAATCATATGCATTCATATCTAATTCATGTGAGCTAGAAGTATAAAAAACGTTATTCATAGTTTATAAAATTCTTTCCCTCGAGAAGTAAAAGATCAGCTTTTTTCTTCTTTAATACATTTATAACAAGCCCACTTTCTTCTCAGTTTAGACTTATTATTTGTCATTGATTGGCTCATTGTCTTGGAGGACATTCTGGCACTAAAATAGTAGACACATTCCATCCATCATAGTGAGGCCAAGAGCCATCAGGTCGATGGCGCATTTTGAACTTTGCTGTAGCTGAGTACCATAGGCAGAAGTTTGACATTCTCAGAGTGAAAATCAATTTTCTTTTATGTGTTTCTAAAGTGAGGCTTGTGCTTTGATTGCAGAAGAAATAGTTTTTAAAACTATGGTGTAACAAAACTAGGAATCAAGATAATATTGGGCTAGCAATCACATCAATGAAAGTGAGGAGATATATATTTTAGTTCTCTAATAATATTTTAAATTCATAGAAATAGAAGGAGTATCAGAAACTTATGGAAGTCAGTGCAGAAATAGAATAATTTCCATGAAATCAAAGAAGCAATGACTGAAGTTTCTGATTAAAGGATTCAGCAAGAATTGGGACACACTATTTCAGAAAATCAAATGCTTATGAAGATATATAAATATATATTCAGGTTTGAGATATATATATATTGTTTGTATATACATAACTGGTTATCTTATCTACTTATCTCTTCTACAGTAATGTAGACTTCAGAAAGACAAAGAGTTTCTCTATTGTATACAACTCTGTTTATAGTATGCCTCATAACATTATGGCAAAGCTGGACATATTAGCACCGCAAATAATTTCACACATTAAATGGGAGGAGTAAGAGAAAGGAAAGAAGGGAAAGAAAAAAATATGAGAAGGGGAAAGAATGGAGGCCAAGTCTTTGTAAATAACAAAGTGTGGAGGGGGTGAAAGGAGGGCAGGAGAATGGGAAAAAGTGGGAGCCAGGATACATCATGTAGAGGTACAAGATCACATTGATAAATGTGACTGTATTGTATACCTAAAATGTATCAATAAACTTTATGGAGAAAAAAATGAAAAAAAAAGAAAAATATTGATATTTTAAAATTTTTACATATTTGTAGTGAAAATATGGGTCCAACATAAAAAAGTGGATTTCACTCTGTTTTCTTTAGAGAAGATTAGTTAAAACATATAAGCTTGATTAATTGGTTATGATATATTACCGTTTTGATTATTCATTGCATTTTATTTGCCAATATCTTGTAGAGAAATTTTACATTTGTGTTTATTAAAGAGACTGACCTCTTTTTTGAATTACTGTCTGGTTTTAGAATCAGAAAAATTCTCTTTCAGGAATGATTTTGAGTAATCTTTCTCTTTCAATTTCATTAAAGATTTTGAGGACATTGAATCTTGAAGTTAGTTCTTAATAGAGTTCAGTTGTAAATTCATGGTATCATGGCCTTTTCTTAGTTGGTATTCTGCATTAATTAATGCATTAATTCCATTTTCTGTTCTTGATTTTGGGTTTTTTATCTTCTTTGTTCAGCTTTGGTAATTCACATGTATCTAGGACTCTATCCATTTTTTCTGAATTCTCCAATTTATTGGAGTATATGTTTGCAAAATGTTGCCAATAAACTTAGATATTCAGCAGTGTCCTTTGTAATTTAACCTGTTTCATTTTTAATTACATAGATTTTGGTCTTTTCTTTACATTTTTTATAAGATTAGATGCGTCATTTTCTATTTTGTTTATTCTTTAAAAGAATCAGCTTTTCAACTTATCAGTTCTCCACATTTTTTAGTCTCAAATTCATTTATCTCTGCTCAGAATTTTATAATTTCCATTCTTGTACTGGCTTTGGATTTGAATTTTTCTTTCTTTTCTAGGTCCTTGAGTAGCATCATTAAGTTATTTATTTAGATTTGCTTTGTCTATATAAAGATTAATAAAGTTTAATGTTTATACTCCTAAACACATAGAGGATGGGAAATGGAAGAATGGAATAGTAAAATTTGAAAAATTAAGCAATGGAAAATGAGATGGAGAAAATAAGATAAAGGGTCCTACTAAGGAGTAAAAGGAAAAATAAAATTTTATAAAGTAAGAGAAAAGAATAAATAAGAAAAAGAAGAAATAAAAAGAAGTAACAAAGAAACAAATGAAAGATAGAAAAAAACCCCAAACCTCTAAAACCAATGAAGAAAAAGAAAGAAAAATGATTCCAAGGAAAACTACTCTGTATTTTTGAATGAATGGCTTTCTTCTAGGATCTACAGTCTTGGAATCCAACAATTCATGATATTCTCCAACTATCTTTGTGGCCTGCGGGTTTATGAGGTACCCTTCACACTGTCTAGGCCCTCTGTCTGTACACCCCAGGCTGTGGCAACCATCCACGCTGAAGTATGTCATTGTTCACACTGTTAAATGGGAATAGCAATCAGATAACTCATTTCTCCATGCTCAATGTTGGTAACAGGGCTTGGATTCAAACAGACTGCTAGACTTAATGGCAGGACTTTCAGACTCAGCTACTTCTGAAAGCCACACATGCCAGGCCAGGATTCTCACCATGGAGGGCAGGATAATCATATTTTTCTGGATCTGGGTTTAAACTTCTGAAGGGGATCTATGACTAGCTTGCATTCACTTTTCCACTGTCTCTGGTGGCTATCTCTCACCTGGTCCCTAAGGTAAGGCAACACTACAAATACTGAAATGAAGGCATTTTGTAGTTATTCTTTGGCTTGGTCTTAACTCTTTTCCAAAATAGGTCCTAATTAAGCTTTCTCAAATATGATGGGTGCAACTTTGAATTTCTCAAAATCTAGCCTCTACCTTGCAAAAGAAGTTACTTTAGGATTAAAATCCTATACTGTTTTTACAGTTTATAATAACTGTGAACTTTTCTTGGGGCGACTACTGCTGGCATGGTCTGTTGTTTCTCCTCTGAGCTGCCAACCCATGCCGGGGTTATCTTCTCTGCCCGGGGATTGACCTTGTATAAGAACAAGTTGGTGGGTCAGCTGGTGCCTCTCAGGAGTTACATTTTTTTGTGCACCTTGTCACTGTGCTGGTATGATAGGATAGTGTTCAAATATTGGCTAATTATTATTATATCATTATAATTTTATTTCACTGGAAGTAAAAAATGAGGGTAAGTAAAAATATAAAAGATCTTAAAACTTTCCCTTTTTGAGATTTTTGAGATTTGTTTCTCCCCTCATCTTAATATAAAGAAAATCTTCCTCTCCTTGAGGAAATTGTATCCTGTTAAGCACTAGTGATTAACAAATTAGCAAGAAAACAATTAAATTAAGGAAAGAATTCAGTTGCAAAAAATCTTACAAAATCTTGCAAAAATCCCTATAATATATATTTCAACTAGTTCACCTTCCTTAAAATTCACCTTCTCTTAACTAGGATGGTATTAGTTAAATTTTGGGCCTGGGATTTAGCTCAGTGGTCTCGCTGCCAGCTGTGCAAGGAAAGGACCCAAGTTCAATCCCTGGTACAAAAAAAAAACTAAAAAAAAATTATATTACTTAAATTTTTATCTTATAGCATTTTAAATATCTTATTTAACTCTTTTTGTGTGGCATGTGTGTTGACTCATGCCTGTAATCTCAGAATCCTGGGAGGCTAACATTAGAGAATTGCAAATTTGAGCTAAGTCTGTGCAACTCAGAAACTAGCTAGACCTTGTCTCAAAATAAATATTAATCTGAGCTAAATTCTCAGCCCCTGGTAGTGTTCTGAATATAATAACAAATCAAAAATACAAAACACTGACTAAACACGCTGACCAAAAGGAATATTTTAAAAACCATCTGTAAAAGAATTCTGTGTGAAGTAGGTGATGCCCAGATGTCTGTTAACCAAACAGTGGGATGGAGTCCCCTTGGGTACTGAAAATTACTGAGCTTTTATTTGAAGATATTTTTATCATGTAAAAGAGGAAGTTGTAAGTAGAGCAGAGGAACTGAGATCTAAAGCAAGGTCTAATCCCAAATCCATAGTATTTTCTCCTACCTCATACTGCTTCTTCTTCAATAATAGAAAGACTTCTTGTCATGGGATAGAGTGAAAACAGCTACATAATTTAGAAATCTGAGGCAGTAGATGTTTATATACTGACTATAACTTTGTGAGATAACCTGATTTAGAATATATACAGATCTGTAGAGTCAACATTTATGTATGTATTATTAGGTTAAATTAATGGATTAATAAAAATGTGAACACATTTCTCAGGCTTTTAACAAAAATACATTTCAATTTAACAGCTTTATATATCATCATATATACTCCTTATATAAATGAGGAAAAATTTTAAAGGAAAATATTAATTTTGAAGAAATTAGTCATTTATTATCTATAAATAAATATGAAAATTAGTTCTACATCGAATAGGGTTTATTATTGTGTGATCTTTCCAGTAATATATCCAAAACCAGAATTCATGACCCCATTTATATTGATTAATTAAAGTCCAAGATCAAAAGGAGTCTTATGTATATTGTTACTGTTTAGATGTTAAGTATTTGCTTCCCTCAGATAAATTGTGTCCTAACTTGTTTATCACACAAAGTGTGCTATAACTTTTACTTTAAGAAAGCTTAAGTGTCATCATCTTAATAAAAGGAAAATCTTCCCGTCCTTGAAAAATTTGTATCCTATTAAGCACTTTTTTCATGGGTCCAGGCAGTTTTCTAAGTGGTTAATGATATCAATGAAAAGTCATTAGAAGGATACACATTCACAGACAATTAAATATTATCAGACGAGGACAATCATTTGAAGAAAAACTGCAATTGAACAATTTTTTTTGACTCTTCTAAAGTCCTTTTGCCACTCTAGTAATCACAGATTGTTACCAGATCGGACTTAAGGGGTACCAGAAAAAGGAGATGAGGGGTCGGTTTGCCCTACAGAGTAGATTCTTAATCCTGGCTTTTTATAGAAAATAATATTTTTCAAGACATACCAGTGAGCCGCATAAGCAGATTTACTAGGCAGAGTTGAAGAAATACACACTCAGGGAGAAAATAGGGTGTATGTACTGAATAAAGAAATCCACCATGGTCTGGGGTTGAAGATATATACACGTAGGTGTCTCCTGTAAAATGGGTGATCTAACATGTTTTGTCTAAAAGCATTACTTGAACACCTTTAGTCTGTTTCTTCTTATCATGGAGTGGATAGCAAGGCTCTGCTTTTCTGGAAAACACAGTGATTGTAGGTTTGGTACAATGACTGGAGACTTCAAGGCATTGTTCCAATGGTATAGAAGCACATGTGAAAACTTGATAATTAAATTCTGATAATTAGTTACTATTATCTTGGAGTCCTCAGCCTTAAAGGAGGATGAGATATGCTAGGTAAGTTCAGGGCTAATGAGCTTTGTAATGTAGGGGAAGATTAGAGGGACATAAAATACCCAGGACAAAACATGAATGATTAACATTGCAAAATCATGACATGGTTATTTGTGGCCAATAATTGGAAGACCATCACATGCTTATATTTTATTGTGTACTATGCACTTGAAAAAAATGTACCCTACTGTATCCTTTATGAAAGTGTTAACTCACATTTACTGTATACTTATCTTTTCCCCTTCCCAGCCTAGACCATTCCAATCAACAAAACACTTTGCCCCTACAAGTAAAGACACATCTCATGCTCACCGGGGCCTCCAGAATGGGATACCCCCTATCTCACAGCTCAGTATACTGTTAAAATAGCTCTTCTGGTTCTTCTACATTTGAAATACTATAAATTTTTGTTTTGCATTACATCAGTCATGACTCCCCCATTTTCTTCTAAGAGACTCACTTCTTCATTCTTCACTAAGTGAGGGCAAGGACCCAAAAAGAAATGGAGGATCATTACAGGGGACTCCTACCTGCCCGACTCTCCACCAAACACAACAGTAATACATTTATTGCTTAAGTGATGAGCATGCCATTATGTAGTGCTGATCCAAGTGTTAAGATAATACAGGAGGCAAAAAATGAAAGGAGAGATGTGAAGCTTCATCTTGTGTTTAAGTACCCATGAGGCATTCATGTCGAGCTTCAAGGTCCTTACTAGGAAGCCCTCATTGTCTTAGTGTATTTATCAGTCTTGAGGGAATTAGGGAATCAGTCCACCTGGCTCTGCAAGTTTTCTGGCTAGGTATTAAAGTATGATACACGAAGGGGACAAAGCAAATCATGGAATGTCTGGCCACAAGCATCAGGAGAAAAGCTATGGAGTACACATGGTGATAACCATGACTAACTTTGGTCATGTCCTAGAACTATAGTTTTCTTTTCTTCTTTCTACATATCTGTAGTTCTTCCAACCTACCTTAAGGTTACTAGGCCTGAGAAAAATAAAACCATTAATTTTTTTTATTATCAGAAAACGTTTTTCCTAAAAGAAGTTTGCAAAGTCAGGAAGACAACATGAAGATTTGTGAGACCCAACAGGAAAGAGAGGCTTGGAGAAAGTTTCCATAAATAAAACGTACATTTTGTTTTTTTCTAACTTTCTTGGCTATTGAAGTTTTGCTTTTTCAAGTTTATCATGACAAGGGTTTGTATAATTTTTCTATTAAATTTCAAGTGGTAAATATTTTAGGCTCTGCAGGCCATGTGGTCTCTGGCAACTATTCAGCTCTTCCTGTGGAGTGCAAGAGCAGCCGTAGATCCATCATAAGCCTATAAGTGTAGCAAGAGTGGCTGTGTACTGAGGAAACTTTGCCAAACCAGCCAGGGGGGTGGAACTGGCCTGTGTGGTATAGTTTACCAGTCCTTGTGAATAAATATGTAATAGTAATACACATTATTATTAGAGAAGTCAGTATTCTGGGAAAAAGCTCCTTTTTTATTTCTAAATATCAACTCCATAATAGCTCCTTTCCCTTTCTTAGGAAGAAAGAGTATCCCGTTGGCAATTATCAGTGAATCACTCTCTAAGGAGAAACCAATTCTGTGAACCCTGAGAACTCTGGGTTTCACACCACTGTAACCTCTGCTCTGTAGTGTGCTACTCTCTCACATTATGTTATAACACAATGTGTGCTATTAGCATGACATGAACAGTAAATTTTTTCCAAGACGATTAAAAGAAAAAAATAATTTTGATTATAAGTATCAGTCAAGTCATCCTGTAAGAGAAAGACATAATTACAGATAAATCTGAAAACCTTATAATTAAGCAGGAAGTGCTGCTGAAGAGCAGTGATGAGAAAGCATTGCTAATCCATAGAGGAGAATGAACCTGGAAGGAGCCAGCCAAAGGGGAAATGTATTCCCTGTGGAGAAAAGAGTTCCTGGGAGGGGCATCTATTGGAAGTCTAAAATGTAAGTGAGTGTCAACATGGTCCTGCAAATGGACTGCATGCTTAGTCCAACAGAAATGCCAGTGTCCAGAAGCACATTAACATAGTAAGGACACCATTTATTCTTTGAATAAAGGATGCTCGTTTTCCATCAGGCAAATCAGTGTGTGTTTATATTTCCTGATACTATTTATCTTGTCTGTTATGCTGGTGACACAGAACATGCCTTAAGTAATTTAGAGATTGGAGGACCAAAAAAAATTATTTGGATATTTCAGTGTTTAATGAATATAGATAACATTAAAATGTTTCCCTTTCCTCTCCTTTAACTCCCCAACAAGACAAATCCAGAATCTGGAGGTTGCTAAGTTGTGTTCAGCAGTGCAAACATGTACAGGCCACCATCTCTGGCTCACCTTTCCCATTCTTTTAGGTAGTAAGATTGCTGCTGCCTTTGCAGCCATTCTGACCAAACTCAAAACATGGAAAATGGAAAGGCTGTATCTCTTTCATTCAGGCCACATTTTCCCAGAAACAAAAAGTGATTTTTCCACTTTTATTTCGTGGCCAAAAAAATGGATCACACGGTCGCTTCCTGCCGCAAGAGAAACAACAACAACAACAAACAACCCCTGGCTTCATTCTTTTATGCTGGAAATGAAGAACAGAAGGGGATACAGTGTCATGTGATATCTACAGAAATTTTGAATTAGTTCATAAGAAATTTCAGAAGTGTGAAAGATGATTTCATTAATCTCCATAATATTTCACAGGTTAATAAATTTATTGAGAGAAAACATGTCTTTTGAGAAAAGGAAAATAAAAGTATATGAGATCTAAATTATACAATTGGAACATAAACTATGATGAGATAAAACATCCAATATCTTTTCCATTTGAAACTATATTACCATCTTTTTAGTTTTAATACTTATTTATGAGTGGTACATTATAACACATTGGTAAAAAACTTCAGAGGACTTTGCTATCAAAAGATCTGAAACATAATCTCAAGTCCAGCATTAACTAGCTATTTGTCTATACTAAAGTCATTGAGCCACAGAGGACTTCAACCACTCTTTCATCATTTCTAAAATGAGGGTAATAATAATTGCCCTTCACACTGTGTAGTTTTGTTACAAGGCCCAAATGAGATGATATTTTAAAATCTGCTTCACCAACAGCAAAAAAATGAGGCTTCCTTCCTCCATTTCTCACCTGTTCACCCTCTCCTTCCATCCCTCTATCCTCTAACCTTCTCAAATGTACACAAGAGAAAATTTGTGTACACACATATATAATAGATTCATATATATGTACATATATATTCACATATAATGCTCTCTTCCACAAACCCTCGAGATTAAAAATGTCACCCAGAGCCTTCAATAGTGTCTGTCACTCACGTTGTGTTTTTTCCTCTTAGACCAAAATTAGCCACACTTTTAGGTACTACTTTTTAAATGATTACTTCAGTTTCTCACTTCAAAAGCTTTTATCTCTGACCCCAAACCCTCTGAAAGCCTGTCAGAAATAATCAGCTGGTATTCAGTTTATCTGAACATTGAGGTTCATATATCAAATTAGAGAAATTGTTAGTGAATCACTTCTATCTTAGAATATCGTTAATGTTTGAAATGACGTTTGGGTCATTAAAGATGAGAAGAATTTCCTCCTCACAAGATAACTGAGAAGTTGTGAATATTTAAAATGTGTGACATCAATTATATTCTCCCTCACCCACTGCCACATTACTTTTGTCTTACATCTGTTTATGTCACTACATTAGTAGAATCCCAAATTAGTATCTACATATCTGAGCAGAAATTGAAACATAGCACTTATATTCAGTAGTTGTATATAAGATTTTAAAAATTGAGTGCCTTCTCTGGAAAAAAATATTCCCATATTTGCAGGATTTTAAAGATGAATTATTTTAAAGTTAGATTATAATGAATGTACTAATGCTCACCAAAGTATTTATGTGTAATATTTTAAATCACTTTCTTCATACACACCTCTTTATATTTAATGAGTTTTGTCACATGTGCTAAGAATCTGTATAGTAAAAACAAAAAAGGAACTGAAATTTACATAAATATAATTCATTCGATTATGGATCTGAAATCTAGAATTTCTCTTCAGTCTTTGAACAAGAATTGACACAAGAACCTTTCTGCTTTGACTTCTTCATGGATCATGGCTTCATTTTAGGAGAGGCTACCCTTGTGGTCTTGATCTACAATAATCACTCTGTTTTATACATGATTTCAAAATTCATATGTATAGATAGTATCACCAGTAAAATCACCAGTTTATCTGTTTAGTCCACTCTTGTTATATTTATGTCTGAACCAACCCCTACTATGCCAATGTTTACTGACTTAACAAAGGTTATAAACACCACGCCTAGAAAAAGGTCACTATCAGTATGGCAAGAATTATTGTGATTTCAAACAGAGATCATAACTCTTGAAAACAAGGACGGATGCCAGAGTAGCAATAAGTAATAAGTTAATTCTCCTTTCATCATAATAACACTATCACTTTATATCTGGATATAGATATATTTAATGAGGGTTCTAACCTCTGAAGTAAAGAATGAAGATACTTATTGTCCCATGAGTAAGCAAAATAATTTTTTCATTAACTATTATGTCAAATCATATACATTTGCCACTTAGAGAGATCAATATGATAATAAAATCAGCTGCATAATTTGGTTTAGGATTTAAAAAGGCAGTTTAAGGAAAACCTGGCTGGGATTCCTCAGCTACACCAAAGATCTTAATCACCAATAAATGTAATGTCCTCCTGTCTTTCACTAGCTTACCTACTAACTTTATGCCTTAATAAATGACATTATTTTTAATAGAAGTATGTATTTTCTTAATTACCTCAAAAGTCTTGGCAGGAAAGAAAGATCTTAAAGATAGGTATTCCTTTAATATCACAGTTCATTGGATATTTTAGCTTCAAAGCACACCCTATGTATCATTATCATTTAAGATATTTCCCAGATATAAATTATTTGTCTGGGATCATAGGGTGAAATACCCATTGATTATCCATTATTATAGGCATGAAATGGACTCCTTTATTTCTAGGAAAGCATCTGTTCTCTTCATAGGTTACCTGGGTTCATTTGTTGTTGTTCACCATGGAGTAATCCTCGTTCAATATCTCAAGGTGATTTTAGCCCTAACTCTGGTTTTGTGAATTGCGAAATCATCTGGAAGGAGGTTTAGAAAAATTATTTATATTCTAGACTCTTTTCAGAAGTCAATAATATCTGATTTTTCTACAATATACGTATCAACCACTGACTTTATAAAATATGTTCTAAGGACCTTGCTTATATTTTATTAACATTTTAAATTCACTCTTAGATTGGCCCATACCTTTGGGAACTGGTGCGTTTTACTGGCATTCTTTGCAAACCCATGTGGAAAAGTTTTTAAAAGATTTTCTGATTAATACTAATTTTTATTCAGTTTATTTAACAAATAATTACATTTTTAACATGGATTTCCCTAGAAAGCAGAGAATCAGAATGTGATCACTCTTACAATAGTGTGCAAGCATTTAAACTTCAAAATTCAATTAATATTACGCATAGTCTCCCTCATTTCCATAATTTTGGTCAAATTGATACTTTCCTTTTAAAAGAGAGAAAAATACAGAGCACAAAAATTTTTAAAAATTACATAATGAAACACAAAAGTAAATAAAATCTAAGTATTTAACCCTTGAGATTCACCAAAGAATTATTGTTTGTATGTAGGACTACATTCTGTAATATCTCACTTATTTGTCATTTTATGTGTTTTGTATTTATGTTGGACTATTTTACTGTGAGCCTCCAACAATTATCTTCATAAAACATGGTCTCTATACTTCCATATCTAACCACATCTATACATTTACATAACATCTTTCCCCTCTATAGTGCTAAAAGCAACTTGTGCCCTTTTCATGACTTTGTTATAAAAGATGAATTGTTGGTTTTCACCAGGAGGTTGTCATTGTTATAAGCTTCATTTAGCCCCTATACTTGTCAAGGAAACTCTCTCATTTTGCTATTTGAGAACTACACCTTCAATAATGCAAGTGGATAGAGGAAAGAAAGTAGCTATATTGATAGCTCACACTGATTCATGTATATTAACTAGAGAAGAATTGATCAGACTTAGAGATAACAGATATACGCTAGAAAATCCTTACAATACACACTCTATTTTCCCTTTTATAACTCCATACAGCTGATCACTAAGTGTACTGGATTCCTCAGATTAGCCTACAACATGTTATAAGGAATTTCTGAATACTGCTTAATTCTTCACAAGGGATGTAGAGTGTTATTCTAGCCTTCACCTTTATAGTTTCTATCTCCTCCCTAAGATGTAAACTCAATGTTAGTTGCTTCACTCTGAACCAAATGCTAAGCATATTGATTCTGCTATTCTAATTTTGCAAAAAAAAATAATACATTGTTTTTAACTATTTTTAACTGAGAGTATGTTTTGGTATGTTTTGCTCCTATTAGTTATTTTTACTCTTCTCCAAAGCATGAGTCTTCTTCTATAGTTTACTCCTTATGTGCCCCATAATCCTTTACTCATATGCATGCATACACATATTGTTAATGTGCAGATGTTTATATCTAAATACAACTTCATGAACTTTCACAAAAATTTTTAAAGTTAATTTAATGATCCTGTACTTGTTTTCACTCTACTATGAATTATAAATTCATCTGTCATATATGTCTCTCTAAACTAGAAGATTTCTAGGTAATTGCAACATGGAAGTCTGAGAAAATTTTATAGTACATGAAAAATCACTATTACATATTAAATCAAAGAAAAACTGTAAAGTCTTTTTTTCTCATCAATACATATTTTTTATTTTAAGTGATTTCTAATTCTCTAAATTTTTATTGCCTGATGGGGCATTCCCTAGTTAGCATCCACAAAGCCTTAGGTGTGATACATAGGACTCCAAAATATTAATAATATTTTATTATTTCATACATAAATATTATAAAAATCTCCTTTATTTTCACATTTCATTTTAATTTCTATCTCTCTGTCTTTGAAGATATACACAAATCATATATTTCAAACTTTACTTAGAAATTTGCATAAAATAGAAAAATTAAATGAGAATAACTCATATAATGAGTTTTTACATTGAAATATTTTATGGTATGTGCAGACTGAGCTGTAGATTTAGTCATTCCAGAAATCAAGTGTTTTTAGTGAGAAAGCCAATTTATAAATTCCTCAATATGTTTCCTTCCCTATAAGTATGTGATGTGCGCTATAAACCCATAATTGCAGCAGTTCCTTGGTGACTAATTTTGAACCTAACATTTTTCCTTATCATGAATAGTTATGGATTTCTTGAAGCAGCACTTAAGCTATAAAATTTCAAAATCATGGTTTCAATTTAGAAGTCCATGCCCATAAACATCAAGCACCAATGCCTATGTTGTTTTCCCTACATGATGAGGTTATGTGGAAGACAAATGAGACAGGAGTGGTACTTGATATCATTAAGTACATTAAGATAATGAGCAAGTAAAAGGAGTTTTATAACAATGCCAAACTGGCTACTAGTGCTAAGAAGACTTTCAGAAAATTTAGGAAAGACCTTCTTCTGAGGAGAAAAGCTAATAATTATAAAAATTCAAACACTATGGGAAATCAATTTGGAGAGGGAAGTGTTTTTCCAGGATAATGCACCCCAAGTAAAAGTGTGACGCCTCATGGAAAGACGTTAGATTTTAGCCTCCTTCTTAGATATGTTAGAGTAGAGTGGGAGTTGTTACTGGTAGGATACAATCTGAGGTGCATAGAAAGTATATCACAAGCATTTTTCCACTCAAGTACTGCTTGATTTCATAGGGTAAATGTGAGTTGTTCTTTAAATATAAGATTAGAATATCTAACTCTTCCTGTTCTCTTGTACCTGTTATCTGTCATCTTTCAAGTTATCATTGATCTCATTGGAATTGTTTTCATTAGTTCCCTATAGATATTTCTAGATTTTTGGTTGTACTCTGCTGTGATCAATGATGTATAGCAGAGAATAGACTGCAGTGTTAATCTCATTCATTTTCAAATCTTACTTTTCACACTTATGACTCCTGATTTGTGCTATACTTAACCAATTTATCTGCCAACATTCCCTTTTTTCAGGATATCAATTTCACACTAATTAAAATTAAGATGAAAAATATGTCTACAATATCTTACAGTTTTAAATGCAAAAACATAAAATTTGAAGATTGATCTATGATTTATAACTCATTAAAGGAAGTAATCTATCCTAAATTAGAAATTCCATTTGACTATCTTTATACAGAGTGTGAATATTTATTTTTCATTCTGGAAATATCAATATGTTAGATTATAAGATACAGCTTCAGACTCCAATAGTATGTTATGTAGTATTCTTTATATGGAATACACTACTTGTTTTTTTTTGGTACCAGATATCAAACTTTGGACCTTGGACTTGTGAGGCAGGGGGCTGAACCACTGAGCTAAATCTTGGCCCACTAACTACACTACTTTTTAAACAAAGCATTTTGACATCCATCTCTTATGAATGTTGTCAGAAAAGAGATCTGTATTTTTTCCCTTAAATATTTTTTATTGGTACATGTTAGGTATAGAATACATTTTCATTTATCATTCTGAACTTGTACCTTTACATTATGTATTTTGGTTCTTATTTTTTCTTCATTCCCCTGCCCACCCTTCACCCCCCACACACTCTTCCTTATTTACAAAGACTTTGTTTCAATTTTTTCCATTTCTCATAATTTTTCCTTTCCCTTCTTTCCTTTCCCCTACCCCTCCCACTTCCCCTACCCTTTTGGACCTTTTCTTCCTATTTCATATTATCAATTATTCATTTTAATCCTTATTACACTTTCAGTTTCTCACACCACAGAAACTGCTCAGTATTTACACATATTTGTCCTATTTATTTCACTTAAGAACATGGCCTCAGTGTGCATCCATTTAGCTATGTCTCTAGTTTCTTGTTCTTTATGGCAGAGTAGTACACCGTTTTATTAAAAAAAAAAAAAAAAACAACACATCTTCGTATCCAGTCTCCAGTTGATGGGCACTTGGGCTATTTCCAAGTTTTAGCTATTACAAACTGTGCTGCTATAAACATGGGTGCACATATATCGCTGTGGTATGATGCTTTTCATCCTTTTGAGATGATACCCAGCAGAGGAATAACTGAGTCAAATGGGACTTCCAATATTAGTTCTTTGAGGTATCTCCATACTAATTTCCACAGTGGTTCCAACAGTCTACACTCCCACCAACAATGGAGAAGGATTCCTTTTCCCCACAACCCTGCCAACATTTGTTATTGGTTGATTTCTTGATAGCAGCCATTCTTTCTGAGGTGAGGTGGAATCTCAGAGTTGTTTTCATCTGGATCTCTCCAATTACCAGTTATGTGGAATATTTTTTCATATGTTTATTTGCTGCTTTTAGTTCTTTGTCTGAGAAATGGCAGGTCATTTCAGATGCCCATTTTTGAATTGGGTCTTTAAATTTGAGAGGTCTGATTTTTTTTTAAGTTCTTTATAGTTTCTAATAGTAGTCCTGAGGTACAGCTGCTAAAATTTTTTTCCCACATTGTAGGTTATCTCTTAGCTCTGTTGGTGGTTTCTCTCTCAGTGCAGAAGCTTTTTAATAATATTAGATCCCAGTTGTTTATTCTTTGTTCTAGTTCCCATGCTACTGAGGATTTGTTCATGAAGTCTTTTCCTATGCCAATGTCTTCAAGAATTCTACCGAACTATCTTCCAGCATGTTTAGTGTTTCTGTTTTAATATTTAATTCTTTAGTCTACTTCGATCTTATTTTAGTGCTTGCTGATAGATATGGGTGTACTTTTATTCTTTGGCAGGTTGTAATCCAGTTTTTCCAACACCATTTATTAAAGAGGCTATCTTTCATCAAGTGAGGACGGTTGGCTCTTTTGTCAAAGATGAGGTGGTTGAGTATGCCTGCAGTTGGTTCTGAATCTTCTAATCTATTCCACTGATCCTTGGGTCTATTTCTTTGCCAGTACCATGCTGTTTTTATCAGAGTGGCTTTGTAGTATAGTTTCAAATTGGGGATTGTGATTCCCCCTGCCATGTCTCTGTTGCCTAAAATTGGTTTTGCTATCCTAGGTCTCATTTGGATCCAAATGAATTTTTGGATTGTTTTCTCTAGCTCTGTGAAATATATTGTTGGGATTTCAATCAGTATTGAATTAAATCTATATAGAAGTTTTGGAAGTATGACCATTTTCACTATATTGGTTCTTCCCACCCAGGAACAAGGGATGTCTTTCCATTTTCTTATATCCTCTTCTATCTCTTTTTTTCACAGTACTGTAGTTTTCATCATAGAAGTCTTTTGTCTCCTTCGTTAGATTGATTCCTATATATTTCATTTTTTTGGATGCTATTGTAAAAGCAATTGTTTCCCTAATTTCTCTCTCAGTGAGTCTGCTATTTGTGTACAAGAAGGCTATTGATTTTTGAGTGTTGACTTTGTATCCAGCTACTCTACTGAATCTGTCAATTAAGTCTAAAAGTCTTTTGATGGAGGTTTTTTGGGTCTTCTATGTAGAGTATCATATCATCAAAAAACAATGACAGTTTAACTTCTTCCTTTCCTATTTTTATTTCTTTTATTTTTTTTCTCTTTTGTAATTGCTGTGGCTAATATTTCTAGAACTATATTGATCAGGAGTGGTGACAGTGGACATCCTTGTCTTGTTCCTGATTTTAGCATGAAAGTTTTCAGTTTTTAACCATTTAGTATGATATTGGCTGTTGAATTTTTATAGATAACATTAATCAGGTTGAGATAAAGACCTTCTATTCTAATTTTCTATAGGGTTTTAATCATGAATGGGTATACTGGATTTTGTTGAATGCTTTTTCTGCATCTATTCAGATGATCATATTGTTTTTGTCCTTGACTCTGTTAATATAGTGTATTACACTTATTGATTTATGTATGGTGAACCATCCTTGCATCCTTGGGATAAATCTGACTTCATCAGGGTGTATGATTTTCTTGATGACCCTCTGTGTTCTGTTTGCCAGTATCTTCTTGAGGATTTTTGCATCTATGTTCATCAGGGAGATTGGCCTGTAGCTCTCTTTTTTGGATGGGTCTTTCCCTGGTTTTGGAATCAAAGTAACACTTGCTTTCAGGAATGAATTTAGAAGTATTGCTTCCCTTTCAATTTCATTGATGAGTTTAAAGAGCAATGGCAATAGTTCTCTAAATAACTTGTAGAATTCAGCAGTGAAGCCATCAGGACCTGGGCCTTTCTTTGTTGATAAATTTTTAATTACATTTTCAATTTCACTGATTGTAATTGAGGTGTTTAGAAGTTTTATATCTTCTTTATTTAACATTGGTAATTCGTACTTATCTAGGAATCTGTCCATTTCTTCTGTGTTTTACATTTTATTAGAGTACAAGTTCTCAAAGTAGGTATTGATGATCCTCTGGATTTGTGCTGGATCTGTTGTGACTTCACCATTTTCATTCTTAATTGTATGGATTTGAGCCTTTTCTTTCCTTTTTTGGATAAGATTACCTAAAGGTTTATCAATTTTATTTATTCTTTTGAAAAACCAACTCTTCAATTCATTGATTTTTTGTATCAGTCTCTTAGTCTCGATTGCATTCATTTCTGCTCTGATCTTTATATTTCCTTTCTTGTACAAGCTTTGGATTTGTTATGCTCTTCTTTTTCTAGGAGCTTGGGTCTTTGAGTTCTCCCTGTTTTCCTAATGTGGGCATTCACTGTTGTGATTTTCCTGCATAGAAGTGCTTTCATTGTGTCCCATAGATTCCTGTATGTTGTACTGGCATTATCATTTACTTGTAGAAAGTGTCTAATTTCTTCTTTAATTTCCTCTGTGACCCATTGGGTGTTATTCAATTTCCACGTGTTTGTGGGAGTTTTGCGGTTTCTTATGTTATTGACCTCCAATTTTATTGCACTAGGGACTGATAATATACAGAGGGTAACTTCAGTTCTTTTACATTTACTTAGACATCTCCTATGAGGTAGCGTGTGGTCTATTTTGAAGAATGACCTGTGTGCAGCTGAAAAGAATGTGTATTC